>JASVER010000006.1:13495732-13795482 GCA_030449065.1 Oceanodroma leucorhoa | reverse complement strand
TACCATAATCATTTACTTGAAGTGTTTGGTCTTAATTACAGTAAACATTTTTCCATTTCTGTACAGATGGGAAATGCACTGGAATGGAACTGGATGGTTTAAGTTCATCATCTGTTCATCTCTTGATAGAGATCAATATAGATTAGAGGTAAGTCTGTTTATCCATATTAATTTTCAAAAACCAAAATTATATGCAACAGATTTATAATTAAGCAGAAGTGATGATGTTTTTGTACAGCTTAGTTAAATGGATTTGCCACCACGCATTAGAGTAGAAGCTATAAAGGCAGAGCAGATGTTGCATTCCGCCCCCTCCTCTGTGCTGCAATTTGCATGAGAGTCCTACATCCTAAGTAAAATTTGAGGTCAAAGTTTTCTAACCTGGGGATCTATTATTAGTCTTCTAAAACCATACTGGATACCCAAATAAGGTGGCCTCGTTTACAGAGAGGATGAACAACCCCAACTCGGAGTAAAATCTGAATTAAATTWACTCAGGGACTTATGTGCCCGAACACAGTGGCAGCTTCAGGTTCCTAAGCCTGCTGAACTCAAAGCTTCTCGAGTGGCTCCTGCCTTGTACCCCAGACATTTACATTTCTGCCGCAAATAAAACCAGCTGAGTSACAACACTGCGAGGCCTACCTTACACGGGAGCTGCAGCAGGAACCCTGCACCGTGTGTTGCTCTGCCAAGTGGACGTAAGCCCTCCCGAGAGCCCTTGGCGTGCGCGGCCTCCCCTGCTACACGGGGGAAAGTCAGCTAGGCAGAACTTGGCACTTCTCCTGCTCGTCTCAGGGCAGTGGCTGCAAGATTTGCTTTCGTAGCCCCATCCTGCTGGATTTGAAGTAGGGATTGGAGCTCCCGCTGACTTTGTGGAAATACTTGGTTGAAAGCAGGATTCAGCCTGAGGTATAAAAAAGACAGATTGCGTAAGCCAATACAAAGCAGCYGAAACTCAAAGGCATAAAGAAGTACCTCTGCGTTCGAGACTGGTATCAGCCTGGCTGGCAAGCGTTTCRCCCTGTTCACTTAGTGGGGACAGAAGAGGACACTGGCCCCGTGATCCCCATCTCTCAGTTTGCCAGAGCTGGGCAGAGCGAGACCTTGCAGGTGAGATCTTGTCCTCACCCCACACAATGTGTGTTTTACCACTTTCTTTGGTGGAGCCAGGCTTTCGCAATGATGTTTCATGTTTCATTCATAATGAAGTCACTGGGGTTACTCATGAGGCAGAGATACCAGGAGATAGCCCTCACATCATGGAAAAGAGTAGGCCTGGGCAGGGACCTATTAAAATCATCATGACACAACTGCTTCCATGGGGAGCTCCTTTTCTCCAATTATTAGCCACAGTGATTAAGTGTGCTGGGTGACTCATGGACCTTACTTTGCCCATCGACAGCAAAAGCCATTTGGAGTTAGATAAATGCCCTTAAAATGTATTCTTTAACGTATGTAGCTCACAATATATTGAGCACCCGTAGCTGCGGTGTGAATCATCCAGAWGCACTGAAAGTTTGTTTGTTGCTACTGTGTTTTTTTAAACAAACAGCATGCCTAAAGCTCTCAGAAACTACAAGATGGCCCCAATCAGGCGATAAAGAATGAGCACTGGTGTTGATTGAGAGTCTTTGCTCCACGCATTCAGTTCCTTGCAGCCTGGCTTTACGGTGTGCTCTACATCCGGCACGTTCTCAGTGCAGCAGCTCATAGAATGAGCATGTAACTGAGGAAAAACATTCTGTAGTGTATATGCCAAATTATCATTTCCAGAAGTAAAATGAGATAGTTATTTCTCAGTTCAGGGGCCTCTTTAGTTTCCAACTAGCTCTTTAAAAGAATATCTTAATTTTTGAGCACTCCATACTACTTATAGTACTTTTATTGATGCAAGAACTTTTAAAGAAACCAATGCATGAGGAAGAAACTTCTTACGAGTACTGGTTTCAGAATAAGTGGGTATTTTCAAGAAACATAGCTGCTCACTGTATGCCAGGATTTTAAAAATGCCTAAGAACATCATTAGCATCTCTAGGAAGCTAAATATTTTTTTTAAAAAAACCTGTCCTTTAGTCTCTTGGATTGATTAATGGAACATTTCTTGTTGTGAATAATTCAATGCTTTGGAACAGTATTCCAATCACAGTTGATTATAAATTAACACTCATTTTAACTGATGCAGATAATCATGCCAATGTCACAGCAAATACATTATCAAGCATTACATATGGATGCTGTAATGTAAACAAGAAGCTGAGAACTCCATTATCTGCCAGTGCATCGCTACCAAGTAATTTCTAAATATTTCATCATTGTTTAGACTGCATTCAGATTGCACAAAATAACTTGCTACTTATAAACAGTAGATGCAACTGTTTTCTTAGGTATAATTCGCAACAAAAAGGAGGAAGATTTCCTTTGTTACCAGTTGAAACGCTTGCTCAGGATATTGGAAAAGAAAATATCTTCCCTGGACTCCCATGCTAGGCCATACTTCCCTCCTAACAAGAAGTTTGATTGAGGGGAAAGGACTAACAAAAGACTGATAAATAAGCTCTTGTTCTGATATAGAATCAAAGGAAAACATGACTGCTCACAGCACTGCSGACATTAACCCTTTGCCTCAGTTTCCCCTCCCTGGTGTTGTGAATGACTGGTAGGGATATAGACCCTTTTTATATTACTTCCTTGCTCTTCCCTCTCCGGGGAGTCATACTCACATTTGGTGAGTTAACCCAGTCCCAGAGTAAGGAAACGCGTGCTGGCACATTCTTTTCCAGTCCTCAGAGCGAAATGCTGCCCGTCATCTTTTTTTTTACCGTAGTCCTCCTGCCTTTGTTCATTGAACAGCTAGAGCTGCTGCGGGGCTCGGGGAGGCTCTTCTGCTCATTTCTTTAGAGCTTTTTACCCACTGGGCTTTTAATGGCAAATGAGATCTGTACTTTGCAGAGCAGAGCTACAAACAGCTGTTTCATTCTTGAGATACACTGATCCCTGCTCTTCATTCACAGAAATAAATGCAAGGTATAAAATAAATGCAGACTCATCCTGTTGAGATAAAGTACTTTTCTATATATAACAGATTCTGGCCTCATATTTTTTGTTGTCAGTGTCACATTAAAGGCTTATTTCTGATTAGACTGGATAGACACTGGTATATAACTCTCACGTTATTTCAGCATCTCCTGTTATTTCGGGGTTAGAGGAGAACTAACTAGGAACGGTATTTAGGAAAATTCCTCCTGATATGAAACCGAAGTCCTATCCATATCACTTGTTTGTAGACATAGACAGTAAACTACTCTGTAACTCAAGCTTTCCTCTACATATTATTCCCACCTCATTTTAAGCCCAAACTTGAGATTTCTGCAATTGAAGCAATCAGAAGCAATCCAGAAAAGGCATTTCTAGTTATATTTGGAAGTTGATCTCAGCCATTAAGAAAATATATAGCACCTCCGTGGAGAGGAAGAACACTGATGTTAAAATAGMCCTAGCATATTATGTAATGCATTTTCTTTGTATTTATATGTTTCTTTCTAATAGCCATGTTATTTTTTACTGGGAAATGAGCTAGAGCCTACATTTTTGAACAAATTATTCAATCCTCAATCCTGTTCCAAACCAAAACCAAATAATAATTTTATAGCCATAGCAGATGTAGGTAATGCTAATCAGTTATAACAGTTGTGCCTGCTTCTCCAGAAGTTTAAGGTTATGAGCCCCATCTTGAATGAAAACATACATTTTGCTGTACAAACCAAGTGGATTTTGGAATACTCAGCTAAAAAAACCCCAGCAACTTCCACTAGCCAATTTTGAGTTATAATCTTCCATAAAAGGCTTCGTATTTGTTTCTGGAAAAAAACCCCAACTGGGTCTTTTACAGCTGTGGTCCAGTCTAAGTCTGTTCATCACCATTAGGTAGCGTAATGTATATTTTTTAATTCTCCCTGCACCCCTCCCTTATTTTTGATTGTCAGGTTTAGTCAGGCATAAAAATGAAGCTTTTGTGCAGTCAGAACATCTCGTGATTTTTCATGTAGCGCTTCATTTTGTTTGTCTACAGAAAATGATTGTGAATTTAGGGTTTGTTAGATAACAGGACATTTCTCTCAGCCATCACATTTTGACATTTGATAAGTAATTAACTAAAGGAAAGAACAGCTGTTAAGAAAATGCTTAGCGACAGCATGTAGGTGATTTAAGGCCAATTCATGAACCACATAAGCCCCATTTAAATCTAAAATGTCACAAGATGCACAGTAAAAAAATATTGCATGATGTCTTTCCTTTGCAGCCTAACAAAGAGTTCACCTTCATCAGCGTGAATATCTGAATGTGCCATCAAATACTTCTGACATCTAGGATCGGAAACTTAGACTTCCATATCCTAAAGACCAACCTCATGACAAATAGTAAATAYGAAATACAATAAATAATTACAAAAGAAGAGAGCTTACTGGATTTCTTTCTTAAACTTCAGCGGCATTTTCCGTAGCTTTTGTGTCATAATTTTTCTCATGTTGATCCTTTAGAATAAAAGGTCAGAAAGATCAAGCTGGTATGTTTGAAATAAAAATGAGTAGTAAGCTAAGTATAATACTATGGACAAGACGGAGAAGAGGAAAAAAGAATAAGCAATATAGGAGAAGCATGACGGAGGTGGCAGATGACAAAGGAAAGCAGGTTTATGAATGAAAAGCGTTCTGAAAAGTCAGCTCTCCAAAACAGACCAGAGTTTTGGCAGATCTCACGTACACGGTTACTGTTACTGGCACAGCAGATAAACCACGCTGGTACTGACTCAGTGACCATTTAAGGACTACCCATAAAAGCGGATTATTAGTTTTCATAATATAGGTGGGAAATAAATGATTTTGCTTCTCTAAAGATGCCTTCTTGAGGCTCTCCTTACCTGGATCTTAGCCACAATACTTAGAACTATATTAACAGATTTCTCTTGGCTCTTGAAGCATTTTGACCTCAGATGGCTGTGGTAGTAGGTAGAGGATGTGCCAACCTACAAGCTAGCCAGCATATGCCGCACCTTGTCATTACAAATGCTGCCGTTCTCATTCTACAACTGCTTCATTGAGGGGTTATTGTTCTAGGACAAGGATTCAATTGCTGGTGGTTAATAATAACTATTACGTATGCTTCAAAAGAGAAATAAGAAAGAAGGTACAAGCACCTTAATACCACTCCCAATAGCCACCGATTGAAACAGGCTTGCAGCAGCCTCCCAGAGAAGTGGCAAGGCTTGCCACGGTTCTCCTATGCTTGCAGAGACATTCCTATACACATTTGGCAGATTCAAATATCCTGGTCAGAGGGAGCTATGAACAAATCCATTTAGCTGGATGTTGTTATGCCACGTGGGAATGGTTCTTAAATTATTTATGCTTTCTCCTTCATCAAAGAAAAGACCAATTGGTCAGGCAAGGCTGGGGGGAGGGAATTACTTTCTGCTTTTGGAACGAGGAAGAGTAAGAAGGTTTCCTGCTAAACACAAGGTCCTGGTGCGCTGTGGAAAGCAAGCAGCAGAGCTACTGAGGGAAGACAGGCATGGACGTAATCCACGACAAGCCAGCACACCACTCAAGCGGTAAAACAAACACTGCAGTGACCGAGCACTGTAAAAACGAGCTTTAAAACTTTACAGAAGTGGACTAGAGTGCTGGAGGCAGAAACCCCACAAGTACAAGACAGCCGTAACTGGACTACGGAGAAGGGAAGAGGGTGCTGAACGCAGGAGATCAAGCCCGTAGCCTGCTGGATGGCGGCAGCCTGCATCTCTGGGGCAGTGCTGGTTCCAACCCGCATCAGCACTGCAGGGCTGCCCTGAAACTACAAGGCAGCTTCAGAGACCTGGTTCGACTTTCACCCATTAGCGGTAGGGAAAGGGAAAAGCATAACAAAATTGTTTTTTGGAGGCCTGTGGTCCTTCTCACTGAGCTAAGCCAAAAAGTGCTGTGRTTTCCTTGAGTAACAGCTAACAAAAGATTGGGCCCTTAATTTATAAGCTTAGCAAATTTGACTTGGGGATGGTTAATTAAGCAAAGGTGATTAATGCAAAAGGCATTTCCTGGCACGGTCAGGACCCCAGGAAAAAAAAACAGGAGCCCTTAATCCTGACAGTCACAGACCCTCCGGATCATGACTGTTAAAAGATTGGAGTTTTTTTAAATTAAATGAATGTTGGAAATATAAAATGTGGAAGTGACAAAAAAATATTCTTATATGTGAAGAAGCTGACATGAGACTGTTAATAGCATAGAGCTTTCTCCTGACAGTTAAYACCAGGATTAAAAAAAAACATCCGGAAAGTAGGACTTGTGTATATTCTGCTAKGTTTATAATTCAGAATTAATATAGAACACAGAGACATTGCTTTTACAAATCCTTTTCCTGACTGTAACTGTATTTTAAGCCATTAACAGGATGTTGATATGCATTTATGAAATTGAAGATCTAGCCCCCACAGATAGTGGCACTGCACTACTGCRTCAGTTTGTGTTATTATTATGATGAGATTTAGAAGGGGAGCAGTTGCTTATGAGATTACTTAGGGTATATGATCAAAAACTTCAGCATGGGTGCCATTTATAACTAGTTGTTAGCTCGAGATGAAACGAGAAGGTTTCTGGCACGAAACAATTACACAGCAAAATAAACAGAAAGTGTAAAGCTGTTCTCCAAATCAGCAGCCAAGCAGATCTAGTCTGTCAATAAAGCACACCAGATTGGGGCTGAAATTCCAAGGCTGGAAGTGCAATTTTAAAGGGTGTTAAAGATCATTTGTTGCTGATTATTGTATAATAGCAGTATCTATAACTCATTTAAGAAGTTGCTGTTTACTCAGAATGGCTCTCCTACCACACAGGCCACCTGGCACGGAGCGGTTAATGAGATCCTAAAGGATTTTCAAATAAAAGGTTAGCATTTACTTAACTGAGAAAGTCTGTCCCATGATAATTTGTATTAATATAATCCTTTGCTATACTTTCAAATAAACACTGAGGAACTGTACTGATGTTTATTTCATTTCTTAAAGATACCGTTCCTTCTAAAACTATAAATGTGACAGATAAAGCATGGATAATTTGTTTTGCAGGATAAAAAACCTCTTCTCATTTCCATCAGATATCTAGAAATTACTGGTACCTTGAGATTGTTGATCAGCAGATAGATTCAGCCCCAAAAGGGAAAAGGGCCTATCTATCTACGGTAAGAAATACAGCCAAGACCATGGCTGAGTTAGGCATGAATTCCTGACAGGCAAAGGACAAAACATACACAAGCATTATCGCTGCTGATTCTGGTTTTCAAAAAGTGAATTAGCAGCTGCAATAAATTGCCTTTTCCAGTAGAAGCTGCTATACTTATACTTGCATATATATTTTTCCAGAGTCATTCCCAAGTATATGTCAAAGGTTCTTGGGAGGCATGCATTAATAAATATTCTGCTTATAAATTATGAGAGGGGCATCATCAGCTATAGCTGGAGTTCACCCCATCTCCAGCTACTGCAAACTTCTCCTAGTCAAAGATGACAGATCCTCGAACACCATAAAAAGCCTTGGAAGGAGCATGTTGTCCTTGAGACGCACCTGATTTTGCCAAGCTTGAGGGGGTCCCAAAAATGCAGACATGTTGAGGGAAGCAACACCCACATTTTCGTATTTCAGCTGACACCCAGCTGAGTACTCTCAGCAGTGKTGTTTTCAGTTGTGCTGGGGGAAGAGCAATCTGCCAGGGCTCAGCCTACTCATTGCCTTCTCTCTGCCAAGCCTGTTCCAGGGGGAATACACRGGCAGCAGCCCCTCAGCTCCCTGGAGGAGCAGGGCTGCAGTTCCGCCAGCCCTTAGGTGCCCCTGTCCTCAACAAGTGCCCGTTGGACACTGATGCCATAGTCAAACCATTAATAAATATCAGCGATCGGTTCTCATCGGACCATATTGATTTTTGAAGCACAGTAAGTCTTTCCAGTTTAAGAGCAAARACTGCTAGTTTGGGCTGCCCGACTGTGAAGCTAATCACCAGAAGATGTCCATTAAGTTTTGACATTTCACCCGCTCCATGAATTATCACCTTCCTTTATGTCAAGCAGCCAGCCGGAATCACTTGCTGTTAGACCAATGGTTTTCCTTTTATGGTTTACAGATTTTTGTAGCTAATTGTGAAAAAAGCCATTTTTGGAATGCCTGGGCAGTACAYGCATGAATCACAGCAGCAAGCCATTGCTTCTGTCTCCCAACATGTATCATGGAACTATTTTCTTCCATCCCTTCTGTAGTACAGTACATTCTACATTGTGAATCATTTTCATGCAAAAATAGAAACCAGTGATGACTATGTTCACTTCACAACAGAGAAGCAAGAACTGGCATCCTATAATTAAAGTGCCAGGCTTAGTGGCACTATAATAAATTGCTGCACAGACAGGCTTGAGTGTCAGCTGTAGAGAGATTAATAGGTCTCTAAAAACATTTCCTAATAAAATATGATTTTTTTAAAAAAAATCAAATTCCAGTTCTCAGGGAAGATCCAAAATAACACATAGATATTTAGTGCCATGTCCAAAAAGGGGCTTGGATGTTGCAATGCTTAATAACACCATACCTAAAAGCAAAATGAATGCTGCCATTCACAACGCTGAGTCAGGTGCCTATCATCCCTATGAAGCGAATGAGGGGAATTAAGCACCTGGGAATCAGTGTCTGCAGCATGCTGGGGTGTGAGAGATGAAATGCTTAAGTCAGGCAATATTTTGGCCATCTCTTCCACAGATCCTACCCATATCGCACACTGGTTCTGCCGAGCAGTGTCTCCCGGACACAAGCCACTCTGAGCCAGGAGTGTAGTCCTCATCAGCAGAGTGCCAGACCTGATCTAGTAATCCTGCCGGGAGGCTGGGAATATTAAGTCGTGCTTATTGCCACCCTAACATGGCTGCTCGGCTTCTCTCCAGCCTGGAGCCTGCACCCGCTTGGGATGCGGGCAGACAAAGCCTAAGCCTTCCTGCAGAAGATCACGTAGAGACTCCCTTAGGTGCCTAACTGGGGCCATGACAGATGTTTGTTTCATAAAGCATGGTACTGATTGAAGACTTTACCATTTTCCAGCTGCTCAGCATGGCCCATCATTTAGTTCTGCTGGAAGAAGAGACTACAGTAATGATTCCATTTCAAAATTTAGCAAATTCAGTCAGGTAAACTTAAGACATCAGCTTTTTAATATCAGTGACTATCTAAAGCAATTGCACCTTCTGTAATAGTCCAATGGTAGAGTAACTTGAGCATTCTTCAGTGAGAATGCATGACTGGCTTTTTTTTTTTACTGGAAGTTGTGTGACTAGAGGGCTCTTCGGTGGGGTACAGAATCCACAGATGGGAAGCATAGCTAGCTCAGAGTTACACAGGTTGGTATTGCCTGTGCAGGGATAGCTGGCAATTTAATAAACAACATCCAGAATGTTTTGAGTGAAGTAGTAAAATGGAACTGCAGTGGCCTTGAGTTTGATCTCTTGCAGTAGATCAGGAATTTAAATTACAGAAGCCAGAGAAGTCACGCTACTACTGAAGCGATTAAGATCAGCCTCAATACTGAAAGTGCTGAAAGCATTTTAAATTTTATGGAATTGCAATTTAAGCAAGAAAGGAATTTTACAAATCATTTTTCTACCACATAGACATGATATCCATCCAGTCCACTCACTCCTGTTTTCAGCTGCAGAAATATTCATACTTTGGCTCATCTACGATCTGAATTCATCTTGGCCACACTGCCAAAATACACCTTCTGGATCTGGCAGATACTCTTAGTTCTTTTAAACCCTTACAAGGGAAGAAAAAAAATACAGTTTATCYTGTCTATTTTTTAGAGGATATTTAACAATAGCAACAACATATATTGCTTTTCACTATGCACACCATAAAGGGCCTTCAAGATTGAATAGTCACAAAAAGAAAACTGAGGTGTTTTAGTAGCCTTCAGAAGACATTTTGGCCAAAATCCTGTAAACATGAGCTGATGTGTCACCTTTCTTCCAGCAGCAGTCTCGTTGCCATTAAAAAGACAGTTCCTGTAATACAGTTCTTCACAAGCTGTGCTTAGAAAATCGATGCCCTAGTGTGCTGCAGAGTACAAAGGCCACAGGCATAGGAATAAATGATCACGAGGGTAACAGGATCTCATGCACCAGCTGAGATGAAGTTACTGTTGATTGTTAGGGTATTAATAGATGAGCTTATTATGCCTTTCTGCAATAATTTAAGGAGTTACTATCCCCGTATTTGCAGTTGGTCATGCTCACAGTGAAGTCAAAAGAAGAGAATATGGCCAGTGCCTCAATAGCTTCAGTGTGAAGTCTATTGGTTTAGATTAAATTTCACTTCACCTGCAGTTTAAAGTAAGGAGCAGACCATGGCACTAAAGCAGCTGAGGTGGGGCACACATTCTGTTCTGCTAGCTTTGCTGTGGAAAGGGGCAACCTCCAAGACAGGACTACAGTCAAGTAATGGGAGGAGGTAACTTCTTAGGCCACACAGAGCGATTCACTGGATCTCATTTATCAGTATCTCTAGTCTCTGGCAAGTGTGAGTTTATTCAAATTAAGGCAGCCCCTCATAGCACTAGCTTTGCTGACAATCCAGAGGGCTAAGCTGATTTGAATTACTTCACATGTGCTCAGGTCATACATAGAGCTCCTATGCCTCAGCCAACACATGGCAATTTATGCACACATTTTGCATTTCAGATGTCCATGCATCTTTTATTAGTGGAAATATTCATTTGCATAGTACTTACTGGAAAGAAGTAAATTTTTGAGGACCTCTGGACAGCAAAGCAAAACATAAACTGCCTGACTTTGAAAAAGAAGCAATTATGGTGAGTTGAGGTACTGTTGTCACCTTGTTTTTTCAATGGTTTCTATCAGTTTTTACTTCAAAATAACTGTTTTTCATTATGAATGCCCTCAGGCAGGGTAACTAAATTTACTGTAAAATGGAAGACCTATGTACATGACTGGACACAAACAAGCCAGAGTGKTTTTTTTTCTTCAAAATGGTTGGATTTTAGACAGCTCTGGTCYGAAAGATCTGTAACCACAGTGATATCTACCAGGGCTGTGTCTCTGCAGAAGCAGAAGCCCTATTTTTCAGATGCTGAATGGGGATAGCCTCTGATGTGAASCACTGTTTAAGTCCCAGTTCAGCAAAGATCACACTTGACTTTCAACACAGGCTTCAACCTCTTACTCAAGTTAATCATAGTTAATTACTTTATTAAATGGGGATGGAACTAAGCATATCCTTAAAAATATGCTGTGTCAGGACCTACCCCACAGATGGTCAACATACTGAGGGCTTGATGCAGATACCACAGAAATTAATGGGAGACTTCAGTGGCCTTTGGTTGAAGTGTATAAATGGGAGTCACAGGTGTGCTTTAATGTTGGAATACATAAATCAGTTTTCCTGTCATGTAATTTTCATCTTATTTACTTACTTGCATGCAAACCTGGCAGCTGGARGAGAGCTGAGGGCTTAATGTCCTGGGGTAGTGTTAATATCCTGGAAGAAAAAGTYAGCAGACAGGAGGACAATAGGACCTTCAAGCTACTGATTCTTCCCAGACTTCCACGTGACAGAGAAGAACGATATTGTAGAGCTGAAGGTAGAACCTGACTCACGAGTACGGCCCAGCGTTTTGCATAGGTATCTTTCAGGGTTCTGATCTTGCTTAAGCACAGCTCCTCATAAAGCCAAGGCTCCAATGCTTTCCTCAAGTGTTAGTTATAATTGAATAACCTTACAAAACTGCTCTGAATAGTGAAAAAAATTTATTTTACCATAATCATCCTGTATCAGAGGATGTTTGGGGAAAAACAAACTTAGGATAAAAATTAAATACTTAAGTCCTCAGGAAAAAATGGAATAATTATAGGTGGCAAAATCCAAAAACCTCTTCAATAAGTCAAAGTTAAGCTGAGACTCCGTCAGACTCATTGCTGCAGGGTAGGTTGACTGAATGGCTCAAAATTCATACACCACACTTGTTTTCATCCCCACATGACTGAGATTGCTGTGCCAAAGAGCAAGTAAGTTTGGAAAAGGATTTCCTGGCTAGGATCTGCTTTGGGGCTCTAAGTTGGCAGACAAGATAGGTCCTCCCCATGAGGAGTGAATTAGAATATACATGTATCATGAGCAATATTAAGGATCTGAACCGGCACTGTTTTCTGCCTGGCAACAGGTTTACATAGGTTMTATTCAACAGTCCTCTGTAGGTGCCCTGAACAGCCTTCTAAGCTTCACTGAAGAGGTAAAAACTGTTCAAGAGGTGGAGAGCTTTGTTGCTGGGTACCGATCATACCAGGCATAGCATGGGGAACAGGGGACTATCTCAAGCACAGATATTCAGGACAGCAGTACTGCCCAAGAGGATGCAGAGAAGATGACTTTTGAGCAGTGGAGTTAAGAGCCACTCTGTTGGCAAGATGAAGTTCTCTCACAAGAATGACTGTGGACCAGAACAATTCAGAATTGCTGCAGTTCAAACAATTAAACYCACCTGCTCTATATTTTGAACAGAAAAATAAGAATAAGTGAGGAAGGAGCAGCAGCAGCTGTACTATTCACAGAAAGAAACTCAGAAGTTGAATACACAGATTTATTTTGGGATTGCTTGCATCCACAAAGGGGAGACTGGTGGTTAAGAACTGAGGAAACAGGACAAATATGCAAAAATGTGGACCTTTGACTACACCACTCAAATCTCTACCTGGGGAGAATAAACAAATACTTCTTGTACATGAAAACTGTGAAAACACAAAAGCAAAATATTCYGAGGAACGTATTTTAAAGCTCAGGTAAAGTAGACAATACAGGTCATGTATTATCTACAGAATAGTGATCCCTAGAGCCTTCACTCACTTTCAGAGTGTGAGTCACAGCTGTTGTTTCTCTCATATGCACCTATCTACATAAATGCTTCCCTTGTCTTTAAAACATAAGGCTCTGCGATTTCTTCGTGGTGTTTTTAAGCGAGTATGTTGCTAGCATTTTCTCTGTCAAATCTACAAAAGTAGCAAGGAAGTATGCAGAAGCACTTGGTAGCAAGCTATTAGCTTGTGGTTTACAGATAGAAAGATACTCTCCCTCTGCCTTCTCCTTTGAAAYTGTGTGTGGGCTTCACTCAGTTGAGCTGGGCTTCTTGAAGAAAACCTCATACTGCATAACTACCTAGTATTAGCATTGGCTGATTAAGCAGGTGAGTTTCTTGTGCGGTTTATTCTCTGATGGCATATTGGAAATGTAAACTCTCATTTCAATTTGTCTTTATTTTAATTAAAAAGTTAATCAAAGACTGATGAAAGCACAAACCAATATTGGATCCTAATTGTTCCGTCAGTGAAATTATTAAAAATAGAGRAGAGTGGATTCTTATGAAAATTATGGAAATAGCTAATCATTCCAGAGCTATGGACATGTTTACAGGCTAAGAGAAGCCTCTTGTCTGGAAAGGCTTGAGAGTGTTTCCCAGAGGTATACTAGGTCAGCAGTGAAATTTTGCCCTTCAGCATGATTGGCAAGGTAGGGTCTGTCTCTCCCCTTTGAGGAAAGAAAGTGCAGCTGAAGCAGAGGATACCATTTATATGACTCCTTTCATCCTATGATGCTAACAGTGAATGGATATAACTATCAGCATTTTTGGTGAAAACATCCTACTTTGGCTAGGTGCAGAAGAGAAGGCTGGATGAGGGCTGACGAAAGAAACAAACACATACATTTGAATATTGGATGCATTTTCCTCAATGCTTCAGATATAAAATGTAATTGCATCGGATGTTCTCTGAAAACTGCCAGGTTGCTTAAGACTATTCAGCAAATTACCTCAATAGCTGCTTGCCTACACTTCACAGAGATTGCAGATGCAGATGAATAAGGTCTTGGGATTGATGTACATGCTTCTAATCTGCTTCACTAGCAAATGACTGATTTTTTTAACTGCTAACATGGCAGGCAGACTTATCTTCAGATAGAGGCAGCCAAGAAAGTAAGGACCATGGATATGAAACCTTCCCCCCCCACAATTTTTCCCAATTTCTTTGCTTTTGTAGTGAAACTTACTCTTTAATAAGAGCAAAACAGCAAAACCATTTTATACCTTTCTTCAGAAGCTGAAGCGAATTTATCAGAACCTTGGCAATAAAACCCATCCTCAAGTGTAAATTATGCCAGATAAATGATGAATCTACAGCACAGCAATTTGGGCCATTCTGTGAGGGACCCCCAACTTAGATCATGTGGAGATTTCTTCAGGGTATGTGGAGATGTGTCTCCTTGGCCTAGATGCATCCTTAGGGAAGGGTAGAACATGGGCAAATTTAAGGGAAAGAAAACGCTGCCAGAAGTAAAGGAGAAATTTTTTAGCATTTCTTCCAAAGCCCAGTGAAGAACCACAAAACAATTTTGAAAGGTTTTAGGGGAAAACACTGCCTGCAGAAACCCCCACAGCATCAATCCATTTATGATGCTATAGCATGAGGGTGGAAGAGGATGGAAAAGACAGCAGAGAGGTGTAACTTCCCTGCGCGTTTAGCCTGGGCATCACAGCCTATTTCAAAAATGAAGAAAACTTGTCCTACTAGTAGAATAATGAATGATTAAAACAACAGGAAGAATTGCTGAAAGTGCTCATTTGCTCTTGCTTTCAGATGATCTTGCAAACTGGACTGTTAATCTGGCTGGTGRGGATGCTTACTCCTAGTGAAAGTCAACAGAAGACCATCCTCTAATACTTTTTATCTTGGCAGCCTTTTAAAATGTATAAATAAATGCCAATATTAATTCAATGGAAAAATGCCTAACATTCTCAGAGTTGAAAATGCAAATCAATTTATTCTACCACCTTAAAAAAAGGAAAAAAATTCTAGTGACATATTACACTGCTTTATGAATCACTTCCAAATTACTGGAAATTTTCACACATCCTAATCCATTAAGCAGCTTTATTTTTCAGCATATTTGGGGCCTTTTGAATCAATGTAAAGACTACATTTACCATAAAGCTTTAGAGTAGAACCTGATTACGATTTTCCTATTCTGTGTGAATGATTTGGCAGCAACAGAAGACTCTGCATTTCCACTTCCGACACAGGGAACTTCAAAGGTCTCTTTCAAAGGCTTCAACTAGTTAATATTAGAAAAACAGTGGCTATTTAAGAGGAAAAAAAMCATATAGTAGTCAGAGGCTTAAACACCTTAGAAAGAGGGAACTAAGAAATCCCACAGCCTTCCTGGGGTTGCTAATCATCTAATGCTTCACAATTAATAACAGATTGGGAAAAGGGGGGAAGATCTGAACCTCTTTTTTTGCCTTTTATTTCAATAGCAGTGTATTGTAGCTGTGTGAAAAACACTCTTAATTTAGTTTAAAAAAAATAGCTCTCACTCCATAAACAGACAACTCTTCTACAATCCTGCCAACAGAGAAAGCTAGCAGAAATCCCTTCCCTCAAGGGCCATTAGTTGCATTTTTCTGACTGCCAAAAAGCATTGTCTTTAGAAGGAGCCACAGGACCAGGGACATATTGCTGTAATGATACAGTAGGCAACTAATCCAAACTCAGGGCTTGTCAGACCTGGAAGGACCTCTGTAAGGTTGCCTTGTCATGAAGGGAACCAGCCAGCACCACAAGAAGATGGCTACCTAAATGACTAAGGGAGGGATGCTGAATGGAGAGCTGTTAGGCAAAGTTTAACTTCTGAGCAAGTACATGCCTACCCAAAGGTCTTATCTGCAAGATGAGGATTATGCATCTGGAACAATCTAAATACTCTATTCCAGCTGTGGGGGCCACTAGAAATGTATCAAACTCAACTACCACCCTTGCCATTTGAGAACCAGCCCTAGGGTCTTGGTATTATTCAGAGAGTAGTGTTGGACTTTGCCTTGCACCAATTACTAGATGTTTGCATCAAACTTACTTTCTTTTCCTCCCACACTATTCTCCGGATTTTATATTGTTTCATCCTCTTTCTTTTCCCTGTCCCCTTTCTTTCACTCTTATTTCCAGTTCAGTTCCTCCTAAAAAAAAAAAAAAAAAAAAGAAAAACAAAACAAAAGGCCAACCTGCAGTTGCTGTCATTACATGACACTGCATGATACCCTGTTTGTATGGCAGGATCTTAGAGCAGGAACTATCTGCTACTCTGCATCCATCAAGCATCCAGTAAAATGCTGACCCATTCTTCAGTAGCCTACTGAAACTTTGAATAATGTTATAAAGTTAGTAAGAGTTATTCTATCATATCATCCAACCAGAGTTTTGCAGGGAATATGCCTTATCTTTAGGCTATTACTGTTAAAAGTAATCTCTACCAAATCTTCCACATCTTTTGAAAATCTCATCTTAAGATATTCCATTTGGACTAGATCTTTGTGTAATTTCTTGAACAGTATCTCAAGTCTTGCAAGTTTAAGACACTGAAATAAATGCCCTCTTCTCCATATTCATCTTAAAAAAGCCACAGGAAACATTTTTCTAAGGAGCAGCTAGAAAGGAGTCATCAATTTCAAATAAAAACTGCCATTTACATCATCTAAAGATGACACTACGGTATCAGACTTGCACTTGTGGGAAACAGGAAAATTTAGGTCCCCATCCCCACTGCAGTATTTTCTTCTGCTTTTTTCTTTGCAAACTTAGTGTAAGTCCTTAAAAATCCATTTTTTTAGTATATACACAGCTATCAAAGACTCAGTTTTTCAGAGTAAATACATAATCTGACAAAATGTGACTATTCTCATAGGAGAGTAGGAACTTTTTTCAAAACCAGAAATTAGAGTAGATGCAGTATGGTTCCTCTCACTCCAGTCACAAATCTGTACTAATGACAAAGGTAGGTATAAGTACAAAAAAAGATAGCCGAGGAGATACTATGATATAAAAATACACTGACAAACTCTCCATCACACCTCTCTGTCCCAAAGATGATTCTATCCCCTTTATTATGCAGTACCCAAGTTTTTTCAGCTTTGTCCCTTTTGGCTGAACATGACAGGATTCTTTTTTATACTTGGACCGCCTGTCCCAGTGTATTCATATACGTTGTCATCTCAAATACCTACTATTCTCACGTGGAGAAAAAGAATTGCTTTTCAAGATTCATATTTACAGAAGCTCTTTGCTAAACTGAACATTTTTTACTGAAGTATGTGATTTGACAGACTAACTCTGAATTAGAATGAAACTTCCTTAAGTATCCATTACAACATGAAGACTTCAATGGAAAAGCCATTTATAAATGCAGTGTATTTCAAGGAGAATTTTTAAAGTCTCTACAGTATTTCTCTCCCACCCCCACTGGAAATGGCCAGCAATGACAATTAATCCTGTACTATGGAAACTCCCCTTACTTWTACAACAAACCATTAGTAAACCAATTTAATACAGCTTTTCTCTTAATTGGACTGAGTTACCATCCCAGAAACACAGCACAGTCATACGATAGAAGTGATATACATAAATACAAGAAAGCAGTCATTTTGCTACTCATTTTGTCCAGGTTATTATCAAACAATTCCTGAAAGGGACCACTCTGACGCAGCAGATTTAGCTACCTTACTCCTGCAGAGTCAAGTCTTCAGAGACTGATGACCCCATTTGAAAGACTAAATACCCAGTCTGCATTACCTCCACTGGGTCCATCAGCTGTCCTCCTGCATCATATGCTCATCTACCTTCTGAGATAYAGTCTCCCTCAAATAATTAGACTGATGTTATTAGCAGGCTCCTAATCCTCACTTATTGTCTCATTTACCCATTAGCTGCCCCTAATTTGTTAGCTGCATCTTAACAGGCTGCAAGCTTACCAGCTATTATTCCTCATCCAGCAATATATTCCCCCACCAAAAATCCACAGCTACAAGTCACCAGGGAAGTATTTATTTTCAGGATAGCTCACAGCCTTGAAGTACAYAGTGTCTTACTGTCTTCTATAGTCCTGCTTGGTGACTCCTCACACTACTAGAGTGAGTCAGAGACATAGTCTAAAATTTATCAGGCTGTAGCAAGCCATTATGTATCTTCCCTCACTGGGAAAGGCCACCATATGAAGATCGGGTTGCACACCATGGTAAGCCTTGAAGTTATCAAGGGCACTTCCACATTTAGATTGGAAGGGACCTCTTGAGATCACCTCATCCAACTCCCTGCTCAAGCAGGGTCAGCTAGAGCCACTTGCCCAGCACCTTGCCAGCTGGGTTTTGAATCTGCACAGAAACTCCACAACCTGTGTTTGTCCACCCTCACAGTAAAAAAGTGYTTTCTCCTGTTCAGACAGAATTTAAATCATGTTAGATTTGTGCCCAYTGTCTCTTGTCCTGCCAGTGGATGCTACTGACATGACTCTTGCTCAGTCTTCATTCCCTCCCATTAGGTTTTTATACACATTGACAGCATCTCCCCCTAAGCCTATACATTAAGGGAACAGCAGTCTTTAGGCAAAAGATCTCTCGCCTCACCCCCCAGTTTAGAATAAAACAGCACCACCAGGTGTTTTACTGCAGTGTTGTACCACAGAAGTTTTTGTTCTTGCTATTACAGTATAGAATTAAGAACCTCCACCATATTTAACAGAGGAGATGAAGGATTGTATCTTAGCAAGCTACCAGGAGCTGAATCTGAAATTTCAGGGTATTCCTACATACATATCCAGAAATCTGCCTAGAATGACCCAAGGACTACCTGTTTCACAATAACAAAAGCACCTGCAAATGCACCTCAGCCAAAAGGTTCTAGTGATCAATGCCATTACCTTCCAGCACACTTCTTTACTGACTGTACCTCAGAATACACCCTTCCATTAGCAGAAAGTACTGAAAAATATTACCCCCATTAACTGCAGTTAAAGTATGATGTAAACAGGGCTGCAAGACTTCAATATTGACCTAGAAATCAGGCATTTCATTTAGATAACAGCAACATGGACACTTACACTAAACAAAACCAGCAGCTTYGATTCCTGTGACTAAACACTCTGAACAGGGAGCAGCTAGAATGACAGTAAATAAAGGTGGCCTTATTACACATTCTTCACCCATTCATTTTATGAAAGGCAATTATCTTGGCCAAGGCAGTCTTTCATAACAGAGAGGACCTTCTCCTTTTTACCTTAGTCAGTCAGATGCTTCCAAATGCATGCTGAGTTGTAGCAGACGGCTGTGGTTCCAAATGTAACTCCCAGCCTACTGGAAGTCAAGACACCAGACTGGCAAATACAACTTAYCAGATCCTTGTTTGCATTACTTACCTCTAAAAATGAGGCTTCCAGTACTCCCGCAATTCAGAATCTCAAGTGGTTGTTCTGATGGTTGTCAGATTCTCCTCATCCTGTGCCAGTTTAAGCACCTGTCTTGTCCCCAGGCTCCCAGGCCACAGGATGAAGACCAGATAGGAAGTGGTCGTTTGGTCACTCATTGTGTAGAAGGCAAAYGCTAACTGCTAGAATAGACTGCGTAAGCTTCCTGAATGATTGCCAGTGCACGAGCAACAACTCTAAGGAATTCTGATGCTAGCAATTTAAACACTTTTGACAAGCCTCCTTTGGAAAACCAACAGAGCTGCTTGTAGTCCTTAGGGAGCAGGGCTTTAAGATCAGTGACCATAAACATCTGATCAAGTGTTTCTGAAATCAGGTTGATCAGCTGTCTGAATTTTACATTTTCATTGTTGAAACAGTTTTAAAACATTAGGTAACTGCTCTGCTGGGACCAGTGAGGGTAACCAGATGCAGGGGCCAATGCTTTGTTTAAAGGCAACCAGAATCCCCAAACAAGATAACCATATAGCATATGTAAGATCAGTCAGTTCTTGCTGGGAAAGTAGAGAGGCAAGGGGCACAAACAGCCTCTGGCATTCTTTTGAGGTCTTGGATTTGTCCTTGATCAAAACCAGGTTTGTTTTCCRCTTTAAAAAAAAAATTTAAAACCTTGACAAAAAATTAGTGCTAGAAGCATAATCATGCTCATTCGCAGATCAGTAAGAGAATGTTTTCCTTCTGTACTTTGAGCTGACTGCATCCTGAATGGCAACTCAGACATGGCAGTTTCAGCAAGTGTGAGACTAAGTTATCCCGATGTAGCAGCTGACAGGGAATAAACTCCAAAATAATTAAAAGAAAGCAAACAGGTTTAGTTGTCTGAACAAGGAATTTTAATTTTAGGTCAACTATTGAACTAGGTCAACATCCAGTTCACAATGTCTACAGATACTGGGTATAGCCAGTCACTATGGTAAGTTTATTGAAGCACCAAGCTCCACACAAGACTGTAAAATACATTTTAAACTACTAGTAAGAAAGCTTCTTCAAGTCAACAATACTATTAAGGGCCAGAGTTTAAGGACTAAGTTTTCACCTTCCAAGCTAATTTAAGACAGCCAATCCACTGCATAAGCAAACCAAACTGCTACATACTGAAACACATAGAGCAGCAACTGTATTGAACAATTCCTGTAAATAATTCAAGGATACATTGAAACAGTATGGGTAAATTGTAATTTTTTATTGGAAAACAAATATACAACTTGGAATGGATTTGAGGCAAATCGTGCCATAAGCAGATTTTCTTGAAAATAAGTGGCTAAACAAAGTTTAAAAAGCATAGTAACAAGAGGATAAAATGTTTTCTGGTACAGGACCAGCAGTACAAAAAAAAACTTGTGTACGAGTACCTGGATAAATCACCCGTTTTGCATTAGTGCAACTTAAGTTTCATATTGTTGACTGTCCATCGTCCACAACGTTAAGACTCCACATTTCAACAACATGTTACAGGTATGGCCACAAACAAGTTACTGTGAAGTAAGCTAAGAGAATTATTTTTACAGTGCATTAGCCACATGTATATACTATTCACATGGTTTTATCCTGCAGTTAGCTGCAAGAGTCCTTATCCTCCATCACAGAAAGCGGAATAAATTCCTTTATGTACTGGAGAACTAGAGCCAGCAYGTCGCTTTAACTAAGGAATTGCTAATGCATGGTAAACCCTAGCTTACTTTATGTAACTTGTTACACTAGTCATACCTAAGTCTCCTACAGAAAGCTACTTTTTTTTTAAAAAACAGACAACCCAGATGTTCCCTCAGTTAACCAACTCCATCTAACTTTAGATGTGCAGAAGGGCTTAAATATCCAGAGTAAGCCACATGCAACATTTGTTACTTAGATCAATTTTCCAAAAATCAGAACAGTGACAGTAAGATAAAGGAGAAAAACATGGAGGAATGGCCTTCTAATTACTATACATGCATATTCTTTTGACAGTAAGGGAAAAACCTTTTACAGATAAGTTACAAACAGAGAAAAGGCAAATAAACAATTTTGTACAAGAAATTTAACACATTCTGTACAACGTCTTCACTTCGCTGTCATCATTTGTACAAACTCTGTAAAAGGAAAGAGTTGCATAAGAGTTATTCAGAGAAAAATCTGAATTGCAAGATCTGAGAAGTGACCTGCCTTACTAGTGCTGAACACTGTTTCAAAAATATGTTTTCAGTTACATTCAAAAAAGCATCTTCAAGACAGTCCCCTTTTTTCACCAATCACATCTAAAACCCTCCTATTTTTAACAGCAAAAAGCCTCTACTTTTATCAAAAAAGTTGGTCCCTCAGTGAATTGGGGAACAGCCTTACTTCCAAAATAAAACATTACAGGTTCATGCCCACTGACTTACAGATAGGGACAAGATATCTAAGAATGACTAAGAGATCAGTAGAAATTGTGCTGAAGTGATGATCAGTTAAGTAGGTGTACAAGCAAGACATTGTGTTGGTTTGATTTTTTTTTTCTCCGAAACAGAATAGCTCACGTCTTACTATTTTGCCTGACCGGCTTTAAGCAACTGAATGTGCTTATTCACAGCACGTTGGAAGTTAGATCCCACAAAATAGCATTCTTCACTTATCTTGCTGAACCACTGTTGCAGGTACAATAACAAAAAGAAACCAGGAACCTAAAAGGAGTTAATTGGTTGCCCAAGTTTCAAAAGAGCAACTGGAAACAAGAGGGATGCCTACCCTCTCTTAGTGCCAGCCTCTAAACAGTCTATTCCTAAGTAYAGTTATGGAGCAGCAGCCTTTTCACTCACAGATGAGTGCTCATCCTGAGGCCACAAACAAAAAGGCCTTAAAGGGAAGCCACACCTACACCTCAGAAACAGTAAGCCTATTATCTGAAAAATACCCTAGCTCTTTTCTATAAGGTGTTCAGAAAGTTAAAACAAAAACAAGCTTAGTGCTTCTGAGCTGCAAGCAATTGTCTAACAGCACTCCTCCTGCTCGCATGCCTTCACTTAAGTTTCAATGCCAGGAAGAAAGAAGGAAATAAAAATAAAGTACTGCTGCAGTTCATTTGTGTGAAATTATTTAAGAGGTCTTCTAAAGGTCTTGAAATTTCGGCGTATTTTAGAGGCTTCCTCCCTTTAATTAGTAATTTTTGAAGCATTAATAAAGAGTGACTTGCTACAGTGAGATCAACATTCATTAGTGAACAGAATAGTATGAACAGTATGTGAACATCTCTGCTAGCTTCCTTATTCTAATGTTCATTAGGCATCATTAGATTTAGGAAGTTATTTCTTACACTGCACAGTTGAATAGTCATTTTTTGCCTTTGGCACAAATGTAGCAATAACCCACTCAAACCTATTTAAAGGTACACGATGTACATAGTAAGAGACATTGGCTTAAAGGAACACTAACTTGAGAAGATCTCATCTGAACATTGCCCTATTTAAACTTGGTGTGGCTATCAGCATCTACACTATCACCAGCATGAAAACTGCTACACAAGAAGAATCAGTTAACAACTCCTTACCTTCATAGTTTACTTGACCATCACCATCGATGTCTGCTTCCCTAATCATTTCATCAACTTCTTCATCTGTTAGCTTCTCCCCAAGATTTGTCATCACATGACGAAGTTCTGCAGCACTAATGTAACCGTTACCATCCTGGGAGGGGAAAAAAGGAAGACTGGAACAGACTTGTCTAAGGCCTAGAAACTGTAATTTAAGAATATCACAGAGCAAGTTGAACGCTAAGAAGTTAGYATATCTTTAACCACTAGCATTTGTACAAGGCAGATGAGAGCTGTAACCGTATCTTCAGCATTGTCCAGGATCTTACTCTTAAAAAGACATTTTAAAAACAACTTATCCAATACAGTCTACTTTGGCTGTCCTATCCCGAGACATTTTTTAATCACTGACAAAGCAATCAGCACCTTTTGCAACCTTTTTAGGTGACAGATGCCTATTCAATCACGTGACTGTCTGGTTGAAGTGACTACTTCTTAGAACAGAAGTACTTCTCTCATTCACCTGTTTCATGGGATTCCAGCACAAAGCCACAAGGTCTTCAGAGGCCACTTTTACATATTCCATTCTAGTTGGGACACTGGATACCAAAGCACTAGTGTATACCAACTCTGGACTGACTTTTTCTTCCCCACATCCCAAGGTACTTAACATCATATATTTTCTGTTTAAAAGTGCATCTTGCTTAAGAAGCTGAGTAACTTTAGACTCAGTGAGCAATTTACTTAGTAAAGACTAAGTGAAAGATTCAAAAGATTACCATTTTAAATATTTAACCAATTTCTCTGCCAGCCTTGTACAAGTATTTTAGTATCATAGCAAGTGGTAGCTTTATAGTATCACCCATTACTATCATGACAACTCATTTGACTTTCAGGTACAGTACCACAGTAGACTGAACTTTAGGGTGACTAGTTAACCTAGAGGTTCTAGATGACAGGACTGCAGATATCCCTCAATTCAGTGAGGAAGCTAATTAGAAGTCAGACTGAGTTTTCATAACAGAAATATTTGTTAAGGTAAACATTTTAGTACCTTGTCAAACACACGGAATGCTTCTCTAATTTCTTCTTCACTATCTGTATCTTTCATTTTTCTTGCCATCATTGTCAGAAACTCTGGAAAGTCAATTGTGCCATTGCCTGCAAGATAGTTACTTTGTTAGAAAAACATGTTTTAGGCACTTTATTAAGTCACTTGTTAGTGAAATCTTACCATCAGCATCTACTTCATTGATCATATCCTGTAGCTCTGCTTCTGTGGGGTTTTGACCAAGCGATCTCATCACTGTCCCCAACTCCTTTGTAGTTATAGTACCATCACCATCCTTGTCAAATAGTGAAAAAGCTTCTTTGAATTCTGTACAACAACAAAAAAGGAGTTAACCCCTTCAGCTTTGAAATGTTAAGTTTACTTAGTCATGTAAGAATCCATTGCTGCTTATTGTTGTAAATTACCAAACTTGATTTCATTCTCTTAAAAAAAATTCTATATACTGCTCAGTCTGCTGTAATTGTAATGCCAATATGGAAGCACCAGCATCTGGAAAACAACCTGCCAGTCTACCAACCAACCACATTTTGACCTAAATTAGATGGAAGGTCATCCATTTMAGAAGTACTCAGATGTTTGTTACTACCATGAACAAGGATCCCCAATACAGAGCTGAAAGGAATAGCCATCTGCAACTAGAATGATCCACATCCTTGGTAGGAACTGTTTCTTTCGTGAGAAAATAATATGAAATTACTTTGAGAAAGCTGAAAAATGGTACTCAAATGCTACAGCTTAATAGCACTTCTATTACTGAGGAGACGAGTCAATGGAAAAAGGTATAATCAGACCTAACTAAAAATAGCTTCTCATTATAACTCACTTCCGCTGGACATGCTACATGAAGCTGCAGTACCTAGCACCATAGGTCTTAACATTTGGTCATACCTAGCTAAAGAGGAACTTCTCCCAGCGCGCTCTCCCATTGGACGTCTGCAGTTCCTCAGTCTATGTATATTCATGACTCCAGTCAGTTGTTCAAGGAGGAAAGTCACTGGAGTCTTAATTTCTGAAAAAGCTGCTGAGAAAATTGCTTCAGCCCTACTATGTCCTGAAACAGCCTTCATGGAACTAGACAAATACAGTTGTAAGACTGCTTAACTGTGTTTCAATGCTACCTCTTAACCCTCTACAAAGGCTGTATTGTAGCCAGCAATATTAATACAAGCACAACATGTTCAATCATCCAGTCCAAAAATGGAGCCAGTTTTAATCCATGCCATCTGTTTGTCTTTGGCCACAGACTTTAAACTAGCTCACTGGACTGTAGTAGCTAATACACAAATTACAGTTAAACATGAAAAACTTATCTACTCCCTTGTCTAGTTCAGATCCTTTTACAGCTTTCAAGGCACCCGAGATCATGCCTTTGGAGAGCTCGTTAGCTCAAGGGTACTCCTGCATCAGAAATACTTCCAAGAATTAATTTTTCAACACTTCCAAGCAGCCAGCTTTCCAGATGGTGGGTTTCCCAGACCAGAATTAGTCACAACAAAAGTTGTGTTTTCACATGAACTGCATGAAGTCTTACTTCATCCATTTCATACTCTGAAACACTCAAGGTGAGTACAAGCTGGCAAGTGTTAAAAATGCAACTACAAAAAYAGGCTTTTTATAGTTCATGAATGTAGCTATAATACCAGAGCCACAGTTGAGTCCCATCCAGGAAAAAAACACTCTTCTACATCTAACAGTCTGAAGTGTTCCAAAAGCCAACTCCCACTGTTTAGCATATAAGAACCAGAGCAAGGCTACCACGGACCAGATGAAACAGTTTCAAGCCAGTATTGTATAATCACAAAGCAGAAACAGGCCTACCCAAACAGGCAGCTATAACCTGTACCTACAGTAACTTCTGAACAGTCTTTGGAGCTAGTTTCAGTTAGCTTGGAGGCAACAAACAGGTTTATTATGAGTAAAGTTTTACAGCAGGGAAGAAAAGGCTTTTGGGTCAAGCCTAGTAGAGATGTTCATAGTCTATCATGGAAGGACCTCAAAAGGGGAACATTAGAGTCTTCATCCAGAGTCAGGTACTCAAGTGTTATTCAAAATGTTTAGCTGTTAACCACTTCATCCTTAGCTTGAAGGTCAACTGTCACTAACCCAAACATGCAGCTGACTTCACAGTACTGCASTGACCCTGCTTAGAAAAAGGAGTACTTAATTTTTTATGCAAAATTCGAAGACTTGCTTTCTACAACATGGGCCATTCAGTGGTATATTCTGAACACTTGAAATGAACCACTTAAAGGACAGCTCTTATCTTTTACTCAAAGATGCTGTAGGCTAGGAAACAACCAGCTATAAATCATAACTATAAAGAAAGTAAAGTAATTCAAAGATCAGCAGCATATTCCTGTTTGAAATGCTGAATCAAGTTAGGAATACGATTAAAATACCTCTTTAACCACTTCTAGGAACCACCTCCAGTAATTAGAACAAAGGAATAACAACCTACAGAGATGCAGTTTAGACTAGAACAAAAACAACCTAGCATAACTTTGGAGGATTTGCAGCAATGGCCAGTGAAGGCAGCTATGAAAAACTGAAGTTCAGTGAGCAACTCAATTCTGGCTTCCTGCAACATAAGATTATAAAACACACCTCCCACACTTAAGAAAAACCTTATGATTCCATGTAGCATGTAAAGCAAGGCCTCTCTCTATTCAACACTCCTCCATATCAAACTGCAAATGAAAATCCTCTTGTATCCTAGATAAGGCTAACCTGTCACAGAAACCTGAGGACAGTGCCAGCAGAACCACTCATCTTCAGGCCAGCCTACAAGGTTTCAGCATTTCCTTACTCCTGAAAAGCACACTGCATCAAGAGAAAAAGACTACTTCCAGGCCCCACGTAAGAAAGGCTAGTCCAACAGAATGTGAACTCTAACACCCTAGCTCAAAATGTTCTATTTAACAATAACTTCTGAGGCATCTCTGCACCACATCACCTTCCCAGATGAAGTGGCAGTCTTCAGTGACCTAATATGTTCAGTGAACCAGAACTAACATTCCCACTCTCACACAGTTTAGCCAGCTATGTCTGGAACTTTTATAGGAGAATGTCAATTGTTCTCTTCACAGCTACCAGGAGCTCAACACTTAAACATGACTATTTCTACCCTGAAATAAATCCTAAATAACTCTTGTGGTCAGATCCCCAACGGAGAACCACATCACACTAAAGGAAGACGGCATAATGAACACCATACATAGGCCTACTTGTTCAGAGAGCCCATTTAGACCTCTGAGGTCTAGTGGAAGGAAGTATAGCTCACTAGACCAGCTGCTTTAGGACAAAAGCATCTTCAGATTTTTTTCCCCTGACCATCCACATCAAATGGTCCTGACCTATACACCTTTTTTAATACAACGCTTAACCAAAGGGATACCCAAATTCAATTCTTACTGAATGAAGCTGCAACTAGCATTCACATTCTGTACCTACTCAGCTTTCAAAATCAGTCTTTCATATGAACAAAACCTGGGAAGTCTTTCACCCCTACCTATAATGACAAGCAGCTTCGGTCCCATATGACCAATGAGTTCCATAGTGGCTGCTTTAACTACTCTGGCCTTCTATTTAAGAAAGAGAATGTTATCTCTACCTTGTAGTGCCATCTTCTTAAGCCTGCCTTCAAATCAAAAGCTAGGTATCTTCAGATAAGCTGAAATGGAATGGTAGGGGGCTCGAGCCTTTAAAACCACAGTCTCTGTAAAACACACAAACTGTACCTATAATAGTTTTCCCATGCAAGACACTGGCCTTCAACACCAAAACTAAGCAGACTGCTTAGTCAGCTGCAACCCTTCCTAAGCTGTACGAGGGATGGTTCCCTAACAGACCAGCAGTGGGCTGATGTCTTCACATCAGAGGTTTATTGTTTACTTGCAAACACATTTGCTTCATGAAATACCATAGCTRAACTGAAAGTGGCAGGCCATTTTACACTGGTTCCTAATACTAAGTTATACTTTTATTCTTTCCACACAGGTGAAAACCCTCTATTCCAGTGTGACAAGCTTATTAATACCCACTTYTAGCTCTGAGAACTATACTATCATTACTGAATAGCTAACATTTGCACTAATCCTGAGCTAGTGTTAATAAGCTTCCTGTTTATATTCCATAATCAGCTACATCAACTAATGAAGCTTCTACAGTTAAGAACTGGAACAATGAACCACTATTGAAAAGACAGCAGTGACAATTGATAAAGCCTGCTCCAACTAAACTGATCACAAAACCCTTAAGATATGTAGGCCACTTCCAGAAAAAAAATCTCCAGTTGAACTAGATTGTGCTTACTCATAAGACAGTACCATGGCAACAAGTAAATAGACTAAGGACTTTCCACAAAACCATAATTAGTCTCTGATGAGTTAAAGCAAGCTTCTGAAGTTTAAAAGCTACAGAAGAGTGTTCTTACACTTCAAATTCAGCAATTATGGTAAAAAACAAACTAGCTCATTATGACACTTCTGCTTAATACAGCATCTTCAAGAGCTACACCATAGTTAAATAGCARTACCTCTTGAAGGCTGTTATTTGTATGCTTGACCTGGTACTATTAGATTAACAGAACCCTAACACCCTCTAAAATAATTTCACATGACAGTCAGGCACACTGAGACTTTCTAGTATTAACACTATACACTTGTCAGATCAAAAACCCTGAAGTTTTTGATGTCCATGGCAAGGCTGAATTCTGCATTACCAGCTTTAAGTCACATCAATTACTGAAGTTGAAATCAGTCTTCAGGGAACAGYGACAGATACTAGTTTGTGCAGCCTGCACAAGTAGGAGACATGATAACCAGAAGTTTTAGCCATTAGTAGACAGTTATTAGTGCACAGAAACCATTGTTAGGGGGCCAATACTAAGATGTAAGAGAYGCATATTTATTTAAACATTTCAGAGTAAGCGGGAGACCACCAGTACAGTGCACAGAACACTTGTGTCCAAGTACACAATGCAGTTCCAAATATGGAATATCAAGAGTTGTCATCATGAAGCTAGTCTCTGCTGTTATCAAAAAACAGCCACTCTGAAACATCTCCACTGACAGAAGACTGCAAAGTAAATTATTTTTGCCTTCTGTTAGAAAAGCACTCCAGATTCAAAGTCTTCACCAGAGATTCACCCCCATCACTGCCTTTCATTTTGCACCTGGGACAATTCTGTAGTCATGACACTAAAAAAAAAGTCTCAAGTCTACTAGCTAGTAAAGCTGTGAGGATTGTCTAACTATTCTAGAGCACAAAAAACCTTCAGATTCATTGTATCCATGGTGCTTTTATCTATCCATGGCAAGATATGATTTATTTATCCATGATTAGATAAGCCTTTAAAACTTAGGTGACAAATCAAAACATTCCACAATACTACTTTAGTATCTAAGAAAGCTAAATATCTTGTGTAACASAGACTGTCACTGGATTAAGAGATGTGCCAGGTCAAGCAGGAGTAGCAACAGAACATGTAAAAACCTCACCTGCAATCTGCTCTTCTGTCAGTTGATCAGCCTGCAATAAAAGAGAGTATCATTATAGTTGTAGCAAAAGTTCAAGGCAAAGTAAGACACAGATTTGTAGAGGCCTCTGAATATGGTAGCTGCTCTTCAGGACTTACCTGTAGCATTCTGAAATAGTTCTAACTAACACAGCTCAAAAGTCATCAGGATTGCTTGGCAAGTAAGAACTGGCAGCCTGTCCTCATTTCCTGACCCTGCAATATCTGGTACACCCAAATAATGGATTACCATGCGTATCAATCCACTACCCAAGCAACACTAGCAAACTCAAGGCACACAAGTCCCTCTAGACTGGTTTTAAAAAAATCATTAACATGGAGGACTACTGGTAGTAATACTTTGGTAAACTAGCCTCAGCTTAACACTAAACACCTTAGGTCTAAGTAATGCAGCAGTAACCCCCAAATCCCAAATTTAAGGTAGACTAGTCTCTTCTGCTAAGTTACAATGCTGTAAATTAGAAAAATATACTCTTTGCTAGAATTAACTCATCCCCTGTTTAACATGAAGCTTCACGTCTAAGACCTAGCCCTAAAAAACAGTCCATATGATCAGTACTAGCAGCTTCAGCCCAAACTGGTAATTTCAATGCATTTGTCTAGACTTAGYAAAGTCTAGACTTTTTTCAGACTATTGTCTACAGACTCAAGCAGCATAAGGTAGTTTACAGGGCCACTAGAGAAAGGTTCAGTGGTGTAAGACACATAATTTCAGTATCAGCTGGGTAAGCCCCAGTTTATACCTCATTTTGCTCTATCTCTGACCAGTTCAGAATCAACTGGATTTGACAGCAATAAAACACCTCAGTCTTCGAGGCCAAACCCAAAATGGACTTCACTCTTGAAAGAACAGAAAGGTGTTTAAGGACTGTAGAAATACTTCCCCTAGGTTTTCAAGTCAGCTGATTCTTCAAACAAATTCTGGATAGCTTCAGTTGAATTGCAGTAACAAGGCCATAGATTTCCTTCAAGGAAGCTCCTTGAGCTCTTTATCCCATAGTACYCCACTGAAGAGTCAAAAAAACTTTAAAATACAGAAAAAATATACTCATTGCCTAAGTACAACACCACTTTTTTTAGTTTTGTTCCTACTGTGACCATTTCAGCAACAATCTTTTTATAATTACTGCAATATTGACAGTTCAAAACATTTTCAGTCATTAGCTGTGCCCACAAGGTCTCWCTACACATTAGCCATCTGCCAATTAAATAGACAGGTGGTGTATATACCTTTTTCTGTTTTTACTTTAATAATTTCAATTTKAATTACATTTCTATATTGTATACAAACTTCAAAGTTACCAGCTTCTGGTTATTCTTTCTGTAACAGAAGTGAAGTTAGCTGCTCAAGCAACCATACAAGAACTACACAGCTTACAAAAAATATGCGTACTATACAGCAACAGGCCAAGCTAAACACCACAATCAGTGATTTCTCAGATTACCTGTGGCTCACCTACTCTAAGAATCAAGACCACACTACTGAGCAACTTCTAAAAGAGCAGCCAATGGGTATTTGCAGCTATAGACTCCACTTGTTCCAATATCAGCAGCTGTAGGAAGTATTCCCACGCAGGTTCAACTTTTTATTTTTAAAAAAATGAGATAGTCTAGGGTGGCAGCAACACTKCTGAGAACATCATCAATACACCATTAGGCTTTAAGATGGAAGCATTCTGCTGGTCACTTAACAGAAGCCTAACAGATTTTCGCTTGTCTGGAGTATATCATTAACACAGACAGACTCATATCTTTGCATGCTATTTACATTTTTATTGCTCAAGTGAAGAGACTGATGTGCTACATTTCTGTAGGATATTTATATCCACAGAAAGCTGCAGATCAGATTTGAGTAGCAAGAACCTAGTTTATTTAGGTCAATACTTATGGGTTACCAAGTTGAGTCACATACTGTTTTATATAAACAGTTTTATATAAAGACATGACATTAAGCAGTGTTTAAGCTGCTAAATGTTCCCAAACTCTTCCTCTCTAACTCTTCCAGCAACTTAAAACATCCAATAGACACTAACCATAAATTTGGATAAGCTTTGTCAGTACCATAAGAGGTACAATGTTTGAGAAGAGCATGAAGCCCATTAGAAGCCACAGGTATACAGCAGTTGAAAGATAAGCTAGGAGAGGGACAAGGTTGAACAAACACCATCTGTACTCTGCAGTGCTAGGCTCTGCAGGGACTGCTGCGCAACAGCAGTAAAAGGCGGAGCCAGCAAGCCTGCCAGATCACTCCCTCCCATGCCATTCAGGTGGAGGGCTATCAGCCCGAGACCCATGCCTGCGAGTTACAGGCCACTGTGGTCTTCCTAGAGGGGCCTTCGGGAGTTCTTTGTCCTGAATTTAGACTAGATACTCATGCACCATATATGTGACAGTATGCACACCTTCAATAATGCAACCYAACTTCAGAAACGAACAGTTAAATTACAACCATAACATGCCTATGCTGAAGTTCTGACATGCCCCTTACTATGGCCAAGATCCACCTGAAAACCTCCTTTGATGAAGCCAGGGAACTCATCACACAGCTTTGACACGGCACTCTCCAATTCATGTTGCAGCACTTTCATTTTCACTGCAGTAGCCCCCATCCCCCCACCCCCAGATTATGTTGAGGGCCTGACAAAGAATCTAAGCCTCCTAGGAAAGAAGGGGAGCTGTTGTGTGTGCAGCAGTTTCAGTGGCACATGCAGCCTCTAGAGGTAGTGTTTCATTACAGTCGTGGCTGCTATGCAGTAATCCGTTTGGAAGACCCTCAGAGCTGACTAACACTGCCTGATAGAGAGCTATCAGCAAGTAACAGAACAGATGACAACGTTCCCCTCCAAAACTTGGCATTTTGGCGTATTTCACAGGTGCTAGATCTGAATGGACAGTTCTGTTCTGGCAAGATTAACTGAAGAACAAGAACTAGACAGACTAACATTTAAGGGCTGAAATTACACTTACATAGGTTAGCTTATTTTGGGAGCAAAGCGTTCTGCTTTATCTAGCATGTGCAGTACTGGACAACATATATTCACAGGTTTAGCCAGTCTGGTCTGCCAGAATGAACTATAACCACAAAGTGTCACTGTGCCTCCTGGACACACCCATTTTTATATAGACATTGCTTGAAGATACTCCATTTTTGGTTCTGTACAGATGATGACTAATGGCAGCAAGAGTCTTTTGCTGTTAGATTCACTGCTTTTTTCCTTTATAGGTGGTTTGCTGTATAGGTTCACAATTCAAGCGAAAGAACAAATTCAGGCTTCTGTTCACCTAATTTCTTTGCCCAGAGACAGCACTTCAAAAAACCTTAAATTTAAGTACCCATCGTTCATGTTAGACATGGCGAGTTGATAGCGATCTGATTCCTTAAAAGCAAGTAATGAATGAAATGGCACTTCCACTATACTGCATCTTCTCTTAATGCAGAGATAGTACTAAGTGGTCACTGGTGTTGCTTTTGCGACAGAATTGTTCCTTTCTGTACGTGTTTCAGTATCCGCTTGTTTTAATTAAAAAAGCTAAACTCATATCCTTTAGACCGAATTCGAAACAATTCTCCAATTCCACAAAATGTGTTCTATTTCGACAGTTGATTAAAATCCTAAACAAACGTATTGCTAGGAAAAATAAATTGTGCTCGATCAAGAAAATGCAGGACTGTCCACCACAACGACCAAAACGGGAAGCCAAAACTGTTAAAAAAAAAATCCCTTGTTCAATAGAGCCACCGACAGCAAGGCGTTATCATGAAATCGGCAGGGGAGAACGGCTCCAACGTGAGCTGACAACAGGTCTAGCAAGGAGGGAGATGGTGCAGTGAGGCAGCCTGCCCCTCATCATCATGCTGCTCAGAAGCTGCAGGGCTCCGCATTGCATTATTATCAGGCGCAACACACCTCGCTAGCGAGCCAGACATCTTAAGCGCTCGCAGCAGCCGTTGCCGCGCCGCTGGCTCCCCAGCCCCATTCAGCCGCACGCGCCGGCTTGCCGGGGGGAGGGGAGGGAGGGGGAGGAAGCGATAAGAAAGTGGAGCTGGTGCCATCGTGGCAGGCTCCTTCCCCCCTCCCGGCACCCCCCACGCGGGTCTCCTCCCAAAAGGAACCGTTATCTGCCGCTCTCCCCCCCCACCCGACACACGCCCCGACAAAGCGTCATGGCGCTCGAGCCGAGTGGCAGTTTGAATTTTGAATCCGCACCAACGCCCCAGGGCGGGAAAGGGACCCGGGCGGGATTCGTCCACCACCACTTCCTCTACGCACACAGCGCCTCCGAGCGGGACCCTCCGCCTCAGCCTGCCCGCGCTGCCGGGCTGAGCCCACCGGCCACAGCAAGGGACGCCTTCACCCCTACCCCCACCCCTCCGCAGACGACCTCGCCCCGCACCAGCCAAACCACCTGCCCCTCTCCCTCTCCCCCCCCACCCACCGACACTCCCCAGCCCCCCCCATCCCACACACCGAGGACCGGACCAGCACCCGCAGAGCCTTGTCGCTACCCCATGCCCAGGGACTCACCATGGTGGCTCGGCCTGGCTGTGGGGTGTGGTGGAAGCTAACGGCTGCACGAGGCACACGACCAACCTGCCCGCTGTACGGCTCACCTCACACTGAGCCCTACCCGGCCGCCAGCAGTGCCTCATAAACCTCCTCACAGCCCGCCCGGATCGCTCCGCGCCGCTCCCTCCCCCCTCCCCTTTCCCCGTCAGGGAACTGAGATGCGAAAGAAGTCCCGGCTCTTCGCGCTCTTCTCGGCAGGCCCCCCCGCATCCGAGCGTGTCCTCTTTCTGCCCCCGGGCCCCCGAGCCGCGGCGCAGGAAGGGGTGAGGTGCGGGAAAGAGGGGGGCTGCGCTTGTGAAACGGCGGGAGGGGGTGCCGGAGGGGGCAGCCTGAGGGACTATTTCTCTGAGCGGAAGAGGATTTTAGAAAAAATGCCGAGGAGTGCGGTGACTCCAGAAGGAGGGCGCTGATTGGTCGATTCGTACCTGCAATGCGTCACTTGGACATGCACAGTCTGGGCTGGGAAGCGGTTACCCCTCCCCCCGCCCGCAGTGCGCGAGGCCCGGCCCGGCCCGGCCCGGCCCGTGGGACGCCGCCGCCGGCCTGCCCCGCTGTGCCGCTCCCTGCGCCTGCTAGAGGGTGGGCGGCCGGGGGGGACAGCGGGCGCTGCGGCAGGGTGTGCCGGGCGGGCAGAGCCCCAGCGCCCTGCTGCCGCTGCGGGCACGCGCCTGAGGAGCGGGAGCGGCGGCGGCCGCCGCAGAGGGCCCGGGGGGGAGCGGGGCGGCGGGGCGGGCTCCAGAGCGGGCCGCCCGCGGCCAGCGCGGCCTCTTTCCACCAACAAGCCGTGYAGGCCGCGGCGGGCGTTGTCCCTCGGCCGCTGCGTGGGCGGGGAGGGAGGCCCGGCCGGAGCAGACCCCGGGCCGCAGGCCTCTACGCGGGGCCGTGGCCCAGCCTTGGCTGCAGTCTCTCTTGGTGCATTACTCTGAGTCTTGAACAAAGTGCACCTAAGAAATGTATCACTGAGAGCGCGTTGCCAGAACATTTCAAGCCTTATCTCGCTGTGCTCCGGAAAGCCTCACCCACAGAGTTACTAAATGAGACTCCCTCTGCATCCAGCACAGTCCAGAAAAATTCCCACCTCACTCTGCAAGCCAGAGATGCTTCATCGCAGGTAGCATTGTTTAAAAGAACAGATTCCCCTATTACAAACCACATACACCCTGGTCTTGCACCAGAGAAGGACAGCTGGCCAGCAATTCTGAGCAAAAATCTCAAGTCTTAGAAGGGTTTTCTCTAAGATGCATTTGGGCAAATTACTTCAGACAAAATTTTCAAACTTGCAAATATATTTTCAAAGGCATGTGGTGTACCTAAAATCAGCTGATAATTCAACAAATAGCTGCAATGTTGGCCGAGTTCAGTGAAAGCAGGCGAACCTGTCATCTCTGAAAACCACAACGCTTATTTTGGGACCATAAATACGTTATTAAACTTTGGGGGCCCAAGTCCAAGTTTTCTGACCTAAGTTTGMATACAAATTACCAGTCACGTTACAATCAAAATTATCTACTTCCATATCTATTGCAAGAATTATTTAGTTTATACAGTACTTACAAATGAATAGTATTTTATACGTATCAATACTGTTACTACACAAACCAGAGCAATGGCTCTCACTTCACACACTAAAGAGGTTTTACCCATCTCTGCTCTTCAGTCATTTTGGTTTATAGGCCATGTAAATAGGATGTGCTWGGGAGGGGACTGGCATGAACAAACTCTTAACAAAAATTCTGTGAGTTTTTCCCTCAGAATATTAATTGAAATTCTCAGGCTGGCTCTCTTTTCAGAGGTAATCATGTGTCCTCCGAATTCAGGAACAAAGGGGAAAAACCAGAACAAGGCCTGGTTTCTTAAAATAGTCAGAGACCCCTTCATCAAGCCCCGTGCCTCTTGCCCTCTCTACCTCACCTTGTGATCAYAGGCAATACAGAAAACAACACCGTATACTTAAATTTGGCCTTCAGCCTCGAAATCTGAAGTTACTATTTTGCACTATGTTAGCTTTTTAGGCCTCTTTTCCACTTAGATGTATTTATAGTCTGCAAATCAAGCACATCTAAACTATTGTCTTTTCAAACTCTGATAACATTTTTTCAATATGTAATATATACCTAGATGAATAAAACACTTTTCAGAGAAAGCAATAAATGCCAAGGTTATTGTTACGTGCGCCTCCTCGTACCTCTGCGATATGAAGCAGGAGCAAATCCCCACCTATAGTCAGGCTATGCTTGATGCAGATAGGTGAGGCATCAAGATGGCTTCAGGCAGTTTTACTCCTCCCCATGCCCTCTTTGGTTCAGTTTTAAGGATTGCTCTGACATTCCCAACTTCTTTACAGTCCCAGAGGCGTGAATCACTGCAGACAAGTTCTTGACCAAAAAATTCGTCATCCGCTCTAGATTTGGGATAAAAGTGGCATAGCACCGCTCAGGGTACATGTATGTCGCACCCTCAAATCTGGAGCGGAGCAGAGTGCTGGTGCGTCTGCATGGAGCAAAACCATCTTTTGTGGAGATGCTAGCTTGGGTCCTGGCAACGAAACGTGTGTGTGCTGGGCCTGATTTGCCAAGCCCTTTCCTTGGCATCTGTCCTTTATCCTCACAGTATCTCAGAGAGGCAAAACATCGTGACACTCAGCATCACAGGCGGGTTACTCAGGTGCCAAGGCTCAAGGAATCGATTGAGATGAGGTATATAAACACTTCTGTGAAGCAGGTCCCGAGAGATGTGATGAAAAGTATATGGAAGGGCTGTACCGAGACAGCATGTTCTGTCTGAGTCCTGTTCCTGGAGTTTGCTACTGACCGCCTCGGGAGCATAGAGGCTGTAGGAAAGATGGGGCCCGCAGTGTAAATAAAATGTAGGCTCTTTAATTATGGCCTAAGGGTCTGCCATGGAGCAAGGATTTGAATGCAAGAATTTCAGGTCCCAGAGAACCTGACCACCATACCGTTTGTTTCTGTATATGCCCATTAAAGTATTGGGTATCTGTTATTTATTAAATTCTTTGTACTCTTTTTAGTTACGTTCAGTTTTTTCTAAAGGTAGAAGAAGTGGTCATTCAGAGCATCCTCCCTCTACTGTATGTTTCTGTCATGGTTTAACCCCAGCCGGCAACTAAGCCCCACACAGCCACTCGCTCACTCCCCCCCCGCAGTGGGATGGGGGAGAGAATGGGAAGGGTAAAAGTGAGAAAACTCGTGGGTTGAGATAAAGACAGTTTAATAGGTAAAGCAAAAGCCGCGCATGCAAGCAAAGCAAAACAAGGAATTCATTCACCACTTCCCATGGGCAGGCAGGTGTTCAGCCATCTCCAGGAAAGCAGGGCTCCGTCACGCCTAATGGTTACTTGGGAAGACAAATGCCATCGTTCCGAACATCCCCCCCTTCCTCCTTCTTCCCCCAGCTGTATATGCTGAGCATGACGCCATACGGTGTGGAATACCCCTTTGGTCAGTTGGGGTCAGCTGTCCCAGCCGTGTCCCCTCCCAGCTCCTTGTGCACCCCCAGCCCACTCGCTGGTGGGGTGGGGTGAGAAGCAGAAGAGGCCCTGACTCTGTGTAAGCACTGCTCAGCAGTAACGAAAACATCCCTGTGTTATCACACTGTTTTCAGCACAAATCCCAAACATAGCCCCATACCAGCTACTGTGAAAAAAACTAACGCTACCCCAGCCAAAACCAGCACAGTTTCCTATGCCCCCTGGTTCCTTGATCTCTTTCTCTCCCCTTTCTCTGTTCTTATGTGTCTCCTTTTTTCCATCTGCATTTTCCTCCAGCAGCACCCATTTCCTGTGGGTTTCATCACCACCCCCACCCTGCTTCCATCTGTTGAAGAGATCAGCCACGAAGTTAACTTGCAATTACACTACCAGTGAAATTACACCAACAATTACAGCAGCATTACTAGGCATTAAAGCGAACACCCCAGTGAAATTAATGGGAGACGGGGGAATTCATCCCTCTCACAAACAGATTGTCAGCAATCTCAGGTAGGTGAAACAGCAGCTTCTCAGGTATGTTGAGGCCAGGGTCCTCTCTCGGTAGCCTAGAGGCAGAACTGCTTTCCAGCAGCCTAGCTGACACTCTGCGCAGCCTGCTTGTGCCATGAGAGGCAGGGAAATACATCAAATGACCGGCCGCAGCTGCGGGCTACGACTCTGACACCTCTGACAGAGCAATAATGGGAATTGACTGTAATTTCTTTATCGCAATGGTCCAGTATAGCTCTACCGACTCGGACTTTTTAACGTGATAATTTCTCTCTCTGGTATGTAATTTAATAGATTTGTCAATGTTTGTGCGCTGTGCTTTTTTTTTTTTTTTTCCCCCACGCAGAAATATAGTCTTATAAAAGTCCAGTTTCAGGACTGGGGCAACAAATTAGAAAAGCAATTTGAGTTACAAGGTTAGATGAGCTGTATATGCCAGCAATTTACAGTTACTTTATGTGATATATTTAATATTGTGTAAATTCAATTTATTCTATCGTTTTAATAATACTTTTAATGGGTCGTGTGGACTGATGTATACAGAGCACTGTGCAATGGTATAAAACACTATAGCTGCCTCCTCAAATTTTGCTGTGTCATTTCTGTGTAGATTATAGTAATAATTTGAACAACCTAATTACAAATTAATTGCGAATTTTATAAGTGAATTTCTCAGGTAAGAAGAAAAAAGTTCTCTACTTATAGAGAGTACTGAAACTTAGCATTTAACTAACTGCTACATATAGAAAGAAAATAGCTCATGGCTGATTTTGCATAATGGGTCTAATTTTTTCCAGCTTTGTCTGTAATAAAGAACCTACCACCCTGAAGAATGCCTTTATCTCCAGTTCCAACTCTAAATCACRCAGCCAGTGCCATGGGGATAAAACCAAGGTGTAAATCAATATTTCACCACCCAGATGTACCTGGAAGGCCCATTCAGCCCTCAGCAAGGAAGAACTTTGCTGTGTGCAAAATTTTAACGTGCTGAATGAGACGTCCCTATTTCTGATATATCCTGAGAGCATCTATTGATCAAACAACTCAGCATGCTGAGAATTGGGGCGACCACTCATCCAGCTACCCTCACCTCACCTGGATGGCAGCGGCAGTTAGGAGAAAATAGAGGTTTGTTGACTGTATTGGATGGAAGACGCTGTCTCTGATATAAACACGGTTGTGGGAATAGCTGCGCTTTTTCCTGACGTGTTTGGAAAGCCTTGTCCTTTGTGCCTGGTCCCTGAAGCAGTCCCAGCTGGACTGCATACTGCCTGCGAGCCACTGGGATGGCACTCCTTCCCGCAGGACAGGGGATTCCTCCCACCGCTTGGGTTTCGCTGTGTTGATGCTGAAGGCGATGCAGGCATATCCAGATGAGCATTTCAGTAACTCGGGTATGGCTGGCGAGGCAGCTCTAGCAGTGTGGTGCTTAACATGAACCATCAGGTCCACTCAAGAAGCCATTCAGGTTTGCAGTTAGTGGATACAGAGCTTTATTGTGGGGATTACAGGGCTCCCCTACTAGAGGCTAGATGTGGTAAAGCTGATTCAGGTGACCTAAAGCTGAGTCTTTAACTATATTGTGACCATTCACTAAAATGAAACAAGACGGGAGAGTCCAAAAAAGTAGATAGGTGCACTCACATAAAACTGAGAGAGGCTGAAGGAAGATGTGAGATCTAATTATAGGTTCTAGACTAGGATTAAGAGTAGAAAGCCAGTGGGACTGACAATCTTTGTTTGTTTGTTTGTTTTCAAAGAGATAAACAACTGCTTCCCTTTTATGAGGATTTCTGATGGAACATTGTCCATAAACCTGCAGTATTTTCTGGACTCCTATAAGGAAAACATAGCTCAAAGTCTTCGTCTCACCAGCGTATCATTCTGGAAGATGAGAAAACTGCCTGGGCAGAGGCAGTAGGAGATCCCCGTTCTAAACCATATTCTTGAAGTACAAGAATAGATGGCTCTCAACACTAATTATGAGCAAGATCTTGCTTTTTCTGTGTTTCATTTTCTAAAATACCTTAATAGGAGGGAAAGCATAAAAACCGTATTTGCTCCAAGATAACAGAAATCCCACAGTCATCATCTATAGTATAGTCCTGTTTTCCAGGCACTAGAAATAATAACATAACACTCACAAGAGGTAGCATAAAGTCCAGGAAATTTCAGAATGTATTCCAATGTCTTCAGATTCTGCAAAGGCTTCTTTTTCTTTCCTTTGATGAGCTGTAAGAGAAAGAGAAAGTCTCACCTGCGCTTCCACACACAGGCCAGAAGATTTCATCCGTGAGAACGGCCACACGATTATTATCGTCACAGCACTTAGAGCTGCACTGCATGAGTCGCAAGCCATTTGAATTGCATGTTGCATGTCTGMGGACACGGTAACGAACCTCAGTCTCGAATGGAGACTCTTCGGTTTGATGAATACAACCGAGAAAATACTTGCAAATGCGCAGTGGCTAGGATTTTGCCATTTTCACTAGGAAAACACATACAAAATATGCTTATTCACCAACCAGACTATGCCATTGTTATGGGTTGGTTTCAGTTTGCCCAAAGCCAAGCCCACAAAATACAGAGTGAAGAAGGAGTATAATGGAATTAATAAACTTGACAAAATGCATCCCAGCAACTGTTTAAACTTCCCCTCGTGTGGAGATCTAGGAAGACCGTGGTCAAGGAAGAACTTGGTAATTCTCCATTTTGATGGGAAGAGATGGCTAGAGGAAAAATATACTTTTCCAGGTCTGAAGGCCTGCTGGCTTTCTACATGGGAGGTTTTCATCCTAACATATTTTTTCTTTATTAGCAAACAAAAATAACAGAATAGCTAACTCCTATTAAAAAATTACCGGGGGAGGCAAAGCAGTGCTTATAATAGAGTTATTGCTGCAACCTTAATTAGGGCATAATGCCAAATACCTCTGCGATGAAAAACAAATCAATGTAATGATGCTTTCCCATTACCTTTTTCAGGGGAAATGAAAGATCACAAAATATTTTGGACACTTCCTATTGGGGACCAGGGCATACGGGACTGATTTACAACAGAAGGCAAAAGGATTTTGTTTAAAATCAGTGCAGGAAGACAGACAGCTGCTGGAACTGAAGGTTAAAATATGTTTTCATTTTCTAATGACAGCAAGGGATGAAGAACTTATCGACTACAAAATTTCAAATATAGTATAGAATCTGACTAGACTAAACGTAGTATAGCTACTTCCCTTTTTCAGCCAAATAGACTTYGTTTCACCTAAATTGAAACTGCTCTGGAAATTCAAACCATGTCACTAAGGTCTTGCACGTTTAAAGTGATTTTTGTCCACTTACTGACAGTTGAAGAACCCCACCTCTGTTGAAGTCGGTAGGCGTTTCACAGGCTTTCTTTCAGCGGGTCACATCCTGAGCATCTTATTCACTTTTTCCTCTATCTGTACTCAGGCATGCTTTCAGAGGAGTTTATCCACATTAAGGGCTGACTAAATACTGAGCAAACAGTTCAGAATTTTGGCTGTCTTTTATAAATAATGATTCAAAGGTTTGATTTAGCTGCAGATGAGCCTAAGCCACAAAAACTGCATCTGGCTCCTAACTGTGTCAAATCCCATGGCAGAGGTTTCTTTCCCCAGCCAAAGCTTGGCCTGAAAGTTCATGCAGAAAGACAAACTGTGAATCAGAAGCCCGTATCAGTGCTTCGGGTGAAGTGCGTACCAAGATAGCCTGCAGCCACATGCCAGCTTGCCATTGACCTTTTATCCGCATAAATAGTCGTGACCTTTGGGCTGCTCAAATTAGTGCTAGCTGCTCGAGCAGTCAAGTATCACAACCCTGTTCTGCTCAAGCCGCATCTCTGCCTCTAACCGCTCGCGCCGGCTCCTTCGCTGGGCGATGGAGGTAGGCGGGGGCACGGGGCAGCTTTCTTACCTCTGTAGACATCTCCTGCCTCGGAGGAAATCCATCACTGGCTGGGTGAGACCATACTAAAGCCTCATTACATCGACTGAGCGACACAGAGGAGACCGAGTGAAGGAGCTGACCATCCGCCTTTAGACTGACACTTTTCTATGGGGCACAATAAACCTTCACCTTCGCTCTTGCTTTAATTTATTGTCCCCTCTCATTATCTTTCATTACGTTTAAAATAAGTCCTAAAAGAGTTTTAAAATCAAAAGAAATAAATAATTACCAAAACAGTTATTCTTTTGCTAAGCCTCAAAGTGAGTTGTTTTGCTTAAAAACTGTAGTAAATCACTAAACCACAGATCTCTTTTTAAAATATAATCTACTTTTTATTCAGTGGACTGTATGCTGCATAGGGTTTAATGCCCATTATTTTCTCAGTAGACCAGCGCTAGCATGCTCTCTCAYGTAAATAAACATTTAGTCCTATTTCAAAATGCATCATTTGTGTCCCTGAATCCACAGCAGTTTTAGTTATTTTTGGAAAAAGGTATTTGCACAGTTTTACAAGAAAACTTTTTCCATATGTTTAGAAGAGATCCTTTGGTTGCTTAAATGACAATATTGACCAGGGCTGGGGAAAAAAAAAAAAAGTGGGATACTTTTGAGGATATAAGGAAGGAAAAAAATACAAATATTTTCAAGGTTCTCCGAGACGACGACTGCACAGACACATTTCAAAGGGAGGTTACTATCCTTGAAATTCGCTCCAAAGCTCTTTTTTTCTGATTTTCTTTGACTAGAGCTTTTTTCTCTTTGGCTGTTTCAGTCACGGGATAGCAGATACCAAGTGTGGTTTTCAACCTGATGTACATTGTCTGCATGATGCTTTAAAAATTCAATTGACTCCTATTTTACATTCTGGAGACATTTTTAATTGCACAAGGAAAACTGTCAGGCAAGTAATGAGATAGCTAGTCACTAATCCCCGTGTTTTTAAAACTGAATTTGAGGGAGCCATCCCGCAAGTAAGAGTGGGAGCTGCATGCTGAAGCACACGCCTGCTGCCTTGGGCAGACACGTTGGAAGGGAACTAATTGTTCTGCTGCATCAAGTCCTTCAGCTCCACACCAATGTCTAGCCCACAGCGGTCGGGGTGAGCTGAATTTCACCTCACGTTTCAGGAATATCTTCTCGCTGGAAGGGCTGCAATGCCACCCATATGGTCCTTGGTCAGCCACCCAAAAAGCAAGYGTTCTGCCTCTCTCCCAGGAGGATGATTTGGACAAGGGCCACGAGCTCTGAGAACGAGACGGGAGGGTGCAAGACAGTCTTTATGCTGTGCAGCTGGAGTGGGTGCAAGAGAGGATAAGGGCTTCTGGCTCCTATTTCTGTGAGCAATTGCACAGAAACAAGACCCTATGACTCTCAAAGTCCRTTTGCCAAATTACGGCATCTCCCTCTTTAGTTATACCTAAGAAAGGGTGTTTATGTTTCACCAGAGAAGCAAGTGAAGGGAGGGCTGGTCTGCAGCCTTGTCCTCTGCAGCCACTGAGCCCCTTACGCACAAGCTGCATTACAGCTGCAGGGAGGAAAAAATGTGGGCTACCCTTGCTGAAACATTGGCAGTACATCACTGTTTACAACTGGAATTCTTGCTGCCTGCTTTTACCAATGACAACTTAGGACAGGAATAGGAAACTTCACATGATGATGAGGTCAACTTTTTTTCATTTGTCCAGTGCCCCCAGACGAGCATGAAGCTGCTGAAGTTAAGATTTATGATTGCTTGCAAAAAATTGAGCTTGAGCCACGATTTTTAGCTGGTTCTTTCATGTTATCTTTTATAGCACCTCCAACAGCACACTCGTTTGAAATTTTTAAAAGCAATTTGGTTTGCTTTCATTTGTTCCTCATTTCAGCTCTCCCGCCTTGGTTATTTGTGGCTGTACCAGGAGCAATTTAAACTTGACCCATTCTCGAGTAAATGAGAAGGCAACGCATGTGTTTGCAAAGCGTGTTTAACTTGTGTCTTTCATCTGTGATTAATATTAAATCTATTGAGCTACATAAATAAGTAATTCACTTTCAAACCTGTCAAACCGATAATAATTTCTTCCCCTCGGAGTTTACAGCTCTGAGGTATCCCTTCTAATGGTTTAATTTCCTTTGGTGTACCTGGAGATAAAACCAGTCAGCTAGACAACTTTCATGTGGGGAAAAGGGAGGGCTGCTCAGCTGTTGTTCTCCTCTGCCCCCATCCCACTACATACAATGTACATAAATGTACATAAAAATGTAGAGTGGGAATAAAATAACCACTTTGCATGTCACTTCTGCTGTGGTGGTTTGTGCATGTGAAGTAGACTCCTGCTCGGCCTTCTGGTTTGGATAACAGCCCTGTAAAATCATTTCTACCAAGAGACTAGGGATCTGTTTCTGCTCTCATGCAAATGAAATTAGTGGAATTATATAAGCATAAAATCAGGGGCAAATAAGAGGAAACTCTTGTTTGCTCTTTTGTGCTTTTATGGAGTTGGGCTCCTTAAACACGAATAAGGCGATGCTCCCCTAAGAGAAGGAGAGCATGCCATGGGGCACCTGGCCTCGCGAGGACTAGCCACMGCGCTTCAGACTTGCAAGCCATGCGATGCATACAGGTAGCTGGGTGTCAAAGGGTGGTTTGAAACAAAATAAACTCCCCAAACTGGGAAACCCCTTAGAGCTAAGCAAAAGGAAACACTAAGTGCAGGGAATCTAGATGAAATCCCATCCCCTCTCCACCTTGTCCAGGTGCCTATATCAAAGCTGTAGGGAAGGATCTCCTTAAAGCCAGGGATAATTGTGTAGGACCTCTCTTTGGAAGCAATGATGGGAGTGCTTTCCCCTCAAAACCCACCCCAGCACCATTTCAGGCTGTGTGCTGTGCTGGTAGTGGGCTAAAGCTCTTTATCCGTGGGAATTCTCCTCCCTCCACCATTAGGTGCATATGTAAAACCCTGCATAAGCCATTGTAGTCTCTGGGATCTGGGGGTGGAGAGAGGAATGGAAGAAATCTTGTAGCAGCGTATATTTAGCTTCCATCTCTTTCAAGATGCTCCTTCACACCTCTCAGTGAAGTGCATCCAGCCCTGTACCAAGCCGTGGAAATGCAGCAGAACCGGCAGAGCTTTCTGCCTTGATGAAGGGGCCCGGACTTATACTTCAATAAAGCAGCCTCAGTACTGAAAACATAAAAGGGACCCCCCAAGTTATTTGACAAAAGACATTTTAAACACGGTCCACGGGAGAGAAGCTAAGTTAGTTCCTAATGCTATTCAGGTATACTGAAAGGAAAGTAAAATTTTATGGCTGTGCAGAAATCAAAAATGCGATAAAGATTATTGGCTAAAAGGGCAGAAATCACATTTACTAAGCTGCCTTTTGTCTGTCTGCAATGTTTGGTCTTTACTGTTTTTCACTTAACAAGCCTGCAGAACTTATTACATGTCCTTAAGGAGTGCTACTGTATGCAGGGAGTAACCAGCTTGTGGTTATCTGCTGTGACCAAAATGCTGACTTTTTGAAATGGACGTCATTCATTGCAACTGCTTTGACTGAGGCCATTTCATATGGAAACAATTAAGAGGCAGAAAGCATATCATAACAAAGGAATGAGAAGAAAGATCAGGAAATACAAGCAGATTGGATCATTCTCTAAAAATGGACACAGTATTTACTGTTAGCGATTATAATAAATCTAAGACTTGAATTACCACAGGAGAGCAGACATGACTCTGAATTGTAGATTTTGTTATGCAGTCTAAGAGGAAACAGTTCAGATTAATGATGAATGTAAAATTTAAGTCCCCGATAGAACAAAATGTAACTTATTTCATATGTGTGCAGAATGGAGGAAGTCTGAAAATAATGAGTTTAAAAAGTGGTCACAATGGGAAATTACAGAGAAATAAAAAGCAAATAGGAAATTAAAAAAATATAGTCCGTGTGCATTTCCTTAGAAGCAAGGGGAAAATGTACATGCACATTGAAGGGCACTCACAGAGATTTGCACATCTTCTTGAGACCAATCTAAATGCAATTGGAAACAAAAAAAGGCCAAAGAACAAAATCCATTTCTAACAGGTGTGTACTCTTGCAGTCAAGAAATACCCTGGGGGAGGGTTTTTTCCCCCACTACTATCAGAGAATAAGCGATGTAATTACTGGAAAGCATATATTGTAATAAAGAATTCTGAAACACCATTTAATACTTCTGTCTGATTGAGTAATTAAATGAACAGAATATCAGTGCTAAGTGATATGAGATAGACGAGACACTGTCAGTCATACAGCTGGGAGCCAGGATGTCCATGTCCCTCAGTTCCTGAAATACTCATCTGTATTTGCAGGAAAGTTTGGAAATCACTTTCAGTAGCCACCAACACTAGGTTTGCTAGTGCCATAACTGCCGTGCCTCAGTGCTGTACGCATACTCACACACAGAATTTCAATATGCCCCAAAACTTGAGTGAATTTAACTTAAACTTGCACCATCAGGCGATAGCAAACTGCCATCTAACTCCTCCCTCCTGACTACTGTCTAGGAGACTAATTTCTATTGCCACTGAAATCAATTTGAGTTTTATGACTGACCTCACTGGAGCCAGGATTTGGCTTAATGTCTGGATGTAAGCAACTAATGGTTCTTCTGACAATAGCTCGGAGCTGGCGTAAGTCAGAGCAGAAATATTTAATGCCTTGAGACTGGGTGAACATCCCATTCATGCTATCAGCTTACCCGGCAAAGGGGATATCAGGTGTTGATGCCTTCATTCCTGTTCAAACGCCCTGCTTTCCCCCTTAAATAACAGTGATGCCTAAGTGGAAGGCATCTCACTTCATCAGGAAGCTGAGAACTGTGCAATTGCCCACTAAAAGTGGCCAACGTACATGGAGCAGAGGGACGGTCGAGGGTGCACCTGAACCTCTTAACGGGGCACTACAGACCTGGCATAGTGCCTGCGCTGTCATCCTCCATCATCCTGCCCTCCCTCCGCTCCCCCGTACCTCCACGACCCTCACAAGATGTGATACTCCACAACCGCACTTATCTGAAGCTAGCAGGGCTTCAGAAAGCTGTGCTGCTGGGGTGGGTGGGATTTGCCAACAGCACTCTCCCGCCAGCTGCTTCTCCCTTTCTGGAGCATCACTGGGAGGCAGCGAGCACGCCTCCCRCACCTCCTGCCGCTCATCCCCAGGCTACCGGCTTTAATCACTCCGGGCCACTGCTAAGGTTGCCAGCTGGAAACCCATGCGATTTCCAGTCCTTTCCCAACTTTGGGAAGTGCTTTTGCCTAAGCAGTAGCGAAGTGGAGCATGGCAGGAGGCAGGCGGTTGGGAGAAGGGGTAGCCCCGCGCGGGATGTGAGCTTCATCCATCTGCCGGCTGGCCGCAGAAAGCAGCGGTTGCAGAACGAGTAATCCTGGGTGCCACTGGCATTTTAGAAAGAGCTACATATTTGACATAGTTTCTCCAGAAGATCCCTTTAAATAGTAAAACTTTCGCACATTTGTATTTATTTTTAAAGGGAATGTAGGTGTTCATGAACAGTGGGTGTCAGACTGACAGCACTAGACCAGAGCTCTCCATTTGCAGAATAACTGCTGCATTGAGTACTATACTGCAAACTCCTGCAATGAAAATATAAAGGATTGAGAGGGTCTTCCCATCCCTGTGCTTATTTTGCCTTTGTCCTCGCAACTGAAGCTGCCCCAAAGGGAACCAGCAGCTAAGATGGCCCACGCATATGTGTGCGCRCACGTGTGTGTTCAAACACTTGCTAGAACAGACACAAGATTATCAAGCCTTCCAGACAGTAATTACTTTTAAGCTTTAGCAATGCATTTGGATTTTGCACTCCATTGCCACAGAAGTAGCTTTTCACATGACGTCACAAGTCCTCTGACACATCCTCAAGCAACATGTTTGCATCTATTTTTTCTTTATTTGCTGACTTTTATTCTTAAAAACAAACAGCTTAGGCTCAGATACTTGTACCCAACTTTGGAAATACCAAAGGTTCTTACCAGGTTTCCAAGGACTGGGGAGACACCCGAAAGCATGCATGCTGATCTCTGAAAGAAAACACCCTGAAGTACACTATTTTCTATAGCTGGGGTAGCTTATGCCTGGTAAGCATCATTTAATAGGTGACTCTGCAAACAAGAACCATCGCGCTGGGCTTCCGACCCTTTCTCCCACTCAGAAACACCTTCTGAAAAAAACTCAACAGCAGAATCCCTCTGAACATTTAAAAAGCCTTTTATTCCTTACCTGTTCCTTGAGCCATCTATTCTGCACATGATAAGGTCAGGAGTGGTGCCAATATGGTGTAGAAACTTTCCCTTTCTTGAGGCATGCCAGGTATATTACTAAATTAAGTGAGTTCTTACATTTTCCTCCAAGACTATAGGCATGCAATTTCCTTCCAGCTATTTCTCTGAATCTTCCAGTCCTCATATGTTAATGTGCTTTGGCTTTTGGTTCAAATTATTAGGAAGAATTCTTCTTTAGCCTATATTTTATTTTTTTGCTTCCTTTGAATAATTTAGGGTCAAGTTATTTAGGCTCTAGTCTTGTGCAGAGAAGAGCAAAATTCTTCTCATTTTTGTCATTTTTTCCCCCCAGCTAACTGGAGTGGTTTTGTTAATRTGCTATGCTTGTATGCTCAGCCCTCTGCTAACTGGCTTGAGAGTTGTTTTTTCCTTGCACATTCAATAGGGAAAATCAGAGGTGGATCAAAGCATCGTGCCAGTTCTGGATGCTAGAGAAAACGTAGGCAGGAGCTGCCTGACACAGAGTCCCTCTGAAGGTGGCATCTGCCTGCCAGATTACAGGGGGCTGTGGTCAGGCAACAACAACTGGAAGAGACCGGTGCCTTGAACCTGCCTTTTCATGCTCCACCTGGGAAATCCGATTTCTGAAGTTTGTCTGCTTTCATAGTGCTGCTTCTGTTATACAGACAGAAATTCTGTTATAAAAGGGATATAAATGCTGTTATGCAAACAGATCAGGCCTGAGGCTCTGAACTAACTGTGAGCCCAAAGACTAGATTTGGGATGATCCGAGGTCTGCTCCTGCAGAGAAACCGTATGCAAAACAGCAACACAGCCTCTTGCTGCGAGGTCATCTAAGGCTCCTTGTGCTTTCTCCTGATTCTATGGTGGGAACTTTTGTGATGAGTTTCAGCCCTGCCTTCCTTCTGTTCATTTTTTTAAAGTACTTTTGCTGTAGTCAGTTCTCTGAAGCACCGTTTTCTTTCCTTTGAATTGACCGAGAATCTGGGTTAAAGGGACTGACTGATGTGACAACAAAAGAGCGATTGTCATCAGGTCCAAAGAATTTGATATGCTGTTGGTTATAGAATGTAGTCAGACAGCCCAAGTTCTGTGCCAGATTAATATTTGATGTCATTGGACTTGACTGGCTGTAACCAAAAGAGCTGGGGCCATTGTTGGGAAAGTGGCCATCTCCCTTGCAGGGGGAAGTTAGTGCTCATAGAAGCTGACAGCCTGACAGCCCGGTCTTCCATTTACCCATAAGCACCAGTCGGTGTGAGCAATGACAATGCAAGTTTCCCCATATTTAATCACTGATAGTCAAATTCTCTTTGCGACCCCTAGGTATTGTGCATACTTTCTATTATGAGCAACAACTTTGCTTCTTCCAACAGTTTAGAGGGTATCAGTGCATGGCTCCTCTCGACAGTAGCTATTCCCTCTCTCTCCCTCCTCAGCCATCCCCACCTCTCCTAGTGCCTGTGGTGGCAGCCACGGCCCACTTTCTCTAGGCGAGACAACGGCACCTGTACCCGTCTGCCTCAGACTCCTCCGCTCACTCAGTAGCGGCAGGCACTATTTAATCACCGTCAGTGACAGTGACCCATACACCAGGGAAAAGGACCCATACACCAGGGACCCATACACCAGGGAAAGGGAATCACCGTCAGTGACAGTGACGCATACACCAGGGAAAGGGAAGCTGGAAGGGTGCATGTCCAGCTGGTGAAACAGCCCCAAACCAGGCTCTATGGAGAGGACCCCACGCCAGGATCCACTCCCAGCATCAGCCTTTCAACAGCAGGAGGATTCTGGCTTGGTGCCTGGCAGTACTGTCCTGGGCACCACATAGTGCTAGGGGAGTGCAGGGAGAGTCACACTGGAGGACAGAATTTTTCCCGAGTAACATTCATGCATTTGCTACCGTTATTTGTTAAGAGTCATTAAACACCTAGGATGCAGACGTTTAAGTCTGGCCCTAACCACGTATGTGTGAGGTCCCCTTACATAGTCCATGCAGCTATATAGTAGTCCAATATGCTCAGAAATCCTAAACTCTCTCACGTAAGGAGAAAACATTTTTGGGCTGCATCACCAACACTGTCCTAAATGGCCCTGTTCTGTTTGCCTACTGATCCTTTGTCTTATCTTATCCAAAATATCTCTAGGCTAATGAGGACCACRTGCCGGTGACACTTCATTTAAAAAGGAAAAAAAAGGAAGTTGGTGTTGTGGCGTGTAGATATTAAAAAATAAGTCAAATAAAACTTGGCACTGTAAATGGAAATCAATGGACTGCAAAATTGTATTTGTTCTAGCTGGCTAGAGTACTTGCTGGGTTCCAAGCTGTTTGTCTCTTTCTGAGGAGAGATGGGGTCTGCTCCGTTTGTACTATAATTGCGAGGCTGTGGTGAAATAAGACTTGGACCCTTCCACCTTCAAAACAGTTTATGCATACAAGAAAAAATTAATCTCACAACATCCCATGAGACACAAATCCTAGCCCTCGTTTACAGAGAGAATGAAGGGAGGGTGGATATTTTGTCCGAGGCCATGAAGCAAGTCTCTGTTAGAGATGAAATGTTTGGCTCCTGGTCTTATACTGAGAAATTCTGACTATGTCCCTCTTAAAATTCCTTCAGTATCTACAAACTGCAGGCAGCATAATATCTGAATAACAATAATGAATGATAAAGCACTGATGTGGATAGCAGGTATACAGTTGCCCTGTAAATTCCATGTGACACCTGGCTGGCTGTAACTTTCAGCTCAGGATGCCTGAAGATGTCACAGGCGACAGTGTTGCTTCTCATCTGCACTACACTCAACTCTGCTGCTTTCTGCAAATCTGATTCTTGATCTTTTTATAAATCTTAAGAAAACTATATATGACCTAAAACCCTGCTCAACTGAAATATTTACATACTACCATGTGGAACGCATAAAAATATTCCTGTTATGAACAGCCCATTATCACCAACATATCTACAATATCTGCTTTTTGTCTTCCCTATTCTGTGATGTTGATAACTATGATTATTCATATTACACATAGAAACAAATATCATTTGTGCATATAATTACCACGCAAAAGCTAAATTGTTCTAAGGGTTTTATCATGCTGAATTGCATTGGCCAAAAGCCCTCCAAAACTCTTTTCCCRGGATTTTCACATGTACAGTCCTGAGAACTGAAGTTTTCATTTCATTTTCCAAAGACTGTGGGGTTTTAAACTCATCACCTTGAGGATGGGAAGCCAATCAAGTACCTTGCAAGGCTGAAGAAGGTTGTTTTCAGGCTAGAGAAGGTGCAACTGGACAGGAAGACTGGGAACCAGAATAAGACCTGCCAGCTCTGACAACAGGATAAGGTGAAAGCTAAAAGGAGGAGACAGATAAAATGAGCACATCTTATTCTTTGAAGTCTGAACAGGTGGTGCTTGAGGTTAGAACAATGCAGTAAAAGATTATTAGGACAAAATACAAAGAACCTGGAATTTGTGACTTTTAGCTCTGTGGCCTTCCAGCGCTCTGTCTGCAGGAAGAGCCTGTTCCAGCCACCAGGATTGTCCTACCGAAGAGTTATGTCTTCTAAAACTGTTCTCCAAAAATTTTAACCGTATGGAGTATGCTATGCAAAGCAGTTATCAAAAAATAGATACCAGCTCTGTCCTTGATATTAAATAGGATAATTTGGATTACTGCAATCAAATATTAAAAAAAAGCATTCATTACAAATGTGAATTTACATCCCCTCAACTGTAGAAATGATCAGAAGAATATGTCATTTAAAATTAGCATTCTTTAAGGAAGGCTTAAAAATTGAATCGATTGGAGAATAATAGCCTATCCAACTCTTTGCTGCCTTCAACTCTTGCATGTATTTATTACCAAAGTCTTTAAAATAACAAGAACTTTTTCTTAAGAAATATATAGACCATTATTATTTTCAGCCCATATCAGTTACACAGCCCTGATCAGTTTGGGGTAAGGGTTATGTTGGGTTGGTTCCATGGGAATGAGAATGCTGATGGAGTCGGGTAATTCCTTACATTAGTGCTCTTGATTAACACCAAATGCACAAAGCCCTTTGTCCCTGAACTTTTAAAACAAAGGCCAAACAAGAAGAGAGGAGTTTTGTTTGCAATTTCAGCTGTCTTTTGCTTAAAAGCACTGTGCCCAAAATCCCTCCCTCAGCTTTTGTTTGGGGTCACACTGCTGGGGGCTCCTCCAGCTACACCTCAGCCTTCTTGGCTCTCTGTCCTGTTTCTGCCTCTCTTCTACTCCCCAAGGAAATTGCTGCCTTCGAGTTGACCTCTACCTTAATGGGTAGATTAGCTCCTAGCCAAACCACCCTGCTGCTCCATTCGTATTCCTGAAGAGCCTTATGGGGAGCCTGCCCAGCTCSAATTGTTTCAGTTAACTGTAAGCAAAAGAATGGTTAATTATTCTGTTCTCACCTGAATGGTTGGCATCCATCAGGAACATCCGCCCAAGCCCTCAGGGTATACTGAATCCTTTCTGAAAAAAACTAAACTCAATCATCATTGTTGTAAATGCTGTCCCACCACTACTGCTGCTTCCTCAGACCRTGGCCAGAGGGCTGAGGCTCCAGTATCGTCCAGCCCAGCACCAGGGGCTCCCCACACTTTGTACACCCCGCTGTCATTTCCAGACGCTGCTTTTCAGAACAAGAGGTATTAGGCCACGGGGAACTATTTGGGGCTTCACTTTGCTGCTCCTGCTATTATCTTGACTTTGAACTAGTATTATCTGTGATGGCTTTTTGTCTGTCTACATCTTCCTGACATGCGTAGCTGGACACTGCAGTGGAAATGCTGTTAAATAGGAACCTGCCTAAGACTCCTGGGTTCCATCATGTCCAGATGCCATCTGCCATGAACTTGGGCACTCCTCAATACTGCCCCCCTTGCACTGTGCTGTCCAGGCTGAAGACAAAGCTTTCAGCTGCCCTATGGACAAAAAAGGAATTTCTTTTCTTCTTCAGAGGCTACATAGAGGGAAATATGTGCTATTATGGTAAAGGAAAAGGCTATGTGCAACGAATGGACAAGCTCTGGCTGTCAGCATAAAATGTTCATAGAGTGTGTGCTGAAGGAAAGGCACATTATTTCTTGGGGATCATAGTCCTTCTTTTTGTTGTTCTTGGTTCAGTGGTTTCTTACCCCGTTTCTCGTCTGTTGGCAAACTAATTTCCCTTATATTTCAGAGGAAATGTGCYGAATGGCAAATCACAGGCCAATCATTTAGCTGGTGCCAACTGACATATGTACGTTAAGCTAAACCAAGTGATCTTTGGCCCTAATAGAAGCAAAAGTCAACCATATGTACACAATACATATACAAACAGAGAGCAGCAAAAAAAACCCCAAACCCAGGCCACACCACTCCAAAGATTATAAGTAACTAAGCAGAACAAAGGTCTATCCCTAAATGCTAAAGATCAGTGTAAGGTTTTTTTTTTATGGCTGATAACATACCTTGCCCCACTGTTAAGCTGAGGACTTTTTATAGCCGAACAAAACCTAACGATCAGCTTTTATGTAGCACGTCTCACAAAAAAAATGAAAAAGTGCTCTACCAAGGAGGTCAATATTGTTATCTCCGTTTCTCAGAAAGGAAAGCTGAACAGCAGAGAGTGGAGGTAAGGTGCCTAAGGTGCCTTACTTAGAGGGGTGTAGGAGTGCAGAGACGACTTCCCCAGTCCAGAAGTCAGAAACAAGTACAAAAAGGCCAACCTTGCTTTACCTGGGCGGTTACACACACAGCCCTGTTTATAGTAGGAATGTTTCCTAACCACTGCAAACACTAACTCGGCTCCACCGGCTGCACCGAGAGTGCCCGCGGCAGCCAGGACCGTGTCTTCTACGCGAGGGGACGGGCAGATGAACCAGTCCCTGCCCCGTCAGCTGGAGTATGAAATTACAGCACTTCAGCTGCTTTGCAGGAGCGGCCGCGCGCGCGCCTGGAGGCCGCCGCGGAGGCGAGGCCGCTCGCCCTTCGGTGAAGTGGTGTAAACCACACCGGCGCTGGGGGAAGGAGCTGAGGAACGGACGGGTTAGGAAGAAAGCCAGGAGGGGGGATTTGCTGAATCTATCACTGTTCTTCTACCCCAGCCAGCGCATCCTCACCACACTTCTGAAACTCCCGTGTCCAGCTGGGAGCTGGTGCCCTGCAGCCAGCAGTGCCTAAGGCAGGCCCGGCGCGGCGTTTGCAGCTGTGCAGGGTCAGTCCCTCTGCAGAGCGGCCCGAAGGAAAGAGCCAGTCTCCTGACCCCACGGGACTGCTCATCGACCTAAGGTCCTTTTCCTAACTGCTCCGGGAAGCAAGTAAACGACACGGGAACATTTATTGTTTGATTTAACATGAAACTTACGGAGCAATTAAATCCAGGGCAATAAACACTGGGGACTATGAAAGGGGAGATAACCACACACACACACGGTGAGTGGCAGGTTCCTTTTCTTGGTCCTCTGCCTGTGAGGAGTGGATCATCATCTGGGCAAAGCCTTGGCTGCACGTGCCGCAGGCCTGGCCTGCTGACCCTGGCTTCCTACACGCTGACGGGCAGCGGAGAGTGAACCTCTTGCCACAGAGTTCAGAGGTCTCCACTGGGGAGAGGACAGGATCGCCCTCCCTTTCCTTCTACACGTGCGGGGAGAAAAACCTCTCAGGATAACTCATTAACCCAAATTACCTTCCGTTCTTATCTCACTCTGCTGGTAAGTCGCACTAACACCCTTTCAGGAAGACTTTGAGAACCCTGCCAAGGTCCTCCGCGTGACTTTTCAGACTTGGTGGAGACCTGCCAGTGCCCATTCCTTTACTTGAGCAAGCAGCCTCAGGAGGGGAAGCTGTAGTGCAAGGCTCACCTCTTCAGTAAGGCTGCTCCATTTGCCAGGTTTACCCTGCATGAATCACAAACTGCGGTTTCCATGTTTAAATCCCAGCAACACCCTCTGCAGCCAGCTACCCTGTCGGGCGGTCTGCCTTTCAGTTTGACGTGAGAAAAATCTAGGAGCAGTTAGTCTCCCAATAGCGATGTATATAGCAGACTGTGCATCTATACGTTGTCATGGAGATGCCATGGGATACATCTGAGGATTTTGCTGGTTGGGTTTCTTCTGCATCACACATTTGTACAGAAATTAGGTTTTGATGAAAATATAGTATCCAAAGTTTTCCAGAGCATAAGTGGAACATAGATCTGTGTCAGAGCAGACCAGGTCACCTTATTCAAGATAACTTGCATGGGCCTTGATTTTTTCTTTTCCACTTAAATTGTTCCTGATTTCATATCTGCATAACATCACCAAGTTCAGAGAATTAAACTAGTCGAAAATAATTGAGGGGGGAAAAGAAGCAGGCCATGTGTTTTAAAAGCAACAATTAAAAAATGCAAGATGACAGAATACAACAGACTTCTGCAAATTACAGTGGGACTGAAATAACCGGTCAGGGAATCACCCTTAACAGTTAACCTGAGACATCTGAAACCTCCATCATTTTCCATCTTTACCTGATGTTTTTAAGTAAGCAATTATATTGCTTGCGTCCATCTTATTATTTTTTTCCATTAATATTCTTACAAATTTAGTAAAAGGTATTTTCAGTTAAACAGGGATTTTTTTTTTTTAAATCTTTTAAAAGGAGAAAGAATTAATCCATTTCTAAATTGCACCTTGTCCATAAAAGACAAATCACGTGGCCAATGGGAATCATATTCCAAATAGTGCAGTAAATGCCTACAATCAAACAGGCCAAGGACCTATCAGCTAATTATGTAATCAGAAGCAAACCTGAGAAGCAACCACCAGCTCACAACCTGCAGACCATCTTCAATCTGAGCATTTTTTTAAAAATATCTTCTTAGTCTTTCTACAGAACATCCTTACAGTATAGCCTTTTCTATCTATCCACACAGTTAAACCTCTCACCTATCCAAGCTCTCGTCTAATTGCGCTAGATGAATTTTTTAATTGTACTTGGAAATGACAGTCAGCTGTTGGCCTCCTTCTGAAGTTATTCAGATTTGAGATTACTCTAGAGAACTTGCTGCATTTTCATACCACCGCTAGTGCAGATCCACTGACTGAGAAAAGCTCCCTTGTGTCTGTTGACATGAATAATCCCCAACATTTTTAATGTAGGCTGCCTTTGCCAGTTGGCTGACACTTGTGCTATGCCATGAATAAAAGCTATTTGATGACAGTTGAGAAATGGACGTGAGACACTTGCTGCTACATTTCCTCTGCTGTATGGGAGCTAGTCCCTATTGTTTGTCACGTGCAGGAATGTAAAGATGTTAAAGGCAACTTCAACGCAGCCAGTGATGACATGGTAGTGCAAGGCAACATAGCGAAGTGAGACCCAAAACCTCTTCTAATAGCCTGCTCCTTATTTATATTCCTTGAATGGCTTTGCTGCCTATAGGAAGTTTAAGTCACTATAAGTTTAAATAACATGCATTTTTATGCATTTACCTAGCTACAGCGTCCAAAGTGCACCTTCACATCAACGTAGAAAAGATTCCTCTTATTACCCAGGTTGAGAAAGTTTAGAGTTCTCTGTGTATCGTATAAGCAACAGGATTAATAATGGCTGGTTACTTACCAGCGACTGCTGCTCTTCAAAAGACCCTTGTGTGTTTGTATCTCTGGGGTGTGCACTGTAGGAGAACCACAAACTCCTGGTGTGAAGAACATGCACTGCAGGAAAACCACATGGGACAACAGCTCAGGCGACTCTGCGCGAGTGCGTATGGGGTGTTATCGCTAGCAAGGAAGAAAAAGACAGGGATTTAAGGTAGGGATGAGAGAACGAGAGGAAAAATGTTTGGCTAATAGAAAATGGGAGATGGATTGAGATGTCAGAGGAGTGTGATGAAAAAAAGCAAGACTGAACCATCCAAGAATAAGATAAAATGAGCAGAAATGAGAGATGACTGGGAGAACACAGGCAGGAGGAGGAGTGGGAGGAACGAGATCAAAGGCAAAATAACATTATGGAGGGCCTTGAAGGGGAAGATAGGGAGATTTAATTGGAGGCTGAGAGAGAGATGAAATCAGTGGGATTTGAGAGAGATGGGCTGGTGTGTCACAGCTGTGGGATTTTTAGCAGGAAACTTCTGAGCAAACTAGGGGGAAGAAAGTAAGAGGAGAGGGGGGGAAGGAGGAGAGACTGCTGCAGCATAGACAACTACTGCATGGATAAGAGTCTTTTGAAGATGGACAGTAAGGGAAAGGTAGATTTAAAGAAGATTTAATACATCCTAATACTTTAAGAGACAAAGTTTGCAGATAACCCATTAAAGCCCTTTTATTACCAAAAAAACCCCAAAACCATGATGAAGTTTAAAGGACTAGCAGGAACAGACAGCACATGGTATACTCAGCAGGCAAAAGTCTGCAGTGGCCTGCAAAAAAATCAACAAGAAAAAGGCTGTTATCCTCAAACAGAGCATTCACTTGATTCCAGACCAAGCTGATCCTTGCCCTGGGTTTTGCACTTACTGATAAGCAATAATAAGCAGATTTACAGGTTAGTCAAAGTTTTCTCTCCCACTTAAATCCTTACCAGAGTTTTCTCTGAAAACCTGACCCAGCTGAGAGAGGCACTGCCTTCTCCCCTGTTGTCAGATCAGAGCTGGAGCTGACAAAATGCACCTGCCATAACGACTCACCAGTAACGACGCTGCACCTTCAATATAAAGTTTCAAGCACCCGCTATTAGCATGATGCAGGTGAGCTCTGCTGTCTCTGCCTACAGGCCTGCAGTTCTGTAGAGCGTTGAGCTGTTACGGGGCACCTCGGAGCTTCGCAGCAGCAGCAGCAGCTGCTGTGGTGGTGCTGGTGCTGGTGCTGCCTGGGGCTTTGCACAAGGAGAGATGAGATGGAGATGCTTCATAACTCTCTCTGGGAAAGTAAGGCCTGTGCTCTCCAGCAAATGGCTGAGACAAGAATCTGCACAAAACCAGCTGAAGCGGCATGAGAAAAATCAGAAGACAGAATTTTTTCCCCCCCAAAAAGAGAGGAAAAAAGGGTGTGCGTACATAGACAGTGTCCTGGTGGTTACAAGGTGAGACATGGTGACACAATGAAGGCGTAATATCCAGATGATATGTCAAGCAGAAGATGCTTTGGAAAGCTCTGTTAGCCAGACCAGCTTTTGGGATGTGTGACTAACAGCAATGGGCCATAACAATTATTTTTTAAATGTCACTTCAAGCACGGTTTTCTGCTGATTAATGCTAGAGCACGTTTCTGGCACAAAGTGCCTCTGTACAGTATATCTTGGTAGTAGCTGAAGCTAGCACTCAGATCTAGGCAAAGATGTTAAAAACAGTATGTCATTTTGCTCTTGCAAGGGAGAATCTCACAATTAGGACGTCTGCTACCTTCCACACCAGCGACAGCTCATCCTCATATTTGCTGATAGAACCAGAGCTGGCAATTAAATAGCAGCCCTTCCTCCCCACCCTCCTCCCAACCTCAACAGCTATACCCCTGCCCGCCGTGCCACAGCTCCTCTCGTGCAGCACCCACCGGAGATTTCCTTCTTCACCTGAAAACGGACAAGCTGCTGCGCTCCCCTGCCATGCACGTCCCTGTGGCCGGCCTCTGCCCTTCTCCTTTTGCCCTGGCTTTGGCTCCCTTGAGCTGTCACCACCGCCCTAGGTGAGGAGGGCTGATGCTGATGTTGCAGAAGATGGAGCTGCAGCTCCTCGATGGCGTGATGCTCATCCCCACATCGTGTCAAGCAGTCACAGTCAGAAGAGAGCTGCCTCTGCACCTGGTGTGCCTGCCTTCATGTAGCTTGAGCCTCCTCGGGACAAATCTTCTGTTTCAAAGGAGACTGAGAAAATGACCGATAGGCCTCACTGATTTCAGCCTTCCTGCAGGCAAGAAGAGAGGGTCTCATAATACTATGTCTCTACAAGTAACTGCACCCCTGCATAGATACCCACCCTACCTCACAACACAGGGCACCTTCGCACTTCCATCAAATCCAGCTTCTCCCAGAGCCTGAGCAGCCCAAATCCACACCCCTGCAGTACACCACAGCCCCCCGGGCAGAGAGTCCGCTAGCTCCTTCTTCCGTGTGCTCCCTGCACAGCACTGGCACCGTGGCGTGCCGACCACAGCGGCTCTGTGGCTGCGTGTAGTTAGTCTTCCCCTTCCATTCCCAGCCTGTGCCCTCGCCCTTGCTGCACTCATCAGGCGTCCTCCTGTCCTCTACCTCTCTGCAGAACGCAGCTCTCTTCAGTAGGCTTCTGGCGGGTAATGTGCCTGACTCATAAAGGTTTTTTTCTTTTAAGAAAGATGGATATCTCTGAAGTTGGTAATTTTTATGTCTCTCAAATTCATAATCCTGTGATCGCTGCGATATTCAGGATCTGAGTTACTACAGCACAGCGGCTGGATGCAGCGGCATGCTCGGAGGCTGAGTGCCGAGCTGGGAGCAGATAAACACGTTACACACACTTTATAAGCCACAGAGACCTGGAGCAACTCTGTGCTCTCAGATACAACGCTTGCCTTCTTTTGGCACATCAAACACATTAGCGTGTTTTCAGCAGGAACTGAAGACCCAGACACAAGAAGGCAGACCTTGGGCTTAGCTTCACAATTACTTTTCTTCTGACAGTTTTGCAGAAACCTAAATATTCATGCACTCTAATTAGCATGTGTTTCTTTAAGGGGGCTTGTTCTCTTAGTGCTGATCCGGGCTGAATTGCCAAGCACAACAGCATTTTGCTTACGGCGCTGGATGAATTCACCTGTGGGGCAGCCGCTTAGTGCAAGGGTCCCTGCATCACCCGAACGATGAAACGGCGCTTGCTCGGCTCATTTCGGTGAGCTGCGTTTTCCCTTGCTGGGCTCTCCAGCTTGGGCAGACATTTGAAACGGGAGGTGGTCTGGGTCGACGGAGATGATGTTTGTCATGGGGAAGAGGACGCGTTCGTGCTGCCAGGCAACCGGCTCTGCAGCGCCCGTGCCAATGGCTGCAAACACCTCTGCAGAGGCAGGTCTAGAGAAGGAGCGGCCAACCCGGAGCTGCTCGCTGTTGGGGGGGCCCCCATCACCCCATGGAGCCCGGGGGGGAGCACAGCTGCTCCCCCCAGGGTCCCCGCAGAGGTGAAGCAGGGTGGTGGGGCTGTGCCCCATCCCCTGCCTGCCTGGGGGTCCCTGCCCGGGGGCCAGAGCAGCGAGGGGGCCAGGCAGGGCTCTCGGGGAGCCCAGTGCCCGCTGCACCGATGGAGACTTTCTGCCATGCTTCCAGCTATGGTTTCGGTCAGTGCTGCTCAGTGGCCGCTGAGGAATATGCCCTTTCAGCACAGACCCAGGCGAGAAGCTGCCGCTTGCACGGCGGTGCTGCAGGACCTGCAGGGGTGCCTGCAGAGCCCCCCGCCCTCCCTCAGCACACATCCTCAGGCGCACAGGGACATTTCAGCCCTTCTGCAGCGAGCTCGCCAGCCCTGCCCTCTCACCCCTCTCCGTCCTGTGGCATGGCCTCACGGCGCGGCTGGCACGACCCAGCCGCTGTTTCACTCACCCAATTTTCACCCTATATTTGAGCCCTGAAGAAACAAACCCCTTCTCATCATCCTCTCTGCTGCATCTTCAGCCACCGCTGGCAGGGGTAAAAGGAGGGGAGAGAAGAAGGACCCCAGACTGGTGTCGGTACAAGCATAGGGAGGAGGTGCAATTGCTATTTCTGGCTCTGGAGGGAAGTCCTATACTCTACTCAGTCTGGGTCATTAATTTCTTTCCCCAAGCCCTGCTGCAATCTGCTACACACGGCTTGTCAGCTGAGGATACAATAGATTTTACTCATGACAGATATGCATACACTGTAGGGTGTGCAAAACAGCAGTGCCATCCGCTGCCAGCGTGCCCTTTGGTTACTCATTTTGATAAATGACTTTGATTTCTTCCAGTCTCTCACTCCAGGAATATTCTTGCAAAGACAGCATGGAGGCCTTTGTATTAAGTATTTCAAGAAGTTTTCACGCAGTGATAGTTAGGCCTCTATGATCTTATATCTCCTGGGGAAATTTTTATTCAGATTTTCATTTAGTTTTTATTTTACAGTTTAGGAGCAGATACCTGGAATGCCGAGGAACACATCTTGTTCCGTCTTGCTTTGTCCTTTGTGGACAGGGTTTGGCCATAAGTCCAGTGGGAGAGACATAACTTATTCAGAGACATGCAGATGACATGTACTCTCACCACTTTGCACAGCTCAAACCCTAGAAATATCAATGTGAGGTGAGAGCAGGTGAAGAGAAAGGCAAGACTAGATAATTTATTGCAGCTCCCCCCTATGGCAGTTACAGATAAATCTCCACGGATGAAATGTTTGCAGAAGTAGTTTGAAGCTGGGGGATAGGAATCACGTCCCTCTGGATCCCAGGAGCAATTGACTTGCAGCGTGGGGGCTAGATGCTGGGTGCAGCGAACAGAAGTGCAACAGTGGTAGCAAGTGCAGTTCAGAAACAGCATTTGTTCCTGAAGCTCCTTCCCATTTTCCCTGAATTTCATCACTTCTGCTTGTAGCGAGGCAGGTGGCACGGCTTCCCAATGCAGATGGCCGTAGGAGACGGAGCACTGCCTCCTCCAGTGCCTGTGGGTGCAGGCGAGCAAGCCTTTACCAGCCCGAGCAGCCTGGACCGGGAAGCAGACTCTGTTACAGTCGTGCGCAACGCTGCCTGATGATTCACTCCAACTAGCTTTTCATTCCCTCGGGAACACAGAAGGGAGGCAGGGAGCAGATCAGCACCCTGCAGACCCAGTTTCCCCATACCTAAGCTTACGCTTTTAGCGAGCCTATGCCCCTACTTAAGGGGAGTATGGAAAACCTGTCAGAATAAACACCATTAAGGATTATTGTTAGAAGGTATGAAGCAAGGATTTAGACTACCACCTCAAACTCTTGTCAGTCCTAATAAGAGGTGAGGGGTGAGCTTGAGGGCTGGTGAGGGTGGGCAAACTGGGCAAGCTGTGCGATGCAGAGTGCCACCAGTAGGCCACTGGGCTGGCCTGGAAATAGCTTTTTTAGCAGAGTAAAAATACCCGACTTTGACAGCCAGCATGCTGGTTTGTGTATGCGTAATTTGCTGCGATCATGCTATAAATCAAGATGAGACTGCTAAAATTATGTATGACCTCATTTGAAAGATTATCTAATAAGGAATTTGCTAATGCAGTTTATCACTTAAAAAGCCATATGACTGCTAAGGATGAGTACTTTGCTGCAGCACATTTAAACCTAATTGTCAGAGGAGAAAAGCAAGCGGATTTCAGAGGTGAGTTAGAAGAGCATCCTTATGAGGATGATGTCTTCACTAAATCAGTGGTGCAATGCAGCAAGCAGGGTGGAAAGGAGTCGCCTCTGGATAAAGGTACAGAGAGCTGCTAGACAAGGCTGCGCTGTGTGCGAATACTGCATGGACTCACTGACCAGGAGAGCCTTCATAAGTGTAAATAGTTGTATCCTCATAGGCATGCTTGATTTTATTGTTTGATCTAATGTTGTCTTTTTATTGTTATGACATTTCAATTCTGTTTCACTGTCTTGCAAGCTAATCCCTGATACATGGAAAAAACCGACCAGCCTAGACCTCTAGCTCTAACTAGCTATTCTGGTTATCATGCTTGTCAGAATGAAAAGAGTAATTGTTTTGCTGCTATATGTTACCATCAAATATTTTTGTTCTTCCAGTCCTGTGACTCATTTAAAAAGACTGAACATCACTTCCACATACACAAACAGAACTATAAAGCAGCTCAAGCCAACGAAACAAAGCTTGTTTTGCAGGTTTGTTAACCACGTATTCTGTTCCAATCCCAAATTTATGATTAATATAAGTGCTATTTTATTTACTGATGATTTTTGTAAAGCTCATTCTGGGGTCTGAATGCCCGTATACATTCCCTGGATGTATGATACTGTTCAAAGCCTCCGAGATAAACATTAAACCTTCTCACAACTTTGGGGGGGGGGGGGGAGGCTGATGGTGGTGGTGGTGGAGGGGGAGGTGTTAGAAAAGTGACGATTTTGAACTCCATTTTAGGTTTGGGCAAAATGAGGTGGAAACATGAAAAAGCTGACAAAAGGCCACACAGAAAATTGTTATCAGAGCCAAGGCTAAAGCTCTGACTTCCTCAATTCTTACCTTGTCTCCCGACTCCCTAGAGCAAAGCTGGCAAACGTCCCCCGCTTTCTACCCCCTGCACCTTGAGCACATCCTGCCTCCTTTGCAACCCTGCCCAAAAGGTGGAGTTTGTTCTGCTTCAGGGGAAATAATGCTTTATGGCAGAAATAGGGAAATTGGACATTGCTTTACAGAAAGTAGTACATGATCGTTGGCTACCTAATAAGGCAGTAGGTAATTTTACCGAGCGCTACTAAGTCAATACACTAGGTGAAACCTCCACATTGACTTATGTGCATAACGAATCATTTGGGATTGTACAGGAGCTACTGGTGTCACAAGAAAAGCAAAGATACCTCTTAAAGCATTGTAAATCCCAGGGACTAGAATCAAGGAGCTGAAGAAGGATATTTTGATAGAGTAATAAATTAGAGTCACGCAGGGGGACTACCCGTGACATTTGCATAGGAGCCCCACCTAAATATTATGATGCCTGTATTGATAATATAATCCCAGTTGAGTAGCTGGGACTGTTCCTGAGAGAACTGGAGTCTGCGTTTCTGCGTGAACACACAAAACACAGCTGTGTGTATACATCTGACTGGAATGATTTATCTACAGAAGAGAAAAACACAAAGTCATGGCAATATCATCTGCCTCATTAAATGGTCCAGCTCTAAATTGGTGAAGCCACTCGAGGGGTAAGAGCGTAGTTCACCACCATGCCACATCACCATTTGTGGTTTTCCCCACTGACATTAACTGATAAAAACTGAGTTAGTGGATTTTACATTGAAGAGACATCTCTACAACAAGCTGGACTCAGAGCACCTGCTCTCTCACCCTAGACTATCAAATAATCCTCCGATGATAATTTTCAGTCACAGTTGACAGGGCTTAGACAGAAGTTTCATCATAAAGCTTTCATTAGTCATTCCCTGAGCCACCCCGTTTCATGAGCTCTTACTCCTACCAAGATAAAATCTAGCAATCAGTAACACTTATCAGAGACCTACCAGTCGTTCTGTGATGCAACCTGTAGCAGCCAGGCAGAATTTACTCCTCTGCATTTTATCTCCTGACTGTCATCAGCAAGGCAAAGTAAAAACAGCTGCTCTGAGCCCACATTATTGCAGTGAGATTCCAAGGGAGATGATGCTGAACCTCATTCAAAGCCAAGGGAAAACCAGGAGAAGAAATAAAGGTCCTAAGTCTGTACCTTTGAAGTTGAATGCTTTTTTTTTCCAATACACATCTATTCAAAATCCATGCTTCTCATTCCTACTGGGCAGTAAACACCTTGCCATGTAGCTGCATGTACTATGCTTGGCCATATGGTTAGTAATGCACCGTGAAGCTATACATATCATAAAAATAGTACTGGTAGAATTATTCTTAAAACATCACTTACAGGCCAAAAATGTCCTCTATAGGAAACAGACTGTGAAAGTACATGTTGAGGTTGCTATCTGGTACAACAGGCGAATTGTCCTGCTGTGCAAATCAAAAGGTGGATTGCTTTGAAAACATAAGGTAAACATTCCTAGAAGGACAGAACTGAAATGCGTGACAGGAACTACAGTGAGCATCCGCTGATCAGCAGTTAAAGATTGCCCAGAGAAGTCCAGGGGATGTGGGAGGAGAGCAAAGCTGCAGCCGAGGTCATACCCGAGGACCATGCTACACTCCTTCAAAGGATGGAAATCCCACCCCACCACACTTTCTCCTAGATAATATGGGAGATCTGCAGCTGAGTCACCGTAGAAAAGCAATGTAGAAATTTCCAAGGCTGAAAGCAGCGAAGTTTTACAGACAACCTATTATGTTCAACTTACATAATCTGAGTACTTAGCTGCTCAGATAATATAGTGATAGACTTTTATGGAATTAAAAAAGAAAAAGCTCTCACAGATAATAATATAGCAAGAATAGAATTATAGTGCTCCAAAAAATCTGTAAAATAAGTCCCATTTTCTTTCTGGCTTTATCGGACATTTCCAAGAGGGACTTACTGCAGTGAAGGTGACACCTCAACCCCTATAGCTATGACATTATTTACATTGAACTTTGACTTCAAAGCATTATTTTGCTTTTGGAAACAGAAGCTTCTGGTGACTTAGAGACACAAAAAGGCAAAGGTTAGGGTTCAAACAGTAGTCTTAAGACGACTGGTTTTTTCCTGTTGAACTGCAAAACTTGTACTAACTTCAGTGTGGATTCTTACTCTCGTCTGTACGCAACACTAACATTTTGCAAAAGACAGGCAACTCTTATCTCCGTGTACCGTAAATGTAAACACAAGTCTTGCACAAGTGGCTGCAGCAAGGGACTGCAACTAATGTGGAAGAGTAATGATGCAAGCATGTTATACCTAGAAATATTTCTTCTCTAATTACAAATTTTGGGGTTTATCTATGTTACATAAAATACCGAGGAGTTAGATCCTCCACTGGCTTAAGTTGTAGCTCTATCAAAGCACATGGAATTATGCTGATTTGTATAAGATGATCACATATTTGAAAAACATATTTTGGCCTAGATGGCTGATAAACTCTCTAGAGCAGGGCTCTCTAGAGTAAGTGAGTAGAAGGAAATAAGCCCTTTTAGAAAAAAATACTCACATGCTTGAGTAAGAAGTATGTCTTACCCAGTGAGAAATGTACCCTTTTTTCATATGTACAAGCCCCATTATCTGTAATAAAATAACAACAACTTGTGATCTAGAAACAGGATGGACATGTATATGAACAATACAGGGGGGTGCTTACTCCAGAGGTGTTTCTTCTGTACTGCTTCTGGTACCTTCGTCTGCTTGCTTTTCTGAAGTAGCACCTCTGGTGGTTCAGATTCTGGGCAGGTTGTCCAAGGACTCTTTTTCAAGTACCAGCATACTTGCAGGGATGTGGTTTATCTGAAAGGCAGACTATGCAAATGAACATACAATAAACTTTCGCAGTTCCACATTTTTTCCACTCCAAAGATTGTTCTTCCATCGCCTGACCCTTTGGTGCAAAACGCATCAACAGCCTAGACGCTGGTATGTAAACTTCACATGCCAAACAGAGGGAATGCTAAGGACATCCATAGCTGAACAGTTTCCATGATGGGAGAAGACTATATTCATGCGAGGGTGGAAAACTTGGTTTACCAACAGTCAGGCCATTGGCTGTAGAATAATTAGGTGACTATTGGCATTAAACAAATTACTACTTTATATGGTGCAGCTGTCCTTTGGGAAGCATAGGCTTCCAGCTTCCACGACCAAACACAGGACTGAAAAGGGCAAGGAATGATAACAAAGGAATTCAAGCTATCTACTACCAGAAAACAGACCTGACTTCCAGCCAAACACCTGCCATTGAAAACTGGCTCACAACAAAATCTGCATTTCCTTTGTGGAGTCTCATATCTAAAGCTAGCCAAGGATGAGAGGTAAAACGCCAAACTGTTTTGCTTATTAACAATAAAAGCCTGCCAGTTCTTTGCAGCAATAGTAAAAAAAAAAANAAAAAAAAAAAAAAAAAAAAAAAAAAAAAAAAAGTAGCTACCCGTGATGCTGCTATTCCATCATTTTAAAGCTGTTGTTCATGATATTGTATTACTTTTTGTCTTTGTTTATTTCCAAGTGTTATTACTTGGCAGGCAAAACTCTTGGACTGTGATGTGTACCAATCCTTCCAGCATCTAGGTTTTCACAGTGATATTAATACTCAAGAATGCTAGAACAGATCTAAGATAAATATCCCACTGTCCTCTTCACTGGGTCCTGCACATCAACTACTGCGCTAGCATAAAGAAATGTTAGGTATTCCACAACTAGATGGAGATCAGACAAGGGAGAGCTCACAGTGAAATGCTGGGAGCTCGCTTGCTGTATACAAACAGAATGGAAGATAAATCAAAGCTGCTCTTTGATCCCGACAGTCCAGGCCACGTTCTGTTTGTCTGTGCAGCGGCAGCCTCCAGCCCCTCCGCTCCCACACTCACACAGGCATAAGGCATTGCCCAGCCTCCCTGTGCTGCAAAGCAGCTGGGTCAGTGCAGCGTTAATTAGGCCGGGATGAACACGTGCAGACCAAATAGGAGGGGAGCCGTTGCTCCATCCCGAGGAGCAGCACAGCAAACCTCTCATGGAGGAGCAGCCAGCTCTGCTGCTCAGTGCTTCCCGTGACCCAGGTGCCTCGACTTGAACACTCATCATGTTCCCCCTCTCCTCCTCCCAGAGGACTTAAAGGTGTTCCCTCAGATGCTATAATTTAGCCCCTCCAGGCATCAGTCCTGTTCACCCACGCAAGGACAACAGAGTATTTAAAGCTGAAACAGCCAAAGAATATATTCAAGAATCTATGATAAAAGCTGCAATTTTATGCACCATGGAGCATCCATCAAGGAAATGCACAGAGCTAGTGCCACAAAATAATTACATGTGCAGAGTCCATTGTAAACACAGCTTTTATGTGCATCAGCACAGCTGGGGACAGTGTTTAAAAATATAATTATGTAATGCATTTTATGTAGTCCGTGAGCCATTCAAGCGATACCATCGGTTCAGCAAAATCGCATGCAGCAGTTCTGTATCTATTGGCCTGAGCAAAGAAACATTTTTCAAGAGCATTATTTTTTTCCTACCACGAAATAGATTTGTCTCCGATGCCTGCGGGGGATTTGTGTCTCCGTCATTGGCCACTTTCTCTCCTACTTTCACCAATGAAGGAGAAAGAAATGGGGAGTTATTTTTGGCCTTGCAGCAGACTCCAGCATCTAAATCAGTTAGTTCTGAAACCACTTGGGGTGGTGCTGGTTCTGTTTTAATGGCTTTAGAAAGAAGGAATTTGTGATGTCTGACTGTTAGCGAAAGGAAACAAAGCGGCTGTCGTCAGGTAGAAGGGCAAAGCAAGGTTAAGACGCTGTGTAACGAAGCAGGGTCCAGCCTTTAGTACTAGATGTGCAGCAAATGATGAGTCGTGGCTCGGGCAACACAGAGGAGGCTATTACTAAGCCACATACAGGCTTCCATGTAGCAGGAGATCTCTATTAAAATGCACAAAGAAAATAGGCTTACAGGTATACTTACTGCTGACCACCTCCTGCCCCCCACCCCCCCACCCCCCATTTATTTTATCCTTGTAATGCTTATAGTATATGAGCTGCAGAAAACGTAGAGGAAGCTTTGCTTTCCTTCTTGTTTGATCTGCAGTTGCAGCTGAGTTGAGGTGATGCAACAGTAAAATTTCTGAGACAGTACTTAACAGTGCTGCTAAATGATAGCAGCAGCATACGCAGATATTTATCTGAGATAAAAATAGAGGTTTATAGATACTACTTAATCGTCATTTTAAGGCCCCAAAGCTTTCACTACTTTGCAGACAGTAGTTTATATGTCTTGGCCAAATCCTACATGGAAAATTACATCTGACCTATCAAAATCTTTCCAGGAGACCCAGCAGATTGCTTTTTCATTTAAAGAGACCATTAAAGAAACATGTACCTAGTTTTATAATACAAGATCCACAGGTGGGAGTAGCGAGATGGCTTCTTCAGCTAGCCAGGAGCTGCTTGCCACAGAAATAGGACTTGATGCTAATTTCTAAATACGGGATCTGATATCTGAAAAGAGATTTCCTTTTCTCTGTTAGATGCTGGGTCATGTGTAGCCTATTGAAAAGGAGAGTGGGGACCAAAATCCAGGTGTCTGCATTCCTGCTTGCATGCTAGCATTGTTGAGAAACAGAGACATAGCTCCTTGCTTTCTGTCTTCCTCCCTATGAATATTGTATTCCTTTTTGCTTAGTGGAATGGCATCGATCGGAAGACGGAAGATATCACAGCCAGAAGAGTCCATCACCAGCTGCGGCATGGCAAAGCCTAGCGAAGTGGAGCTCTGCTTTTGGATCTCATCCGGATGATCAGCAATGCTCAACAGAACAGTTGTTTGTCTGAAAGATGGGCACAGGCATCATCCAGCTACATTTTCAAAAGGAAGCAAATACAACACAGTTTGAAAAAATCTCAGAATTGCCATATATTTGATTCCAGAGCTACTAAGCTATTTAGATGCTTCCTTCCCCATGGAAATCTCTGTAAAATATATTTTGTAGATGAAGCTCTTAGTGCTCTCTGTGGTACAGCCTGCATAGATTAACTAGATATAGACTTATATAGTGCATGCAACCTCAGATTTTCAGGGAAAGCTAAGGTAGCTACCAATGCATTGCCTCCACTGCACAGCCTACTGTCATACATGTATGCTGGTGACCATATCTCATGTCACATTACACAACGAAGATGGGGTTCTACATTAACACTTTATGTAAATATATATATACACACACACATACATGTATATATAGTGCATAGATACTGAGCAGAATCTTTATATATTATTAGGAGAGATTGGTTTTGGGGAGGTCTAAGCAGTTAAATGGTTTCTGTAATTAAACTTGAGGAAAAGCAAATTCTTGCATTTTTAAAATCATTCAACATGTGATTTTTAAAGTAGCACTCAGAATTCTTTGAGAGAAATTTTATCAACTCAAACAATTACTGCTTTGCAGCACAAGGTGTATGGTGTAGTGAGTCAAAATGAAGCTATTACCTGCTACTATGCAGACAAATGGAAGGTATAAACAAACTTTTAAATTAACTTGCTAGGCAGAATTGGTCAGCTTGATACTTTTGAACAAGACATATTTAACAGTGCCTGCACACAGTGAGCTGGATTTTCAAAACCACACTGTTGAGCAAATACCCTCACGAGGTTATATGTCTGTGGCTTGTTTTTGCAGGAGATAATACCTTTGTAAGTCTGGTTCAGGATGTGTGATACAAGCAGGTGAAGACCAAGTTCTTCTTTATATGTCTTATCTAATCTGACTGGAATGGTATCAGTATAAAAGGAGATGAAAAATTTACAGGTTTGGACCCTAAAATGCTATATTTGCTATCTTTCAAAGGAAACAAATGCTATATTTACTACCTTTCAAAGGAAACATGTTAAGTAGAGTACTGTCAGCAGATGAGACACGGGGAAGAAGCGGGAATGGACAGGCAACGTGACTTCCTCAGGATCACATAACAGATTCGTAGAGGAATTCACAGCAGAGCCCCTGACTTGTGTTCCACACATTGCTAACCACTTCTCAGGTCCAAACTGCTTGCAGTATGCCTTTCCGTAGAAATATCACAACACTGCACTACCACAGGAGCAGCAGAGAACATGTTCACTGAACATTTATTAAACAGTTCCGGTTTAAGGTTCTTAACACAAAAGTTGCTTGAAAGGGTATGCTCTATCCAAGTGCATTCAGCACAACTTCATGGCTTAAACACTAATAGAAAAATTGATTAAGAAAAACACTTTCAAATGGAATCTATTTTATATGACCAGAGGTAACCTTCAAAACACAAAATTAAATAATTTATGTCAGTGCCTTCTGGGTAAAGCCTGACTGTGAATTCAGAGGTAGAAATATGCAGGCAGCACATCGTGTCCTAGAAAGAGGGAAAATGCCACTTCTACCTTTACCAGAGAACGGAGGATCCCAGCACTGACATTCACATGGAAAAAAAGAGTTAAAAGCATAGGGAATCCTTCAGACTGTGTGTGCAGATATTTCTGAGCAGCCACAAAGAGGTTAGTGCTAAGTATATTTATTAGTTAGCAAAATTACTTAGGTGTAACTAAAACTCTGATTCCTTGAAGCCAATCAATCATTCTTAAAATATGGTACATATGTGAAACTGTTACCTCGTCCAAAACAGACAACTGCCTTGGCACAGCAGAGTAAGTAATACTGCAGGCTAACCAGTGGGATTTGGTCACAGGTTCAAAGGAGTGTCATAAGGAGAACCATCAACCCCATGCCCTTAAATTCCTTCAATACTCTTCTTTAATCCCTCATACTAATGTTATTTATACAGTGTTTATTAAAAGTGGTTTCTAATTTCAGGTGCCTCACTTAAGTCACCCAACTGCTAGAGGTCTGCACACCAAACTCCAACTGAAATAATGGAAGCAATGGGCAATACGTACCTCATCCCATTTCCTTCCCTGTGATCGCAGTAATACATTCCCACTCTTCCCAACACCGCTGCTCAGCACATATGGCTACTCAAGCTGTATTTCCTTAAAAAGATGGGAGTTGGGGAAGCATTGGCTATTTGGGGAACTTGCATGCAAAATATGTTTTCTAAGTAAGAAGATACCAGCAGATGGATTTCATGAAGGAAAAACATTGAGCAAAATGCCATAGCCAGTCCAAATAGTTACAGCGAACGAGAAACATGAAACTGAAACGCAGCTTGTAACCACATCTGGGCAGCATGCAGTTGCAGGTAATAATTGTCTTCACGGTCCAAATTCTCATGTACTTCCCTGCCCATGAAGCGGAAAGTTGAGAACATGATCGTCTTTGACTGGCAGGCAGAGCAGGTGGATGGCAGCTTTGAACTATTTGGAAACTACAAAAGAGACTCAGCCTTTGGAACAGTAGGTGCTGGTCAGCCTCTTCCATGTCAACCCTCCAAAGCACCTGATCATGTGGATATTTCCTATTACCCACTATGCACAACAACAGGAGAAGTGATGGTATGTCCTCTTCTCATTAACAAGGCTGGCAACAAAAACACAACTGTTTTAAGGACAAGGAGAAGGTGATAGCCAACTTCTACCTGCAGCATTGTGTAAGAGTACTGTGAATGTTTCTTTCCCCCGTGGAAAAGGTAGGTAGATGTGGGGAAAGATCCACAGAAGTTCCTACCCTCCATCGTATCCTGAATTTTCTAGAATTCATGGCTGTTGGCTTAGACCTAGACCCAGTTTTGTGTATCCACTCATCTGGCATCGTCTGTTATAGATTCAGAGAGTTTAAGGCAAGAACGGACCATTACAACCAACCTTTCTAACCTCCGATGTATCACCACCCTTTTAATTTCAACTCAGTAACCCTGTATAGAACTAAATAACCATCTTTTTAAGTAAATATCTGGCTAAAATGTGTCTTCTGAAAAGTTATTGGGTCTTGTCTTAAAGAAGGGGATATGAACAATCACTCCTTAGGAGGTTTTTCTTAGCAATATACCACTCTTTCAAAGTTTAAGCCAACTTTCTAGTTTGAGCTTGCTTAGCCTCAGGTTCCAGGTGGCTGAGACGTACTTCACCAGTCTCCACACATTCTCTTCAGCCATTCCATTATTTTTCAGTGACCAATACAGTCCTACCATGAGGGTACTTTATACTAAGCAAATCAACTCTTAACCTTCTTCCTGATAAAGCTAAATAAGCTCTCCACTAAAGATCCCAGGCCTCAAATCTGTTTGTGGCTTTCTGCACAATCTTTAATCAATACCTAGGCAACTAACGTATCTGTCATTGCATGTCAAAAAAAAAATAATATTGAGACAGAAAAGGGACATAGGAGGAGAAAGAGTGTGCGCCCTAAACAGCAAGTCTACAACATTACAAAAGACAGTGTTCAGGTCTAGACTTCATCTGTTTTACTTTGTTTCTTTAAGTTCAAGCTTTACCTTAAGCTCTCCTAGACATATAGGAATGAAAAATTAGGGAAATCATAGTTTACCACGGCTGAAGAAAAAATTTAGACCCCCTACATTATACACAGAACTGCGTAGCCACTGGGCAGGACGGTCTTCAGACAAAGGCTGCGACTAAAGAGGTGTGAAGAGAAGAGGGAGGACCTGCCGGGAGGCACGCCGCAGGGCTGGCCGGAGGGGCGCGTGCAGCGGCGCTCTGCATCCTGCTGCCAAGTGCAAACTGGGACTGCTTCCACGCAGCCCTTCGGTAGGTCATCGGTTTTGACCTGGAACACGGCACTGATATTTGGGCTCCAGGCCGTGGCTATTCAAGGACTGAGTTCGTATTTGCTAAGCTGTTAATTACCGTGTAGGACTTAGTTTAATACCAATGACACAGCAGGAAGTATCCCAAACTCTCTACTTTGCCATTCTCCACCAGTACCAAGGGGACTGTATGCCACTTCTTACTTTACATTATTATGTCTTTAAAAATGATCAGAACACAGTTTCAAGAAGGAGCCATCCTAGGAATGGCATATATTTAAAAGAAAGGCAATTTCCAATTACTACAGTCTGTAAAAGCCAGAGATCAGATTCAATTACACTGCACTTTGCAGTTTACAATCTGTTGGTGCTCATTCCAGCAGAGGCTTGTTAAATGCTCTCTTGCTGCAGACCTTCAAAATGTGCTTACCTACTGAAAAAGAAGAGCTGCTCAGTTCAGAGCCTCACCATAACTTAAGCCATCAAAACCCAGGCCAGATCCCAGCCTCCACTCAGAAACTCCACTTAGGCAAGGTCGGCACATGGCTGGGTTTTGGCCCAATAAAGGAACCTCATGGGCTACTGAGCGATGTTAGTGTGAGCCCTAATTTAAAACGTGAATTCACCAGAATACACAAATATGCCATTCAGATTCTGACAGGCACACTGACCTACTACTTACRTGCTTCTAAATCCAGAATTTGAATGTCGTCCTTCAATTTTCCTTTTTTGAGAATCAGTCCCTCCTGGCTTCACAGCTTGGTTGCTATTGCTGTGGCACATCAAATCTCCAGAGGTAACAACAGGCATGTGGTGAAGGTGCTTGCCTTAATGTGTTCTAATGCACATTCAGGCAGATTGTTAGTGGAATACTCACAACCACGGCAGGCTGCAAAATCCAGAGGACCACAGAGGCAGTGAGATTCCCAGGCAGGTGGCCTTTACAAGCCTCTTCTCATAAGTACAATGCAAATTATCCCTTAGGTATGCTACCATAAATATCAAGCAGCAGTGCTAAAGCCAATAGAATTATATCCGTTCACACCAAATCAAAATTTGGCGCTCTCTAGGAAACCATGTAACAGTGGCATATGATTGATTGATTGATGACACCAACATGGGTTTCCAAAGAATCCATGGCTCGGGCAAAATGCAAAGTGACTTGTGACCTGTTACAACAAAGCAGATCCAAAATATACCATTAAGGGTGATAGCAAAAACATTTGCAAAAATGGAAAACGGTTACATTGCTAAACTCGTCCCAGAACTGAGTTCAACCCGCTCACAGATTTACTCCTTTCCCCTTTTCTGCACATCTACTTGTATGGACCTTGTCAAACACCAGAAAACATGAAACTAAAGCAGAGGAGGACAACAACAACAGAAATAACAGCAGGCACCTCTCTTAGTATTTAAAGATGAGACTAATTTTCCCACAAGAAAATTGCCAGAAATAATGAACTGATGCTCTAACAAGGCAGATCAAAATGATCTAAAATTTGTTTAGGAGACTAGATACCAACAAGGGTAATTTCCATTAATTCTTGCCTATTAACAATGGCATAGTGTGAAATTAGCACACTCCTGAAGGGGCCATTGACCTTACATTGTGGTTATTTAACCTACGGTGTAATGGTGCAGTGCACCATGAAAAAACACAGTTTTTGAACTGGGCAGCTGCCATTGCAGATTTAGCTTTCATCCTGGGATGCATTTGTTGTGTGTGTTCAATTTACATTTCTTTTAAATATTGTGACCTCTTTGCTCCCCTTTCTGCATTTCCTTTTTTAAGCTTGCCTTACCAGGTGTTAGTAAGTTTTCATTTTTGTTTTGTTTTTGGGTGTGGTGGAAGCCAAAGATATTTATCTTCTATTGTTCCCAGTAATAACGAACTACATTACCAGTGACATGGGCTAAAGGGGTTTTGTATAATCAGGCTAAATCAGAGTAATTTCAGAGAAAAGCGTGGAGTCAAGCTCAGGTTGCATAAATTACTCCAAAGTCACAGGAGGAACCAGGTCATATAACAGACGGCAATCTAAAACCTAGATTCGAACAGGTGTCAGTTGACCCTCCTGCCATGAAGAACGATCAGGAAAAGCACCGGGGGAGGATGAACGGGAACGAACCCTGAAGGAGCTGCAAGCACGAGAGCCCTGGTTCTCTCAGAAGCCCAACGGCTGCAAAAGCGCACAGCAGCCTGCAGGGCTGCTGGCTCTTACCTTTCCAGCCCTCGGGGGAGCACAGCCGGAGCAGCACTTGTGCAGCCTCCAAGAGGAGGTTTTTGTCCCTAAACAGTGGCGCTAAGGAGGTTCCAAGGAAGAGGTGAAGTTGACTTTGGCAGCCTTGTGGAAAATCCCAAGGCAGTTTTTCAGGTGAAATGAGGGGAAAGCTAGGAGGCAGGCAAACTTGGAAACACAGCAGCTGCAATATCCGTCGAAATGGAAGTCACATACAGATTAAATATGAAGAAAGACGTAACTTCGGAGCTACGAGTATCATTGGGAAAAGGAGCCAGGCAATTCACTACAAAGAGAGCTTCAAAGCTGCGTGTTTTTAGCTAAACAAACTAAACGTTAACAGGAGACACTGACATGAAGTTGGCTTTTATAAGGAAGAACTTTCCCTTCCTCCTCCCAGCAAGGCAGCAAGCCAAGCTGAAAGCCGACGATCAAAGGTCAGTCACCGCTCCTGAATCTCACTAGTTATCAGGATCTCCGCTGGAAACAAATGCTTTCACACTACAGTCGAGCACGTTTACAAGGGCTGCTGAAAGCTACATTTCAACTAATGCAGAGGCAATACACTTTGGGTTCTGGGCAACATCAGTATGTGAGATATTTTGAGTGGCAGTGAGTCAATACTCTATTACTAGCAGCTCAGCAGGCAAAGCACCCGCTGGGAATAGGGACGCAGCTATGTTCTCCTCTCCCGGGAGGGGGCCAGGGTGGGGAAGCACCCACTTCTGCTGCTTGCCTCGTGCTAGGTTTTTTGGGTAAGCTGAGAGCTTTGGTTTCCAGGATTATCAGCTCAGCACCGCTATTAGAGCCCTACATTTACTGTAATAATGTGTTTCAAAACCTGCTTCAGAAAAAAAAACACCCAAGCTTCTGCAGATGAAAAGGCTGCTAATGTGAATTTTGAAAGCCAGCTTTTGTCTGCACTGCTCAAGTGTCCCTCCTGTTGGTCTTAGAGGCCTGCCTACCTACATTCCCCAGAAAGTTTGCATCTTGTCACTCCTGTTGGAAAGCGCTATTTATATCACTTACAAGGGATCATGCAACTGGGGTCACAGAGATAATTATTTATATTTAGGGAAGGAAACACAGCATTTCACATTTCCTGCACAAAAGACCCTTTGGTTTCTCTCAGTTTGGGTCTTGGCCACAAACTGCATTCCACTTTTTGACCTTGAGTTCTTGGGAAGTGGCTTCTGGACTAGACAATTAGGAAGAAACTGAAACAATAGTTGAGTATTGGTGTGGGGTTGTGTACTTTTGAGCAGACTGTCCTTGGCCCATTGATGGCAGATAGCCCCCCACGCCTACCGGGAATTTTCTGCCTGTCTCAGAATTGATCCTGGTATGAACAAGGACTTTCTTCACTGCCTATAAAAGTTACTCAAGGAAAAATTTAGAAAAAATACTTAAAGATCTGTCTGAAAGACATCATACTGGTTAACAGAAAGGCAGGGAATTGTTTTTTGGGTTTTTTTTTTTGCCCATGAGACTCTGCCTGGCAAGTCCATCCTGCTGTGTTACATGCGTACACCACAGCGCTTCGTAGAAAAACAAGAACTTAACAAGGGAAGAGGCAAAATCATGCATCCAATATGGGTGGGCTAAAATGAAGCTGAAGAGGAAATAAAAGATGATATATCCACAAACACTGATTAAGTTGTGGGCGTTAATGAAAAACAAAACTTTTCTTCATTGAGCTAAACAGTAGTTGGGACTGAACATTACCCAAACTTAATATGCATCAAATGGAGAAATAAAGCTGTATTTTTTTAATGAATGAAATTCTCTTGGGAGACAGTTGGCACAAAGTCTAAGCAGAAATTAAGACCCACTTCAATCCATAGAATAGGACTTAAAGCCATAGACTTCTCTTTTCACCAGGGCTCATTTAATCCTTAAACAGGCAGAGAAAGGAATGGTAGAGAGGAAACCAACGCAACGGCTTCAGAAAAAAAAAAATTCTAACTCACAAGTTGGAAAATAGCTCAGCATGCTTTGTGGGTTTTCTTCCCCCTTTTAAATTATTGTAGCATTTATTCCTCCACAGTGTATTCAAGTTCCTTGTATGTTCATCACTTCAGAAAGGAATTTGAGTGGAGTGGGAGTGCATAGCCAAGTATATGATTTGGATTACCTACAGTTTTCTCAAAAAATGCAGATTTATCTCTGTATCAGCTGATTTTGGAGATGTGCCAACTAAGTAGGTAACACACAAGAAAAGCAGTAGTCCCATTCTTTTCTTCCTAGCAATAACCTCTTCAATTAAAGTTGGGAACAATTTTTTTCAAGTCTTTGTCATATTGTTAAAACACGTTCAAACACAAAACTGCTTGTTGTACAGCAAATAATCCTTATGTCATGCAGTGTCTCAAACCCTACAGTGACAGAGTCCCTGCATAGGACACTTCCACACTTGTATAGAGCTTCCTGACTTCACTGTGGCTCTGGAAAGATGTGGAGCCCGCTGCACACAGAGTCCACATCAGCAAAAAACATCAGTAAAACTTTGCATGTTACCAATAAAAGCCAACAGATTTCTATGTACCTTCCTTGCCAAAGCAGTGCCACTGTGGAAAAACTGTCGAAGAAGGCAAAATTTGCTTTCCTGCTCTATATCAGAGTAAGGAAAAACTGCCTTTCATTTGCTGCTTTTCTCCTAGGTCCACTTATCCCAGCTGACCTTTGAGCCGGGCACAGATCACAGTGCAGAAAGCAGCATTGTAGTTCAGCTTCCTTGAATCACCTGGTTTCCATATGAAGTTTAACCTCATTATCAACAACTCCCACTGTCACACTCGAAAAAGGGCCCTTGAAATCCACAGGCTATAACATAATCAGTGCTGCAACTCCCACAGAGCACTTAGTACTGAAACAAGGATGACTGCGTTTCTTTGGAAGTTTGTTACATTTTATTCTGCAGATTGAAAAATTAAGCCATCACACATACCAAATTCACCCACTTCAGTTATTTTGCATATAAGTCTTGATTTCGCTTGTTACTCTGTATGCTATATTCATTTTACGCACAAAGATGAAAACCCCAGCCAGAGCCAGGTCCTGCTGAAAGCTCTGACTCTGACTCATATTTCTCTTTGCTCTAGGGCCTATCTTTCTTCTTAACCTTTATATTCTTTCTCTGTAAGAAAGACTAAGAAAAAAAATCTTTCCCCCCATTTACTGATGCTAGTGAGAGTAATGGCTTTTGTTCACAGCCTTAATATAGCATCATCACCACTCTCCTCCAGGTTTTCCATGAAACAGCCTACTTCATCTCATCAGTAGTCACCAAAGTCAGTTGAAATGTTTCTATGGATTCCAACGGGAACTGAAATAAGCCCTTACAAAAACCAACTTGTGCAATTTTACGAAAATCTGCTTTATACTAGGTGATTTTTTTTCCGGAAAGGTTTTAATACTCATGGCTAAGTTACAGAACAACCCATAGGCCCACAGCTGCCAAAGTGAAAATAAACAGAAACATTCATTGAAATCATGCCTGCAGCTCACACAAGAGCTTTGTATCTTCCAGTCTTCTACAGCCAGGATAGGAAAGTACTTGTCAGGTTCAACAAATTAGTGACCAAAAATCTTTAAGCATAGTCAGTTAACCTGGTGGACACTCAGTCAGAAGGCAAAGGAGAAGACAGTCCTCTTACCAGTCTACTCTCTGTGGTGTTTGCTGTCGTAGAGTCTAATCCTTGCTAACCTCTGACAGATGCACCAACAGCCTTCTCCCGAGTTACACGATGGCTCACCTTTGTTCTTCTTCACCCGTTAATCTGTTCTAAGGACAATTGCAGCATTTCAGCTACAACATGCAAGAAATACTAGGCTTACACGATGAAGTTTGTATCAGGTGAAAGCTCATGGAAAAGAGGGTTTAATTATCTCTTTCTTTTTTTAATACCTATTGAATTTCATCTTGTAATCTCAGGCAACATTTCTCATGGTGTGCCCATGAGATGAGAACACTAACATTCAGTGTCTGGCACAGCCCTTCTTGCAAGTGTTCTTCTGGTGCTGCTCTTCCTTCTCTTGGTTTTGAAAATCTAGTTGCGATTTGCAACACACAAAACACCTCAGCAGAGGATCAGCATTTCAAGGGAGCTCATATTTTTTTGAATGCCGTTTCCTCACCACTTTTGTTCCCACTTAGCTTATCATAACTTTGGATATGTTACATGGTGGGATGGCTCACATGGCAGTGAGTGCAGAGCAAGGTGACTACATCTACTGGACTTAGTAAAACATAGCCTACTACTACTACACCAAATAGAGACAAGTTTTCCTCAAGCAGGGGATTATTTGGTTTAGCCATAGGCTCATTCATATCAGGTTCTTTTATCATGGGGTCATGAACCAGCTGAGGTGATTTAGTGTTGATCAACAGCTTCCAGAACCAAAGTCCAAGCAAGAGAAAAAAACCCAGTCAGTCTTCAATTTCAAACTTCAATTTTCCTTCCTTCATCCCTTTTCCTCCTTCCTGGCAAGAAAACCAGCATCAGCTTCTTTGGGTATAGCATTATGCAACCCCCACCCATAGCAGACCCCAGGAGCCATCGTTTCTAAAGCATCAGGCTCTGCACCTCCCAACTTCATACTATTCCCCAGTGTCTCTTTCCAGAACTTCTACCCACAAGCCCAGCCTAAGGCTTTTGGGCCCTTTTACAAGGGCCTTGCTCCATTAACAGCCCTCACTCAGATCTTCAGTCCTAATCCCTATGGATGTCCTGTATCTCCCAGCAAGCCCATTTCTCTTCATCTAGGGTAAATAGAACAGAATTAAGATTGAGCCCCTGTTCCTCTGCAGAGTCCAGCTCACCATATGACAGGATGCTGAACGTAGATCTGCACATGGGGCGGTTTGGCCCATCAGCATCGAAGCGCTCATTTCACCCCAGCTTCTGGGACATTGGCTGCAGCTCAGCAAAGCAGATAGACATGTTTAACTTTAAACATGAGAACAGCCCCTAGGAATCAAAGTAGTGACAATGCCTACTCACCTACGTAAATGCTTAACTGCATCAGAGCTGATGTGACCTAGCTTTGGCTCTGGATTTAAACGCTGGAGGCTGGGTTTTTCACTTGCGGCTTTAAAGGAACATAGCAAGCCTCATTTTCAGAGATATTGAACTCCAGCAGGTTTAGCTAATGTCAGGGGAAATCATGAGTCCTTTGGAAATCTCTGAAATTTAGGGACATAACGTGTAAAGGAAGATTGTACAAACAATACAGCCAAATAAGTAAATTCTGGCAATAAAACAGTCATTTACTGAGGAAACAGCATACAAAGAAGAGGAATTAACTGGGAAGTACTCTTTTGTAAAATTATTTGCCCAATTTCCATGTAAGCTATCAGCGAATCTTGGAAATTACCTTGGAGATTTCCAGTCACTGAGGCACTGTTGCCAGCTCTCTATTTCCATGTCACAGAGATAACAAAGACCCGCTGAACAATCCTCCCCTGCTTCCATGCTGCTTTTAGGCAACTTTTCCGCTATTTTCTACGTGGTGACGTTTTTAAACAATAAGAAAATTGCACCTGGCATGGCACACTGTACCTCTCTCTCTCTGAAGCACTGTGATTCACCATTGCTACATGCATAAAGCGAAGGGACTGCAGACTGGCTCCAGAAAAAAACCCTAGACATATGAGTCCACTACTTCGAGACAAAAAGCCAACTCCACCAGCTCTGTACTGCCGCTGCAGCACACAGTTCTTGGTGCAGAGAGAGTCATGAAGGCTTGAAGAGAGACCCTAGAAAGCTGCATTTCTGCCAGTCCTCCTAAGATTCACTGGAGCAGGATCATAAAGTTAGGTTGCTATTTATTTCCATATTAACTCCACTGAACAGGAGTGGGCCAGGTACAAGCACTAAATCAAGAATAAGCCTGGCCTTTAATCCAAACCCTGGGACTTGACACAAGCATGAAAAAGTAATAGTGAATATCTTTTTTTAAAAGGTTCCATTTCCTTCGAATACATGGATGCACTTATCTCCAGGGTTGCAGCTGCCAGCCAAAATCTATCCATCTCCAGAAATAAATAGTGAGATTATGAGATCATATCCTCTGAAATTAATTCCCTGGTATTCAGTTTGTCCAGCTTCGATTCATGAATTCTGCACAAAATGTTTCAGGGAGCACAGTGCATCTCAGCTAAAGATGACTTGTTAATAAACAAGATTATTTTATGAACACAGAAATTAGAGAAGGTCAATAAACAAACCTTATTTTAATAGCATCTTCTGCATTTTTCCCCAAGAGAACCAGAGCAGCAAGTGAATTTATGTTTGTATGAAAACTCCAGCTCTACATACTCTGCTGCTGTTAATCAGTCCTCTTAATTGCTCTGGGGCAAGCCTGTTTGCATCAGCTGAGGAGGAGGCCTCCCCTGGATTTGATTCACCATTGGGTATCAAAGATAACTATGCTAAAATGAGCAATAGTAATACCAATACCGAACAGAAATCAGGTGCAGGAGAACATGGCCCTCTCCAAGAAGTGCAGAGTGCATCTTAGGCAGACAGGTTTTGTGTTTATAGAAGTAGGTCCTAATTAAATCATCCATCAGTAAGTGGGTAAATGGTCATTTTTTTGGCTGAGCAATAAGCAGGAGAGCTTAATAGTCTGTTAAAACATTTTATCCCCTGCATGGCCATTTTCAGCCTATCTATGGCCTGCCTTTTGAGGTATCACCTTATTAAAAACGTTCTTCCCTGAAGGTACTTCCACACTGCAGCAGATGTCACTGACTTGGCACTATTTGAAGGGTCTATTAAAAGTAATGCAATTAATTACTTGGGTTGTCATCACAGCACTGCTTTTGAGATATTTAAAATGGTTTATTATTGATAGCCTAATCCTGGAAAGTGCTGAGCACCTTCACACTCAACCATGGACAACGAGACAAGGGCCAGTGCAGGCTCCCCAGTCACTGGGCGTCCTGGGGTCTCCTCCTGATGCTACTGCTCTGAGTGGCACCCAGCACAGGGTGTGGTGCCACCACTTCTAGGAGACCTGACCCAGCAGCAGGCAGTGTGGCCAGCCCTGGGTGTTTGGAGTACTGAATCCTGTGTTAGGTGATGATTTGGGAAAGCGATATTCACCACAGCCTGTGGAGGACCCCCACCATAGCAGAGGAGCATGACGAAAAGGGAGCAGCAGAGAGGAACTGCTGGGTACTGACTGTAAGCCCGCTCCCAGTTGCCTCGCTGAAGGGACTGATCGTATGTAACCTGTGGTGGTAACAAGGGGGGAAGAGAGGAGTCGGGAGTGAAGGAGTAAAGTTGAGCCTGGGAAAGGGGGAAGGAAAGGTGTTTTCTTTAAGTGTTTTAGTGTTTGTCTTTTTGCTTTCCAATACCCAAATCAGTAATTAAATATATATTAATCGGAAATACATTAAGTTAATTTTCCTCAAGTCTGGCCTGTTTTGCCCGTGATGGTAACTGGTAAGTGATCTCCCTGTCTTCATCTCAACACATGAGCTTTCTCATTCCTGTTCTTCCTATTCTCTCTCCCCTTCCTGTTGAGGGGGGGAGTGAGCGAGCAGCTAGTGGGAGTTGGCCTGCCAGCCATGGCCATCTCACCGCACTTAGATACCAAACATCTCATATGGACAAATGTTTAATCATATGCAGGGAACTGGGAGCTACAGCTCTCATGGAAACCTCAATGAAAGTTAGTGGCTCCTGGTGCCCACAGAGCACTGAACTCAGCCAGAGCTAGAACACCACCTTTGCTAAACCGTCTGGCTACATCTTATTTCTCCATGAGGAAGTGTCTCTTCGGTTCTGCTAAATTTCTGCCAACACATTTGACTTCCATCTTGGGATAGAAAATGCCATATAGCAAAGCATCCTAGAAAAATTACTGAGCTCTGCTCTGTGGCAGTAATGACAGCATCTATTGCCAATAAAATGAAAAGGAACAAATTCTGGGAGGTGAAAAAAAAAGATCTATAGGCATACAGAGGATAAGAGAAGAGTAATGTACTGCCTGGGTCTCTAAAGCACAAATCTTTGGTTAATGTCAGTTGCTGATATTGCTGTTTGTTTCATCTTAAACATACTACCAGCAAATGAAAAGGAAGCATCAGATACAAGGTTAGATTACAGAAGATAGTTCACACACAGCTTCCTCTCAAAATTGATTCAAATCATCTCAGATATGAGCCAGGTCATGCAAACTAACTGTAAACAGAGTAAGAATAAATATGAATTTGAAATATGAAGAGAGGGACATCTGCAGGCATCTTTCTCAGCATCCTCAGTGATATGGAAGACAGAGTCATTGGCACATTGATGACTGTCATGTACAGTATTAAACTGGAACTTTTCTCAAGTGCTACCAACGGCCAAGAAATATTACAAGGGAAGTAATATACGTGTGGTTAAAGTAGAAAGAAAATACAACACAAGCAGATTTAGGACCTTACCTGAATTCTATTGAATTCAGGGTAGAAAGCCCTTGACTCAGTGATGCTTTAGATATTTCTTGAGCGAGAAGAATTCAAACTAGCATTTTCTCTGCAGGAAACAAAGCTGCAGATAATCCTCTAAGACCAGAGACAAATCTGAAAAGCAACAATAACAAAAGTGGACTAGAAATGAAAGCAGGGAGCTAGCTAGGCATGAGTATGTCATGCAGTTTGGCAGCTATGCAAGCCAATATGTTTTTGTCTGCAAACACATACATACATGATGTGGTGCTGTGCCAAGGGACCCAGGCTAGTTCTGAAAGAGGTAGTTGTGTTACCAAAACCTCTATGGCCGTGTTTGCTTGGCACCCCATTCGATCTCAGAGAAGTAGGACGTTTTACCTCGGTAGCAGGCAGCGTCAGAGCAGCATGCGTGCGTGGCCAGCAGAACTGCATGCTGGCAAAACCCAAGCTGACTAATTTTCAGCTATGATGCAGGTCTCAAATCCATGGAAGTTTTCCCAGCTGTTGAAAGAAGGGCTGTGGGGAAAAAAAACCCCAACACCCAGGAATCATCTGTACAGACCGTCATGGCTGGCTGCACTCACTTGAAAAGCTGAAGTGTTCCTGTTCCTTGTAGCTGCTAGAAGATCTGACAGATGCTGTCTGCTGGCCACAGCAGTGTCCCCAGTGAAGTGAACTCTCTCCTGTGGAATAGGAAAAGTCTGTACTTGATCCCAAAGTAGAGATTGTGGATGAAAAGGCTAAACTTACCTCTGTTTGAACTCTGTGAAATCACATGAGAAGTTCACCATTTGAGTGTCATTCTATTATGTCGTTCTATTTTTCCCCCCCTTTCTGTGAGCTGAAAGAAATGGATTAACTGGAATTCAGTTGACCTTCTGTTGTTTAAGACTGAGTCTTACTTGTTATGCTCATACAAGGTGGCACAGAACTAAGCAGACATCTAACCTAGACAGGCAGGCTTTTATGTTATGTAAAGCATAAGCAGATTTCAAAGTAAAGCTACTATTAACCTCTGCCTAATTTCTTCTAAAAGGATTTTTTAAGAATCTGAAAGCAGGGCAAAGTGAAAGCTGTATTTCAGACCAAGGCCTGTTAAGCAAAGGCCAGTGAGATAATAATGACTCAAGCATACTGCAATGCTTCCTTCACCTGTCTTTCCATTTAGGTTGAATCTCTTACCATCAGGTGGCCGYGCTTGCACACCTTGAAAAAATGAACCCTTGATCCCCGGCACATCTATGTATTTGTGTAATAATCATAACTATCCTGAGATAGCAGAGGATGTTACTCCACGGAAGATTAGCTCATGGTGTAGGTCTTAAGAATTTACTACTTAAGGAAACATCTGTTGAATATAAACAAGCAATTGTGCTGCTACTTTCTTCTTTCTTAGTCATGTGCTTGAAGCTTTTTATTAAGGATATTCAAGTGACCTGTGTGACAAATTACTGCCTCAATGCTTTTCCTTATGGGCACTGCCACAATCGTGCCATCACAAATCCAGCTAGTAACATTACAGTCTGATGTCTGTAGTAACATTACAGTCTGATCTCTATAGTAACATTTAAGCACCCTGCCAGGAGCAGACCAGAGAATGAATTGGGACACACAGTTTACTGCTTACCAGTTTAGTCCCCAAACAATGACACAGCCAGATACAGAGCCCAAATTCCTCTCAATTTGTGCCTAATAGGAGGAAACGGGTACACATTCCTGCTTTTCCCTTCATATTTCAACACCTGCCACTCTGAAGAGCGCTGACTATGGATCCCAGACAACAGAAACCAGAAGACCTACTGGGTAATGTAGCACTTCTTTTATAACAATAGGATTATTTCCTCTAGGTTACTGTATTCGAAGCATATATAATGAGGCTAATACCATCATATTACCTGGTTCTCAACAGCTGGGTGCTCTACTGTTATCAAGGTCTTTTCTTTGTGTTTGGATAAATCCTGTCTTTTTTGAACCCTCTTTGAATCTTTCCTCAAATTACCCTGTCAGTGACAGCTGATCAAAACCAAAAACTTCCATAAGGTGGGGAAGTCCAATAATGATGGAGTCCGAAGACCCTGCACTAGAATTTTTAACATTTCTAACAGTCCTCTGATTCAGATTCAGCTACAAGTAGGCACATTAAAGCAGACATCCATTAGTCTGACCAAGGTTAAAACAGACAGGCTGTGCAGCTTCAAGGTGAATATTTGTTTCTCTATTTTCTCTTAACTCCTGCAATCTAACTCCTCCATCCAGTTATGTAGGGCGCTGACTTCACATCTGCATAAGATACTGACCAACCTCAGGCAGTACTGACTTCAAAACAGACTTTCCATCCTCTCTGGAAGACATCAAAATGTTCAGATTTGCTTTATAATTAAAAATACAAAAAATGGCAAAATAAAATACCTTTCAAAGTGCTTTGTACAGACTTACATTGTATGTAACGTCTAAAATTATAATTGGAATGAGATTGCTTTTGGCTTGTCAAATTACAAAAAGGTTCAAAAGCATTCCTTGACATTTTAAACAGAATGTGTCTGTGTATGTGAAATGGTTCCCTTTTACTTAATCAGCAATTTCCAACACCAAACCTGTTTGCTTCAAAATTTTCAACTGTTTTGCTTTAGTAATTTTGTTCTTGTCCTCTGAAGAGCTGATTATTTTCACCATTTTCTGTTAATAAGCAGCATTTAATTAAACATAAGCAAGGTACTACTGCACCATGACTTGATAGGAGAGGAGTTACCTCACTGGTGCCATGGAGCATATGCAGGGCTCTGAATTAGATAAGAATAATATGGTTTAGCTTTTCCTCCAGAGTTTCAGTGATTCTGGTCTCCCGTAAAAAGATATGAACAGAGCCAGTACAAGTATTTGCACCAAATATCTACACTGACAAAACAGCAAGTTCGAATTTAAATGCAAAACTTCCCTTTAATCAGCTATGCTTTTTGTCTTTGTAGTCCTAGTACATTTTACATGACGAATCGTTCAGTCTTCTGATGCCCCACAGAAGAAAACAGCCTTTTGACACCCATCTGCCCAAGAGGCTGGGCTGAGAACAGAGGTTCATTTCAAGCTGCATTCTTCACATTTCATGGTGAAACTGTGATAATATACCACACAACGCCTATTTGAGGATTTCTGAAAACTGCACGGCTCTGTTTTATGCCCTGTGCTGTTTCTTCAGGTATAAATGTTGAAATTTGGACTTAAATATATTTTCAGTACGTGTTTATCTCTTCACATGGTTATATTTTAGGGGAACAATCATTAACTAACTTCCTATGTTACAATCATGTCACTGATTTTTTGCGTGGTCAATTTTGAGTGCTTTTTTTTTTTTTAATAGTTTGGTAAAAGCAATCTTTACAGCTATGCATAGTGAAACCAGTTTCTAAAAAGAATTTTGCAGGGATATTTAGCTTTCAAAGCACAGATAGCTTGGAGAGGTGTGTGTTCTCCACCCGGTACCTAGTGGACATCTCCTGTATCAGAGCATCCTGGGCACAACTCTCAGAGAAGCAGACAGACATTCAAGTGTTCCCTGATCCCTGTGCCTGCGGCACAACAGCGTGGCACAAAGGGGTCATTGAACATAGAGCTGCAATAATGCAACGCTAGAGTTATGACAATGTTACAACATGACAAGCTGCAGACATTACCAAAGCAAAAGACTTCAATAACTCATTTCCCTGACTCCCCTCCTGCTGCTTACCCTGCAAGACAGTTGTCTGCCTAAAATGGGACTTCACCTAGCATGGACTTAATCTGAGTAATGGAGAAAGAAGAGCATCAGAACAAGATATAGGGGATCTTTGGAAGTTGCAGCCCCCCTCAATTATTTCTTGCATTTTCCATCCTTGAATAGCTCTGAACAACCATGCAGTGAGCAGCATGTCTTTGTCCTTTACAGATGGGACTGGTCTGGCCTCAGAAGCAAACCACTTCATGAATTGCTCTGGTATGTGGGTCCTGATTTCAACCCATCCTTTACAAGCATATAGGCAAACATAGGAAGAAAAAAAGACAAAAAAGAAACCGGACTATCTAGTAATGTCTCAGTTTAGCAAATATGAGTGAATGCAAGAGCTAGGAACTTCTACAGACAGCCATGTTCCTAGTATCCCTATGCACAGTCTGTGTAATTTGTAGTAGTTCTATCTTTCAGTAAGTCCATCTGTACGTATGCTATAATTACCAAACAAAAGTTAAAAATACATCCTAGGTGTAGCAATACGTAAGGCAGATCCTCACCAGTAAACTAGGAAATGAGTAAATCCCCCACTCTCCTGAACAATTCTCCACAATGACAACTCCCTCCTTCCCACACACCTACACTCTCACACGCCTGGAGAAGGCGGGGGCGGGAGAAAGCTGAGCTTTGCAATGTTGTCTGGAAGCTCATCAGACCCGGGCTACTTCCAATTAAAGGAGGGAGCAAGTTCGGAGCCTCTGCTGATCTCTCCTGTGAACTGGCACTATGCTCACAGACACTGCGCTCGCTGCCGAGACATGAGTTCGCTGAGCCAGAGAAGAGAGTGTACGAGCATGTCCTCCTTCAGGAAATAAACACAGGATGGGAGGGAAACCCCAAGCCTACTGAGATGGCTTGCAGTACTGGAACATTAACTTGAACTGTGAGGAGGCAGTGGCAACCAAACCCAGGTGAACTGCAGTGTCTCCTGAGCACTGGCAGGAGATGCTGAGGGTGAGCAAAGACTAAAGAGAGGAGATGCGCAGAGGGGAGGTAATCCTGGCACTGTTGACATCATCGTGCTGTATGGACCTGAAAAGTTCCCAGCTGAAGCTGCTTTACAGCATTGGCTTTTTCTTCCCTAAATGCATGCACTTTTAAAGTCTATAGTTTTTAGACCCTAGATATTGTACTGGGAAATTTAGAAACAGCCTTCCAGGAGAAGATTAAGATATTTCAGCAACTAGCAGGAAAACATGCTTGAGGATATCACATCATTTCCCTCCTACCAACTGTTACAGGATTCTGAACTGAGATAAAAATTGCCCAGTTTCTGCCATCAGCTTGGGCCTGGATTCTTTGCAGCATACGTCAAATCTAGAGAATCAGTTCACTGACTAGAAATGGATCTACAAACATAGAGTTGCATTCACTGTGACAAGTACAGTGACAACAGTTGTGGCAGCTCCTCTCTATAAGCTTTACCTGGAGCTTGAATATCATTATAGCAGGGAAGAGGAGTGAGGAGAAAACATGTACTTGCATGCATGTGATACAAAACAAGTTTACACAGAGGTAGGTTCCTACTGCCCTCTGCTGTAACATGTTTATAAAACTTCTGAGAAGGAAGTACCAAGCAAGATCGCCTAATGTGCACACTAGGCATTACATTCAGACAATATTAAAACTGTAAGAAGCAGAACAAGGCAGCTAGAAACAATAGGCTTTGATTTCTTGCTGCTTCTTTTAATTCTTGAAGTGGATACACACTTCTTGTACACACACAGAGAATCGACTATAGGCTGACCACTTCTTGTTATATTTTTGCTTATGAGGCTATGTATTTTGGATTATGGGGCCATAGTTTGCAGTTCCAATGCATAGACCATCACAGCCTTGACTTTGTTTTTTGTTTTTCTTCTTTGTTTTTCTTCTACTTTAGGACTTACCATATGTTGACCCAGACTGTACCAAATTACTGGTAAGTCCCTCTAAGACAAAGCCCCAGTGAAGCTGCCTGGAGCCTTTTTTGCCCTGCACAATCACTGCAGCACCAAAAACATACCAAACTCCTAGCAGCATAGCAGTTAGGTTGTCCAGACAAAACATCATACTAAGTAGTTTATACACATTTAAAAAGAAAAAAAAAAAGGTCTAATTCATCATCTTAAAATGTCACTTAGGTTCCAGATAAGGAAGGATACTGGTCACTGTAATACTGATGTCTATTTGCAAGTTGACCCCTACATAGAGAATTCCTTTCAGCTCTTTTTCCAGTAGTTCTTCATGTTCCTTTAAAGCTTTGTAACTTATGGAGACTTTTACAGAGCTACAGGCTTATATAGCAAAACTTGAGTAACATTTTCTTCCATTCATTTTCTTCTCTGTTCTTTCCCTTTACTACTCAAACACTAACAAGACTAAATTTACTGAAGCTGGCTAAGATATATTGTGTTTTTTCTCTTGCCTCTACTGTTCATGCAAACAAAATCACTTCCTATAGAAAAGATGATATATTTAGGGGCAATAAACAAGACGCAGCTATTCAGTTTGATCTTTTTTTCCCCTGAAATAAAACAGACATCACAATGATGGCAGCAGTACCATAACATGGCAATTTTAGCTTGGCAACATGCATGTGTGAAAGATTGCATATATAAGTCACACATATAGAGGCTACACGTAAATATAAACAGAGGCTGAGATTCTCAATGCCATTTGGATATATGAGTATTTCCCATTAGAAGGAAGAAGAATTGGGCATTCAGATCACTCTAGTGGATTTGAAAGCCTCTTCTGTGAAGTTTTGGATGCCAGCATTTACTCTTGCTTGTAATTTCATTCTTAAAATCTTCTCAATACCTCTACAAGCAGCTACATTTAAGGGAGGGTAGAATTCTATGGCCAAGGCTACAACACATGGACACTGCATGGGCAAGGTACTGACCCACAGATAAATCCATACCTGCACGTATCTCCACCCTGATACAAAGCTAACAAGATTCCTTGCCTTTCTACCACTGTCCCTGAACTTTGGATCAAGTTTCCTCTATGAGCTGCTATACCTTCAAAGAAAGGAGGATGCAACTACAGCTCTCAAATGGCCCAAGGCATTCACTTTTTTTTTTTTTTTTTTTTTTAAAGGTTGCATTCAACTTTCATGCAAAGGACAAACAGTAACTAATGAGGCATTTGAGTTATGGGAAATGCTGGGAACAAACTGCAGAACAGAGCCTGCAGGCAACTGTGTAAATGTTAGTGAGATCAATAATGTATAGAATATATTGGAAAGCACTAGGGACACTCGCCTATAGGACACAAGCGTCATAAGCTTTGGAGAACGCCTGATTCCTGTTTGATGTTGATTCTTAACTAGAGGTACACAAGATGGAAGAGCCTACCATCCCTCTGTCACAGATCTTAAACCCAATGGCAAAACTTGGGGGATGAAATACTAGGTCAAAAGCCAAATTCTGCTTCCAAGTACAACCATTTCATAGAATCATAGAATAGAATCATAGAATCATTAAGGTTGGAAAAGACCTCTAAGATCATCAAGTCCAACCATCGACCCACCACCACCATGCCCACTCAACCATGTCCCGAAGTGCCACATCTATACGTTTTTTGAACGCCTCCAGTGATGTTGACTCCACCACTTCCCTGGGCAGCCTGTTCCAATGCTTGACCACTCTTTCAGTAAAGAAATTTTTCCTAATATCCAATCTAAACCTCCCTTGGCGCAACTTCCTCTCATCCTGTCGCTAGTTACTTGGGAGAAGAGACCAACACCCACCTCACTACAGCCTCCTTTCAGGTAGTTGTAAAGAGCGATAAGGTCTCCCCTCGGCCTCCTTTTCTCCAGACTAAACAACCCCAGCTCCCTCAGCCGCTCCTCATAAGACTTGTTCTCCAGACCCTTCACCAGCCTCGTTGCCCTAAATATCATTTTGCTGAGATCAAAGAACATTAGAAAAAAGCCAGTTATTTTATTTATTTTTTTTTTTTAATAAGAAGAGATGGGTGGAACGTGTGACAAAACACTGCTTTGCTGAACCCTACGGGACCAGGAAGCTTCTCAATGAAGGATCAGACAGGTACAGGCTGAAGTTACTGCCTGGAGAAAGCATGCACTAACAGGATAAAGATGTGAAACAGTTAAGAAAAGATTAGGGCTGGCATTAATGTACTTTGCTGCCATGTCAAAGAATCTCTATTTATGATCCTGATCTGGATAAGTGCTTGAACACTTCCGTAAAGTTCAGTATGCAAATAGTCCTAATGATTGAAAGGGAACTACTTCTGTGCTTAATTTTAAGTACACGCTTAGGTGCTCCACTGAATCAGTGTTTAAAAGGATTAAGGACTGCTAATCCATATAACAGCTTCCTTCTACCTTATATACCTGATGAACATGATTTAATAAATTGATCTGAAAGGCTAATTTATACTACTGTTCTACACCACTTTTCAAAAGCGCAAAATTACTGAAAAATAATGCAAAACCAACTGAACCCTAACATGAGTAAGACCTGTTGGCTTTAAAAGCCGTACTCAAATTACAGGATGGTAGTACCACGTGAAATGATGGAATGTTTCTGGTTTCACTTTCATCTCCATTCTCACGTTTGCACAAAGCCTCCTTTTTTGTAACATCTATTTTACCAACTAGAAAAGAATACATATACAGCAAAACATTTCAAATCTGAAATTATATAGTATTCCTCTTGGCATACAAATTATTTCATAGAGGTTGATTCAAAAGTGGAAGGAAAGGCTGTCCTCTTCCTCCCACAAGCTAGTCTGATTGATTAAACAAGTTAGTCTTAAAAACTGATAGCTACTACTGTCTGCAGACTCTGCAAAAGCAAAGTCCACATGTAGAAAAGTCTATAATTGTTGGTGAAGTATTGTAAAGTCCCCAAATCGTGATGGGTGAAAGGTAGATGAAGCAGATCTCCTCTCAACTGGAAGCATCATAAGGAGAGAGGAAGCAATATCACCTTATTTCCTCTTCAGCCTGAGAAAGTGTCTCCACGGGACAGCTCAGCCTTAGAGAACAGTCTCACAAAAGTCAGTGGCCAGTTGCCTGCTTGAGTGAGAATTCAGTTTCTTAAGGCTGTGCTGGGGCTAGGCCCATATGGCTATAATCTTCCTCATACACCTCACACAGTGTGTCAGCAGGCTACAGACTACCCCATGCACAATTGCCCAGTGCAGTTCCTACTTCCACTAGGTCAGGGCTATTGCATGGCACCTGTCCAAAGCCACTTCCACTTCAAAGGAGACCCTTTCCTCTCAGGAGGCAGCTGGCTGCTATCTTGTAAGGCTGTTCTCTCTCTTCCTTAGTAACATTCTCGAGATAAACCTAAATGAAACTTCAGGTTACTGAGGTTTCCAGGTCACCTTTTTTTCCATATATACAGGATTAAGCTTTGGGGCAACTTTCCTAGAGTTCATTTTGTACAGCCATTAGATGCAGAACAGGATGACTACAATGAAATGAGAGGAGCTGTTGGCAAGGGCTTGATTGAAGTTGCAACTTAAGGGCAATTTATGACTAAAGAGGTTGCATAGGTCACATTATGCACCTTCCTTCTGGATGCATTTATTAGTCTTGCAGGACTCACAATCATGTCCTATGAGTAAACTATCATACAGCTGCTGTACTATTTAATTTTTAGCACCTTGACACCCTTTCACTCATGTCAAAAAGCCATTTACAGACAACATCTTTATGTACCCTTTCCACACTACAGAAGAGAGATCTTGCAATGCACAAAAAGTTAGTATTAAGAGTGAGAGAGCAGAGGATTTTCATTATCTGGACTTGCTATATCTTGCTACAGATATTCTTTTGTTAATACTTGACAATATCTAAGACAACAGAAATAGACTGAAGTGAGTGCTTGATCTGAAGAGACCTGTTATGTACTAGGGATACCTATTACAGGAACCAACTAGTAAGCTTAGTTTCTTATTTGATGGTTATGTAGTAAGCGTTAGAAGTTCTCTCAGGCATGCCATCTCACCAAAATCAATGGGAGGTGAATATATGCAAGAGCACACTGACCTTTTCACTAGTAAGGTTATGCCTAACCCACTCCTGGTTTGCATCAGTGGAAACCTACACAGAAAGGTGATAAAAGCGAAGAGGTAGCCACAGCACTGGGGGATGCAACAGTACCTGTGGTAGAGAAGCAGCTCAGAAAGGAAGATGCTGTTGCCAGTGCAATGGAAGAGTGCAAAGGTTCTGGGCATTGTCTCCTGGACTCCCACAGAGAGTTGCGTTTTGCTCTGGCAGAGCCAGAAAGACAGGAGGAACTACCACTGTCTGCCCTCCCACAGGGTGGAACTCTTCCTCTGGGAAGGAAGGCTCAGCTGGCATAGGCAGTGCAACACACATCTCAACTGAAGCCAGCCAGACCCTGTTTCTCTTTAGCAGCGATTCCAGCTGCTTTCAGAAATCCCAGTGATAAAGTACAAGCCAAAGAAAGGAATCCAGATCCTATCTTTTAGTTTTGTTCCAAATTAGCAATTGTAGCCCTTTAAATTGTTGCTTTTTTTGCCATCATCCACGATAAAAACAGTTGTTTGCCATGCTTCAATTAATACATAACCTGGCAGGCTTTTTGTTGGGATTCGATAAAAGACAGTTTGCAGATATTAATCACCAGACAAGCTTCAAATGAGACCTTTATGTTCAATAAAAGGTTGATTCCATGCAGTAGTAGATAAACCTTGAGCCCAACGAGATGGCTTTTGTACAGTGTGAAAAGGAACCTTTGCCCTCCTGTTTTTTTGGATACTACTTGTTAATGATCCATGCAGGATTCTGGCCAGAAAGCTGACTCACTAGGCTGGCCGGCCTCAAATACAACCATCACAGCACTGAAAGCTTCACGCTGGGAATGGTTAACATTGAAAATGAGCATTCTTCAGTGCCACTTTGTGCAGCATTCATTTCTATTTAGCTACTTTTTTGAGGCTTTCCATGTCCCTTCAACAGTACACTTGCTGTGTGGCAGGGATCAAGAAGAGTTCACAACTTGTATTTACTGACATTCCTTTTCATGGAAGTGAGACTGATTCCTCAGAACTGCAAGACTGCTGTGCCTGGGGCTTCTGAAATGAGCCGGACATGTATGTTCCATCTGCTTAAAAAGTAATTACAGGGATCAATATAAGCTTCTTGCTTTTTATGGAACAACATTTGCTCTTATTAGTGAAATAGCATTTCAAGAGAGTCAGTAACTACAGAAATACATTGGTAGTAGATACAGCTATATTCTGTAACTACGTGAAAGTTTTATGATTTTTAAATCAGTGAACATTTAATATGCCTGACAAATTAAAAAAATTTTCTCTGAAATATCAGCTATGACAGTAATGGTTTGAGTTAATGTAGCATGTGATACAGGGAAATCTCCTTCTAATACAAAATATCACTTGCTTAAAAAAAAAAATCAATTCACTGATGCTTTGTCAACAGATAGCTAAATCTCTCTACCTATCATACAGGGGATATTGACACAGGGGATATTCAGGAACATGCTTGTATGCCCAAGAGGCAACAACAGATGGTGCATGACTGCAGCTAATGTTTTAATCTATGACAGTTTGGAGTTCTTAAAAAAAAAAAAAAAAAAAGACAGTCTTGCATTACCCCACATCATAAATATAACTGTTAAAATAGAGGCATGAAGTGGTAACATCTTTAATTAGAGTTCAATTCTTTGGAAGAAGTAGTCGAGGAGGTTTAGAAATATGCTAGGTTCAGGGTACACAGACTGAACTATTTAGGTGTTTAGGCTTGTGGCTCAATCCTCTGTTCTTCCTAGTTCTGAAGAACATCATAGTTCTGAAGAACATCACCCCAGGAGGAAGAAATGAGTGATATACAGATGACCTGCCACTGAAAACACGTTTTTTCTGTTTCCAGATGTTCTTATAGAAGTGACTATTTCTGTAGAACACTGAATTCTTTGGAAATACTAATTGTTAATAGAAGAGGTCAGCATTTTGCCAGATTAAGTCTTTCTTGGTGGAGAATGAAGAGAGACCTGATACAAATTCTATCAATATCTTTGCTACAGATTACAGAACTCAAAGAAATCCTTTTAGGCAGCAACAGAAACTTCTATGTGCTATTTGCCTGAATTATTGCAGCTCAAATTTAAGTGAGTAAAGGCATATCCCTTTAACTCTTTGTGTGAAAGGCCACTTTGTGTCTACTCTTTTGGCCAGAAGCATCACACATTTTCACTCCAAAGAAAGGAGTCAGAAGATGTATTTGAAAATGTGTATATACACACACACACCCCTACCTGTAAAAAGGGGAGGTGAGCAGAAGCCACAAACTAATAAACATGGAGTAGAGGTAATAGATATAAAGGCAGATTTTCAGGCTGGAGAAAGTGGATACATAAAAATAAAAAAGACCACCCTAAGTRGGTAAGGAACTACACAAGCATCTTATTTCCCACCAGGCCTACAATGCTTAGTACTCCCAGAATGGGAGTATCAACTACAGCATATCACTTTTGTTTTTCCTATAGGGAAATTTATAAAAACCAATCGACTTTCAAATGTTATTTCAGAGCGGAATTTTGAATGGTTTCCAGTAAAAGCTAGCAGTAGGCTCATATGCCCGCTTCAAAGAAGCATGTGTATCATTCCACTTTGAAGTTCTTGTTTCTCTCATAAGTTGACAGGGCAATGTGTGCCATCTCCTATGTGGACAGATGTATAATGACTTAATATCAGAGGCTAATACCATATAAATTCAATTATACATGCTGCTTTTCTAAGAAATGGGGACATATGCAAAACAAATGCAAAGCTGGGTTTTGGAGAATTACACTCACTTGAGGTTTGTTGACAGGAACAGCAAGAAGCATCTCATGAAGTTTCAGGAGTCCAACACATACCTCATGGACATGTTGACCTGGGATCTTCCACAGCTGCTAGCAGCCACCAACAAATGGCTCCCATGAGAAGAGTGCAGACAAGTGCTTTCGTCCCCAGTCTTTGTAGAAATCATCTATGAAAGCCACATGCAATATCACCGTAGCATACCAAACAATCATCCCAGCATAGCACAGGTCATCCTCTGGTATGTGCTAGTAATAAAGCCAAGCAAGGATCATGATTTTTTTCTTGTCTCACAATGGCACTGCTTCTTTCTCTGTTGAACTGATTCTAAGAATTGCAGGCATCAGTTCAAAGTACAAACAGGAGAGGTTAATGTCTAGTAGCAATCAGCATAGGATGATGAGCAGCCAACAATCTAGGGCAGTTAGAACATTGCACACTAACCCTGCAGTAGGTCAGTGCTACTGTCAATATAACACTGTTGTGAAGGAGGGATTGCAGTGTTTTCTTCAGCTCCTGCTTCCAAGTGTTATTTGTGGGTCAGCAAAAACACAAGAACAAAGCAGTGTCTCTGATATGGGCGGAGAAAATGTTTTTTCTTATTGCTCATTCTTTGAAAATGTTGAAATGAAAGAAGAAATAAAAAAAATCAGGATAAGACAAAGACTGAGGAAGAACCAAGTTTTGGAAGAGTTCCAAGCAAAAAAAATAGAACCCTTTATTAGGAAATGGTGGCCAGTGCTGCCTGCCAGTATTGTACACAGGACACATTAATTACTGTCTTTAAGTAGGAATCTAACCCTGACTGTAGGCCTGAGTCAGGAACTCTCGCATCTTCACACTCGTCCTCACAAGCACTCTATTGCGAAAAAGTCCTTTGATATTTTTGGTTTTTACCATGATACTTAATCTACCTTAAAAGATTGTGAGGCAGATTTATTGCTTGGATACTTGTGGATTACAGATTACTTTAACATGAAATGGGGATAGGAATGCATCAAATTTGCATCATAGAGCAAACATTTCTTGTTCATAAAGCATTAACATTATAAACTTCAGCCACTCAAGTTTTCTTCAGTTTGAAGACTAGGACACTAAAACCAGTGACCGAGGAGATCAGTGACCTATAAAAACCTACATGCATAAATTGGTAACCACACAAATACAGCTGGATTAATTGTGTACAAAAATAAACACATGCAATCACTCTAAAAAATATCTGACTGGAACTGCCTGCAAATAATTAATTCTTGATTTAGATAAGTTACATAAAAATACTGCACTTCACCTACCTAACAAAGCCTACTTGTACAGACAGGAGTGACTAAGCAAGCACTGAAAAAATATTCACAGTGAAGCMGTCTCCTTTAAGTGCCACTTTGAGGCTCAAATGCTCATTTGTGGTACACTGGTGCCACCTCCCGGCCATTTTGGTAACTCAGGCACAAACTTCTGTATCTAGTACTAAATTTTATTTATTTTTTTTGAAAGGGAGAGACAGCAGTTCATCTGAGTGCAAAAATACTTAGTGCCATTAAAATTTCTCTATTACCAGCTAAAAAAAGAATATGCAGCACTCTATGGGAACAAACTCATGTCTGACAAGTGTAAGTATGTCACTGTCAAGCTCTTGCGTGATTCCCAGAGGTGCCCAACAAGGTATGCTCAATCCCATCTCCACAAGCTGGCCAGAAGCTTCAGAGCTTCTCCATTTCCTCCCAGCCCGCTTCATAGCCTCAAGTCAACATCACAAAGCCTTGAGGGCATAAGCCACTATTTGTTCTCAACTACCAGATACTACCGTAAGAGCTGAACATGTATTTTATAACCAAAACAGATACATGCTACTCATCCCATGTGGATGTTTGAGCCAGTAATTCAGCAGAAGGCTGAAGGCATCCATTTCTTCTGAGCCTAGTCTTTGCTGAAGCACCCTTTTCAGAGTTATCACACCCAGCTTTACACATGGCTCAGTCTGTACCCTAGAAAACCACAAGCCAGGAAAGTCAGGTAACTTGAGGTGGAAACCCAAAAATCTGAGTGGTCCGAACACTTGAGTTGAACTGGAATGGCTCAGCAGAACTGTCCAAACAAAGCTGTATTCCCTGAGAATTGGCCCATAATCCCTATGTGGATGAGCAGAGACAGGGCCCTGGGGGAGCCAGTGGGGCCTGTAACTTCAGGGATAGAAATGAGTGGGTCAATACAAACTTCTCCCAGGGGTTCAACATGGCCCACTCGGGACTAATAACCCAAATTTATCAGTGTGCCCCAAAGGGGCAAGTATCACACTCCCAGTTTTGAGGAAGGCTAGAGGACCAGTAAGCACCCTGTATAGAGTCTGCTTCCATGCCACATTACGTCATCCTCACCTACACGAGTGGAGAGGGTATCTGATGAGCAGAGGTGTATGAAAGCTGCTAGAAGCATCAAGCTGACCTTCGCCTTCCTTTCTTCCTGCAGTTAGCCCACGCCTCACTACCAAAGAGCATGATGTGGGAACTCTGGAGGGAAATCAAACGCCTTCTGAAGATACTGGTCTTCCCACCAACTTCCCAGAGTCTCCTGCTCCTAAGCTTTAATAAGTCTGGCATGTAGGCTGTCCAAGAACTGCTGTCAGGCCTGCTACGAGTTCTAGGTAACTCTGACCATGGCTGTCTCCAAGCTCTTCCTTCTCTGTTCCCTTCTTGCTTTTGCCTTAGGCCACAGTTGTGAACAGCATGCCTTCCAGCATGGCCTCCCCTTAGTAACCAACCACCTGAAATTCTTGTGACACCCAAGCTTGTCTACCTCCCACTAGACTGCTATATATTTGGAACAAGATCATGCCAGCAAGCAGGACAACACATCCTTTTATCTCCTGCCACCCTGGGGCCACTTGGCCCACAACCAATCCATGACAGCACGTTGCCTACTGAAATAGCAGCTCTGTACCTGACATCCAAGCCTCTGATCCTGAAGTGACCACACAGTGGTATGAGGCATCTCCTCTAGGACAAACTTCATGCTGCTGCTCCCAGGGTCTGACTAAGGAAGGGCAGCCATGAAACCTTTCACGTTTGCTGGAATGTGGAGGGGGAAAAACATTACTGCAATGTCAGCAGTAAACCTTTCATTCCAAGTAAACTGACACCTCAACCAATATTTATCATGGCTACTGTTCACAGGGTTGTGTGCAGTGTTAGTAGCTCATACCCTACAGCATTTATGGAGGGGAAGAGGCTGTATTGCCTCTTGGAAGTTGAGGAAGGTTACGCAAGCACGTTATCCTTGTGTGTAGTTTGCTTAGTTCCTTGGACAGACCTCACATTGGCAGGAAATCAGCACTCAGACAGAATTGTTTCATGGTAGATTTCTCCTACAGCTCACAGACATATGGAATTGCTTTTAAAGACCTAAAACAGCCCTCCTGCTCAGACTAGCAACTCACTGCCTCTCCACATACTTGGACACATGCCCTAGTTCCATCTGAAGCCTCGCATGCCTGTCCTCCCCCTCCACCCTAACAACACGTATAGGAAAGCAGTACATTCACCTGGGTTGAATCTCAGTTGCTACAAGCACAGGAGGCTGTATGCTTCCAAAGAGATCTCTTCAGTATCACTGTAGTAAGGACACATGCCGACACCTCAATATCTGGTTGTTGCCCTGGTCTTCAAGACGACTTCTTCCACCTTCTTGAACTGTGCACATAGCCCAGTTGCTGGTCTTCTGGTAGTCAGTGATTACAGAGGTACACAGCTTCCTCCTACTGCTGCTAGGTTATTCAGCCACCAAAAATTTAAGCCCTCTCATGACAGATTGAAAATGAGTATTTCCTTGCAGCCTAAGGTGCCACCATATCGGAACACCTGGGAAGCCAAAGAGACCTTGCCACCATTGGGTAGAAAAGCAGTCAGAAAAGAGAGACAATTTAAAAAAAAAAATCGGAGCAACAGAAAGTACGACAGAAAGAGTACTGAGGAAAATGTTGGGTAGATTGTGGAACAGTAGAGTAACAGACTTCAGTGTGACTCTTGACAGACAATGTCCGAAGTGCAGATGCCAGTTTAACTTTACACAGCATGGGAAGCACTGCAGTGTCACATAAGCTCTTCAACGTTTTGATTCCATTCTATCTACCGGTGCACCCATGTGTCACCCACCCTTGCTGGGGGACTTCACAGTGATATGGCCCACTCAGTACTTTGGATCGTTGACACCATGGGTATACACTAGGAACAAATTTCTTTTGCATGAAACTAAACCAAAAGATCTAATTTGCATACAACAGCATAAGCTCTGCAATCCAAACCAGTACATGAGGACAATCAGGGGGATTCACTTCAAAACCACGTAATTGCTCTGAACTAACACATTAGTGTAGATACAGCTTTTCAAGAGGAACTTATTGTAGACAACTAGTGGAACCTGGCTAAATATCAAGTGATTCCCTCAAATCAGGTCTAAACTCTACAAATCTCTTTTCAACAGTATATGCCTGTGATACCAAGCCCATGGGCGGAGCAGAGGAACAACTGCTTAATTAAAAGCAACACAAATACGTAATATTTGGGTAGATAAGGTACTCAAATTTAATACCCAGCCCTATTCTGATGGCATCCCCCAATTAGTTCTCCACACCTAAGCCAGAAAAAATTCTTTTTTTTTTTCTATGTAGTTACATTGGTTTATACCAGACCTCAACATACTTTTTCTTACGTATTTTCCACCAGTCCTCCTCCAATCACTAGAAATTTACACAAAGAATCCCACCTTACTTGTTTAGACTTGGCAACAGAAGATTCGAGAGTGGGGAAGAAACCTGGAAACCTTTGCCTAAGACAAAGCCTAACTTTTCTACACTTTTCATGGCAGCTGATTTTTTTTTTCCTTCAGAATCCTCAGATAATTTTAAGAGACCTCATGAAGCCTGCCAAATTTAAGGGAAATAAATTTGTATGTCTAACTGAGGTAAGCCTAGTTTCAATGCAGCAAGTTCTGAGTTATTATGAAGCCATGCACTATGGATATATTTCAGTACTGATCAAGGGATAAGGTTTCCACATCAGAGAAGTGCAGGATAAACATGCAATAAAATGCCAGCTCTGCAGCAATAGCTTTTCATCCACTGGCTTCAACCACCAGATGGCATCCGCATGCTAGACCAATTCTAAGGTGAAGAAAACTGTTAACTGGATCAGGTCTCTTTCATTAAGTAACTGTGTTAAATTCTTGTATAGCATTAGTATAAACAAGGCAGTCCAAGGAAAAGAGTATGTCTTCTTTCTCTGGGTGGTAAACGCAAGGCAAAAGCCTCTAAGACTAGCATGTCAGTTGTTTGCTGTTGGACCTTTAGGTAAGAGCCTTGAACAGGAAAGAATTAAGGTGTTTGTTCTCCACCATTGCTTCAACAGAATGGGGCCTTAAGTCATACAGCTCATCCTCTTAACCCAGCCTCCCAGAAACTAGGTGCAATTACGGTGCAGTTAGCATGTCCATGAAAATGTAATTCTCATAACACGTTCCCTCTCTCAGCATTTCATGGAAATTATACGTTCTATCTTTGTGGAAGGTGCAAGAAGCCACTCATAATATGTATAACGACCTGAATAACGTAATAAGGCATAATGACCTGAAATAAAAATGTAAAATATCCTGGGGTAGCTAGTGGAAAATTACGAATTTATACATGCCCAGAAATTCAACAAGACAATGAGGGAATTATATGAGGAACTGTAGAAATGCTGCTAGGAAGCAGCCAGAGGGAACAATGTGAACTACCTACTTTCACATTATGACGCATTTGTTGGGACTTCAAAGTAAAGCGATGGAGAAAAACATTACATTGAAATATATTTACTTGCCAAGGTTGTCCTCTGCATGCACCAATGTTGTGCGCTCCTTTGTTTCGTGTCATGAGCTGCATCAATTTGTTCACAAGATACCATTTTTTCTTCTGGCTAAGCCTTTTCAATAGTTAATTGGATCCACCTACAGCATTCTCTCTTGCACCCTGAAGATTCAAACCTTTAAAGCAACATGAGCAGGCAGAACTCTCTACCAAGGGGGAAAAAAAATCAGTAACTTAATTATTTTGCTCTCTACAAATATAATTTAGTATTTTTGAGTATCAGCTATCTGTAAGAGTAGAAAAACTGTAATCCTGCCTATTTGCTTTACTTCCTCCATTCAACAGTTACTCAGGTTAAGTTAAAACACCGAAACTTAACATCTGGGCATGTCTATCATATTTCAAAAGGATTTTCAAGTGGTGCTTGTTTCTAGAGCTCTGCCTGGGAGCTTTCCTCATCTTTAACATAAAGCTTACATCTCCATCTCAAGACACAGAATAGCTTTTGCTGATCTTTATTAGCAGCTGGATCTAGTTGGCACCTGCTTTCCAACATGATTGCTTCTAAGACTAAGTCTGCAGTAGGCTAAACAGGAAGCTTGGGCTGCAGATTCTGTTAACTAAAGCAGCAAGACCAGGAAAGGGGCTGTGCTAGGCCACATGCAGTGCATATACTCTGTTTAAAGCTCCATCTGTTCTGACTGCTTCAGGCAGCAATAAGATTTTCCTTGGAAAAGATTACTATAGCCATGTATTGGCAAGGTCTTGTGGCAAAGGGTTATTTTGAATTATGTTTTTAAATTCTTATTTCTTAGGATATACAGGTGCAGATATTAACATGAGTTCAAAACAGGACACTGGGAAACAGAATGAAATTTTGTCCTTATTACAAATTAGCATGTTGAGATCATTATTATTTATTTTAACAAGGCACACCAAGATACAGAAGAAGTAACCAGACAGCTTTGCTGGTTTTCCAACAACTTGAGGGATCTGCAAGGAAGATGCTCAGGCACTACCAGTTCCAGAAATCCATGGAAGACAAGAACCTGGCAGACCCATAACAACACACAGTACCCAAACTTGTGTCTTATCTTGGTAACTTATTTAATGTCTCAACATTGACTTACTGTCACATGGTTTTCCAGTGTTCATTTTCTAGTGTTCAGTCCAACATGGCCTGAGGTTCCTTCAGCTTTGATCAATTGATACATGCAGTGAGAAGAATGCTTGGTTATAAGCCCATGAGTTGCATGCAGCCACATGGTTAAATGCTTTCACCAAAGCCTTGATCAACCTCTGGAACAAAGCAAGCAAAATCAATGTATGTAAAAAAAAAAAAAAAAAAAAAAAAAAGAGAGAGAGAGAAAAAAGTATACTGCTGCACTGAGAGCAAGCTTGAAAACTGCTACTGCTAATTAGCAGAAGCAAACAGAGAAAAATATCCAGGGCTATGCTTAAATATCCCAAGCCTGGCATTGATTCACTGAGTTCCTTTTTATTGACAAGAATGACCGTGTGCTTGGTGTGCAATTCTTGTGACAGTCCAGGGCTCTTCACATATACATGAAGAACTGGAATTTAAATATACACCAGAACATGAACTTCACTGCAACTGTTTTGTATTAAAAAACACACTGCTCTCTAAAGCATATTATTAGCCCGTGTGGACTCAGACACACAGACATTTGACCATGCTGTAGTCATCTCTGCTCCAGCATAAGGAGACATTCTCTCGCCCTTGCTTTTTCACCAATTCATTTGAAGCCAGGTATCCACATTTATCCTCATGTACATTACAAAGCAGATGGATGCCAATCATGAGTCAAGTTACAACTCAAACAAGTTCAAAAGCAATACTATATTGACAGTATCACTTTGCCTCTGCTCTTTGCTAAGCTGTAATGTTACCTGTCAGGTTTGTATAAAGTGTCTTCATCTCCAACAAACCTGACAGCAAGGAAAGTTCCAGAAACACCAGCCACGGATACAACATTGACAGCTTGCCAGGAAGAAATTCAACACCCGGTTAAAGGCTGGGTTTTTACAACTATTATCTACATAAGCCTCTACAAAGCAAGTACCCTTTTCTGTTAACCTTTGAGGTTTACACCGAAGGCCATGCATGGGATATTTGTGTTTGTCATCTACATATTCTGAAAATTCCAGCTATCCGAAACAGAGTTATTCTCAGGTCACCTTCAGTTCAACTGTATTCGATAGCAGTAGTGTCTTCTATATTTCCATTACTACAGAGCAAAAAATGTGCTTGCCAACCTCAAACTAACCACATACAGCTCCAGTAATTTAATCTGACAGCTTCCACAGTATGATGGCAATATCCTGTTGGACTTATCAAAAGATAAGCCACAGACAGGAATACTTCTTCATACAAAATACCTTGCTGCTCATCAATTCCTTCTATCATCTTTCAGCAGAAACACAGCAGAGAGGATCTCTATCTTCAAACAACCTTAAAACAGGGATGTAGGCTATTAACAATAAAAGCAACTTCCTTCCACAGATCTGAAGAATTTCCAGAGTTTCCCAGGCACCTAAGTACACAGCAGTGCAACTGCACTGGGATACTACAAGCTGTGTCATACATACCTATTAGCTCCTCTCTCAGAGAGTACAGTACAAATGCAGACTATCTTCGTAACAGGATCAGGAGGCTTGGTGACACCTAGCAGCAGTACACTTGGAATTGATCATACTAAGTTAGAAGCAAAAAGACCAACTCAGACTTCAGTGGCCACAAGTACTTCAGTACGTCCAGACATAGCAAACTGAATACAATCCACTAGTATAAGACCCGTTACAGTGTGTTCAGTGAATCTACTTTACAGCATTTTTTTGGAAATATATCAGACCAGTACAAGTAAGTCTACCTAAACAGAAATAGTGTTCAAGGTATTAGAGCAGCACAATAACCACAACTATATGAAACACTTTTCTCCCTCCTTTAAAGCAAACAATTTTGAATATTCCATGCATAGAAAACACTGACCACTATGACCACTGACCATACAAAAAAACATGATGTAAAACAAGAATGTCCTATCAATCAACACAAAAGAGAACAAAGAAGCACTCCTTGCAGCAATATTTTAAAGAGGTTACGTGGCATGCTGTACTTTACTATGAAATCAGGAATGGGTATTACTGTCTGATAAAAAGGGGTGGGGGGAGAACATGCAAAAATATCCCTCAAATGGTGTAATGTTTTATACACCTCTTAACAGCTCATTTAAGAACCCTCCTGTTACTTCCCAGCACACTAACACTGTGCTATTTAGCAGCATTTTAGGCTTGTACGGAGAAGATGTTTATGTGGAAAAAACTTATTAGCAATTAGACCACTAGCAATTTCCACGGAAGAAAGAGTTAATTTTATCTGAGTATAATTAGATTCAGGTTCTCTTTTCTACCTCTTCCAGAATGGACAATAGTAAAAATACTGAAGATCTATATTAACATTGTAAACATAAGCTGAAGTGGTATGGCAAGTTCTGTTATGTATCCGAGACTCCTGACTTGCTTCTAGAATGGAATATCAATCATATGTGTAGGGGTAAGGTTATTAAATCATGTATTTTTTCCCCAGTATAGGATGACGAGGGATGTTAACAGACATCCCAACTCCCCAGAAGTCAAAACAGCACTCAAATCTTTTGCAAGTGATTGCTGCTATATAAAAATAGTAATTCTTCCAAACACCACCAGAGATCTGGCTTTCTAGTGCCGTAAAATAAACTAAGAACCTCCTATTTCTTTAGGACACATAAGAAGGCCTAAAGACTTTATTTTCCTTTTGACATAGCATCTGTAATACAAGCGAGCATGTTAGGTACTCACATAACATACAGCTTTACACCTGGACATTTCATGATACAGAAGACATTGTTCCAGAAACTAAGAAAAAAATGGAAAAGTGTTAATCCAGATGTTTGGTAACGTGATGCTTCTTTTAACAGAGGCTGGTACTTGGTAAAACCCAGCATTTTCAAAGCTTGTAAAACTAAACCTCAAGTAAGCAATGACTTAGAGCAGGAAGTTACCCTATCAAGGCTTACAGAATAGATTTCATCAATTACCTTGTCACAAATTGAAGTTACTCTCACTTACACAGCTCTCATCACTGACTTTCAAGAACTGGTCTTTGACCAGTATCAGAAGAAATCTACTTCTATATTTTATTCTATGTACTGAAACTCTGGTGCTTGCTTCAAGGTGGGGTAAATTAAACCATTGTTCAAAACCACAGACCAATCCAATATAAATCAATAACAGATACATATGCTGTAAGTTTGTTTTTTAAAAAAAAAAACACAAACAAAAAACCCCCAAACTCCACACTTCTTGAGTAACAGTAAGGTACGTTAAAAGAACCAGTCAGACTTCATTCAAATGAATTAGACAACTTTTACTAAATGAAAAAACCTACATTTAAAATATGCATTTAAAACAAAATGGAATTAGAAAAGAGACTTAAATCCGTAAGAACTTGCTCACTGTGTCAGAAATCAATATAACTCTTGCATTATATAATGTGCCAGTTCATAAAACGTAAGTTACCAGAATCCTCAATTTAACATCTTCAAAGACAATACTGAAGTCAAGAGTTTTATATCTACTGATGCACATTTAGAATGGTATATATCTGAAGCCTTCCCCCCAAAGAATCTTACAAATTTGACAATATCTAAGAAAAGCTTTTGAAGTTATATCCAATAAGTATTGCATCCTAAAGTATCACAAATCTGTGCCTTTCATTTATCCTACCATAAATTTTGTATCTTTTCTGTATCTTGCCATTTGCCAATATTAACTCTTTTAAGAAAGGAGAGAACTGAAAAGAAATACTGCGTAACTCTCGACCATGTACAGAAATTATTGCTACTATAGTACACTACAAAGCAGAAGTCTATACAATAGTATATGAAATTTGATCATGAAAATCCAAAGGATATAATCTTTAGTGACATAAGCCTTATAATCATGTTGGACATTCATATAGCAGTTTCAGCTCACCACTCATCAGTTAGTCTATTGCCCGTTGATGAACATCCATTTAAACACACCCTTTTATGAAAAAGAATGTCAGCTTTCAAAGGCTTAGCAAATAAGGATCTTCATGTTCTGTGGAACTATGTAAGATGAATTTTGATGCAGGTAGGGAGTTACCTGGAAGCTAAGCATGCCAAAGGTGTTTCATGCTAATAAAACTAAAGCCAAGGTACCACATAATCAAGTTACCAACTAATAGGCAATACCATTTTTGTCCTATCTAAGTTAAATGAAGTGCCGTAGCACAGTGTAATGTCAATAATTTAAAACAGTGTAGTGCACAAATTCATTGTGTGGCAGTTTAAGTTAAAAAGTCAACACAGGTTTTTCTGTCTCAATTTATATTGGCTGTCAAGCTGTCCGGTCTGGGCATTTTGGACTTCGTTTGCCTTTTAATCACTACCGTACTATAAACTTTGCATTATAATGCGGCACACATTTGGGCAGCATTATTATGAACAACAGGAGGCTAGGGGGAGGATGAGAGATCAATGGCTGTTCTAAAAAGCCCCTTCTTTATTTCAATTTCAAAAGAGAGCTGGGGAAATAAGACTAGATACCATATTCGCATCATTCTAGCTATAAAATAACCAAAGTAAAAGCAATCAAGCAACAATAAGACCACATTACACAAATGGAACATCATGCTCTCATCTGGTTTAACTATTACATCAAGTTTTAACTGGGATGTTGGTCAACTTTAAAAACCGTGGTAAATGTGAATATGTAGTTGCAATAGTTTTTTCCTAATACTTTTTTTATTCTATGCTGGATATTAGAACTTGGAGCTATACTTGTTACAATACAGTGTCGCACATCTTTCTACTAGAAAAAATTAATAAAGATCCTTTACCCGTCTCTTTAAGTTAAACGTGTGACATCATAAAGGGTGTCAAATGGCTGGATGGTTTTACAGTGCACACTTAGTATATACTGTAATATGGAGTTTTGTCCTTGACAGATCTGATGGTGTTTCTACATTATTCCTTTCTTCACCTCTTCTTCGGTGGATTAGCTGTGCGAGGTGGAGTGACTGGACGCCCAGAATTCAGTCCACCATACTGGTACTTGGCTTTCTTTTCAGACGGTTTCAATATCTTAAGAGAAAATAAAGAAGTTCTTTTGAGTCAGTGACAGAAGAACATTTCAAATACTGTTAAGTCAACATGAAATCTCATTCAGCCGGAACAAGAGGGGTGAGGGTGGGGAGGGGAAATCAAATCACAATCCTACAAATTTCTTAATCCTACATACAGCAGTAATACTACTTCTAAATCCCTCTAGTTCTACCACTATGTTGGGGTGGGAAGGGGAAAGAAAAGGGGCTGAAAACATGTCCAAGGAGTAGGGATTAAAATCTGATCAGAGTAACCACACTAAAAGGGTCCCAATAGTCCATTAGTCTGCATAATTAGGTACTCTGATCACTAGGTATTACTAAAAAGAATCACCCAATTGAACTTTGAAATGAGCATCTGAATAGAGGGAATAACTTAATATGCAGGAGTCTGGAAAATAGCAAATCCCATATAGTTCTCTGGAGAACAGTTGGTTTGCAGTTCTAATTGTCCACAGACACCAGCCTGCTGTGCAGTCCTTTCTGTAGCTCAGGTATATTACCCTAGACTAACCATAAGCACGCCAACAAGCAGACTAACTCAGTCCATACAGCCCAACACCTAAAGGAATACTTAATGTACAAATATATCATACCTGAAAGGAACACATCAGAGTTTCATCCACACTCATCATGCCCCCTGCATTGTCAAACTCTCCACAATAATTTGGAGCTGAGAATAGGGTGACCAACTGCCGTTTAGCAAAGAATTCATATCCATCTTCAACCACCTGTCAACATCAGAGAGATCAATACAGCTCACATCATTATTTTTTTTTATTAAGAAAAAAGCCAGTCTTGAGGCAAACAGGACTTTAATATTAAAGAGATGACAAGAACTCATCAAAAAGGTATTTTATATCTTGGGTTTCAGACAGGACAGGTTCAGTCATTTTGTCTTATCTGGACATTGAATGCCAAATCAGGTAGTTTAACCTGTCTGACACTTCCAATGTTAAATATGCATCAGCTTGACTGTTCAATATTTTCATACTTGAAGTCCAATAATGCACTGCCAGTTTAAGGATTCCCAGCTTTTTATGGTTTATACACAGAATTCGGATGTTTGACCTATTAGTTCAGAGCACACAAGGTTTGGATACCATCCTCATTGCAACTGTAACCGTTAAATTTTGCTTACACTGGTGCTGATTGTACAAAGTGTAGGCTTTTTTATAATTTTCACGCTCTAAAAGAAAAGTGGTTCTGCCATATTTTCTCTAAGAGCATAATTTACCTTTAAAATAGTGCAAGTAGTACAATGCATCAGCTAAGGATGTTCCCTCTTCCCCAAAATAGAAGCCTCATGTTATAATGTAGTGAATCTAGTGCACTAACTGCTCACTTTGGTCCAATCACCATGGTCTTTTAAAAGATGCCATACTTCTTTTACAAAGAACTGAAGTGACTACATGAATACAGGAAACTGGTAGCAATCTTGATCAGCAGTTAAGAAATCAATATCCATTCCACACACTGACTAATCTTCTCTAATGTTTTAGCAGTAAAATTACAAGAAGTGTTCTGATAGCACACCCAAGCCTAACAGTGACACAGAATAAAAAGCCTGTTTTTGTTTCACAGCAGGAGAACGCTTTTAAAATTGACTAAACAATGAAACTGAAATGTCGTACAGGATATTGAAACCTGATGTCCACCTAACTAGGACACTTGCTTAAAGTAACTTAACAAAAACTGCAAAAAAAAAAGTGTACTTAAAGATGGACAACGCCAAAAATAACCTTGCTTTCTGCACATTTCAGTAAGTCAAACAATCTATGCCAAAGTACTCTAGATAGCTGAACCAAAATGAAGGCAACAGTGAAAACTTCATGTACAGACTTGTTTGTAGAAACATTCAAAATGCATTTAATACTTCCGTGAAGTGAAGCAGAGGCAGTTTAAGCCACAGCTAAAAGAAAACTGACTACTACTGAAATGGAAGAACTTGGAAACTTCAGTGTAAATTGTGAATTCAAGTCACTTTGCGACTTTACCTCTAATGTTCATATACAATAGTAACAGTAAACAGACAATACAAAAGAAAGATCAATGGGGAAATCTAGTGTTAGTATTTTACTTCACTGACATTAGACACTCAGTTCAATATGAGTCAATAGAAGGGCACAGTCTTATAGACCCTTTATTAAGATCTTTTTTTCCTAAAAGTAACACAATGCAAAGTAAGTTTGATAGGCAGCACCAAAGAGGCAGAAAGTCTAGAAGGAGAGATTTTAAGAAGCAACAGCAGCATAATTCATACCTGGTGAGCTCGACAGATCAAATCCAGATCATGACGATTCAGAAATTTACTGACCACATCAGCACCAAAAGTGAAAGAGACCCCACGATCATTTTCACCCCAGCCTTGTACATCTTTGTCTGGGTCAGACCACAGTAGGTCACACAGCAAGCCTTTGAAAGACAATACAAGGGAAGATGCTAGTCTTAGGAGGTATCGTTCCATAACGTATAATAGTTTTATTGTAATTACCAGAGCCGCTCTCCTAAAGAAAATAAACCTTAGCAACAAATATAGCAATACTTAAACTGCACCTCAGACAAAAGATATGGTCTGTGTAAGTCTGGAGATTTTTCCCCCTCACCACTGATAGTACCTTGAAATGAAACAAGTCAGAGCCAAATAGTTCTCTGAAATAGTATTTAATAGTAATATTCGGCACGTTTATAGTGAGCATTTGAGGAGTTTAAAAATGCTGCGGCGCATGCATTTTAAAAGGCAACCATCAATTTCACAGCTCACCAAGAAAGCTTAGTTTGAAAGCTGCAGTAAATTTTAAAATCCTATGCAAGGCCAGTCATAAATACAGCAAATAAACTTGTACCACAACCTTCTGAACATGGAACAGCTTTGATTCTTACCTTTCTTACGATACATGAAGAACCTTACGTGACTAAACCAAAATTTAACATCGCAAAATTCTGATATATTGTTTCAGGTAGCACTTTCAGTTTGCTTGGACTATTGTTGACTTTTCAAAAAGCCTCATGCCAACCAGTCTGGAATCTAAATTAGAACAATAAACATCTCTGGTGTTTTAGCACTGGTCAAGATCTTTTTCCTGCTGCCAAAAAAAGGTCAGCTAACTCTGGAGTTAAAACTCAGTACTAAAAAAATTCTCTAAATCAACTGCAATGCTTTTATATATAGAACTTTCAAAGCATTTTCACATGAGAGAGAACCAGGCTAATTCAACTACAACACAAACAAAACAAAAAGCATTCAAAATGTACTTCATAGTTTTCCATGAAATTGTACTTTCTTTACCTGTGATGACTAACGCTTAAGCATTTAAATACTTAAGAGCATTGTTTCACAATCTGAAAGAGATGACAGCAGGCTCCTTTATCTGGCACTCAGAAGTTTGATTTACAATTACATCTGGTTATTTGCTAAACAAAATATTAAAGATGCTATTTCTTAAATAACAGATACTTCAAGCTGCAATCAAGCAAAACTAATGTCTGAAACCTATTGTGCAACTAGATCATTTTGTATTTACATACAGCTATCGAATGGTTTTTGGTGCCAGTCACAGTTCCTCTCTAGCAGAGACTAAGATTTTATTTGCTTTTAGAAGACAGAGAAGAGAGCAAGTACAACTGCATTTTAGATAAAATATCTATCTAGAAATAAACTACTGAACACAGACAGAATATGACAAAAACTTACTTTTAGTAAAAGTTAGTTCTATATTGAATAACATGTCTTTCAAAACAGAACAGTTCTACTGCAGTCCCTAATGGTTTCTTATAGAATCATAGAATCATTAAGGTTGGAAAAGACACTTCCATGTTTTTTGAACGCCCCCAGGGATAGTGACTTCACCACTTCCCTGGGCAGCCTGTTCCAATGCTTGACAACCCTTTCRGTGAAGAAATTTTTCCTAATATCCAATCTAAACCTCCCCTGGTGCAACTTGAAGCCATCTCCTCTTGTCCTGTCGCTAGTTACTTGGGAGAAGAGACCAACACCCACCTCGCTACAACCTCCTTTCAGGTAGCTGTAGAGAGTGATAATGTCTTCCCTCAGCCTCCTTTTCTCCAGGCTGAACAACCCCAGCTCCCTCAGCCGCTCCTCATAAGACCTGTTCTCCAGACCCTTCACCAGCCTCGTCGCCCTTCTCTGGACACACTCCAGCACCTCAATGTCCTTCTTGTAGTGAGGGGCCCAAAACTGAACACAGTATTTGAGGTGCGGCCTCACCAGTGCCAAGTACAGGGGCACGATCACCTCCCTACTCCTGCTGGCCACATTATTTCTGACAGAGGTCAGGATGCCGTTGGCCTTCTTGGCCACCTGGGCACACTGCCAGCTCATGTTCAGCCGGCTGTCGACCGGTACCCCCAGGTCCTTTTCCGCCGGGCAGCTTTCCAGCCACTCTTCCCCAAGCCTGTAGTGTTGCCTGGGGTTGCTGTGACCAAAGTGCAGGACCCGGCACTTGGTCTTGTTGAACCTCATGCAATTGGCCTTGGCCCATTGACCCAGCCTGACAAGATCCCTCTGCAGAGCCTTCCTACCCTCAGGCAGATCAACACTCCTGCCCAATTTGGTGTCATCTGTAAACTTACCGAGGGACCACTCAACCCCCTCGTCCAGATCATTGATAAAGATATTAAACAAGACCTGCCCCAAAACTGAGCCCTGGGGAACACTGCTTGTGACCGGCCGCCAACCAGATTTAACTCCATTCACCACAACTCTCTGGGCTCGGCCATCCAGCCAGTTTTTTACCCAGCGAAGAGTACACCCGTCCAAGCCATGAGCCGCCAGCTTCTCTAGGAGAATGCCATGGGAGACAGTGTCAAAGGCTTTGCTGAAGTCCAGGTAGACCACATCCACAGCCTTCCCCTCATCCACTAGGCGGGTCACCTGGTCATAGAAGGAGATCAGGTTGGTCAAGCAGGACCTGCCTTTCATGAACCCGTGCTGGCTGGGCCTGATCCCTGGTTGTCCTGCACCTGCCTTGTGAGCGCCCTCAAGATGAACCGCTCCATAATCTTCCCCGGCACCGAGGTCAGGCTGACAGGCCTGTAGTTCCCTGGATCTTCCTTCCAGCCCTTCTTGTAGATGGGCATCACATGGGCAAGCCTCCAAGTCATCTGGGACCTCCCCTGTTAACCAGGACCGCTGATAAAGGATGGAGAGTGGCTTGGCAAGGTCCTCCATCAGCTCCCTCAGTACTCTCGGGTGGATCCCATCTGGCCCCATTGACTTGTGAGTGTCCAGGTGGCGTAGCAGGTCATTAACTGCTTCCTCTTGGATTATGAGGGGTGTATTCTGCTTTCTGTCCCTGTCTTCCAGCTCAGGGGGCTAAATACCCTGAGGACAACCGGTCTGACTATTGAAGACTGAGGCAAAGAAGGCATTAAGTACCTCCGCCTTTTCCTCATCCTTGGTGGCAATGTTCCCCCTGGCATCCAGTAGAGGTTGGAGATTCTCCTTGGCTCTCAATTTTGTCATTAATATACTTGTAAAAACATTTTTTGTTGTCTCTTACAACAGTGGCCAGATTGAGTTCTAGCTGGGCTTTTGCTGTTCTAATTTTCTCTCTGCGTGACCCAACAAGATCCTTGTAATCTTCTTGAGTTGCCTGTCCCTTCTTCCAACAGCGGTAGACTCTCCTTTTTTCCCCTCAGTCCCAACAAAAGCTCCCTGTTCAGCCAGGCTGGTCATCTTCCTTGCCAGCTCTTCTTACGGCACATGGGGACAGTCCACTCCTGCACCTTTAAGACTTCCTCCTTGAAGAACGTCCAGCCTTCCTGGACCCCTTTGACCTTCAGGACTGCCTCCCAAGGGACTCTGTCAATCAGTGTCCTGAACAGGCCAAAGTCCGTCCTCCGGAAATCCATGGTAGTGGTTTTGCTGACCCCCCCTCCTTACTTCACCAAGAATTGAGAATTCTATCATTTCACGGTCGTTAAGCCCAAGACGGCCTCCAACCACCACATCTCCCACCAGTCCTTCTCTGTTGGTAAGCAGCAGGACAGGCGAGGCATCTTCCCTGGTAGGCTCGCTGACCAGCTGCGTCAGGAAGTTCTCTTCCACACACTCCAGGAACCTCCTAGACTGTTTCCTCTCTGCTGTGTTGCATTTCCAGCAGACATCTGGTAAGTTGAAGTCCCCCACGAGGACAAGGGCTAGCGATCATGTGTTTCCAACAAGTGACAGAAGCTGCCTGTCTCAGCTGCTTAGGAAGCGCTTCCTCTTCTATTCTCTCCCCAAAATCAAATAATCTTTAAGGTTATACACAGCAACAGGCAAATCTGTCCTACGATCTTTAGCAGTGGTGTAACAGAACCCTGCAACAAGTTTGTCTAAACTAAACTATGCCGCCCAAGTAAGTTTATATTTTAACATGCAACATCTACCATTGCAATAGCTTAGGTTGACCAGGAGCATACCATAACACAGCTGATATGAGGCGTTCAAGATTACACACTAAAGAATTATAGTTTCCTAATAAGCAAATGGTTGGCAATGCTGACCAAAACACATAATTTATACCTTGGCCTCACAAAATGCAAATACTTTAACAGTTACCAAAAGCAAGTGATTTAAGTTGGAATACAGAGTCAGATTTGAGTGAACAGCTTTCAAACCCCATAAAAATGCCACCAAAATAAGAGGTCTTTAAATAGCCGCTGAGGTTGAAAAGGCTTTTTTCATCCAGCTAGAAGAAACCATCATAATGATCTAATCTTGTCAGCACAAGCCACACAAACATCTACCAAGAATTTCTGTATGAACACAAACATTCACCACATGACATCCCTCCACAAAGGGATAGCTTTTAAGGACTTGTAACTTTCCCAGAAGTGAGACCATATCAGTGTATTTTCATTTTTCCACAAGATTTACTTCCATTCTGTAATATCGGTTGCCTTAAGTAGGTCCAAAAGGCCAAGACCTTCTATGTCACTGCACCATATGCACACATGCCTCTGATAGGACATTTCATTTTACCTCCGCTGGTAAACATCCAGCTATTGCTTCTGAAAGCAAAATTAAGACTGCAAACCACTCTGTAGATCAAAAGACTTTTTTTTTTAAGTCTCTACTTATTTTTAGGAGGTACTAAGAATACATATGATTTCAGTGGAGTGTCCATGGAAACCAGAACTACATTCTGCAAGGGCATTCCTTAAGTGGGGGTGGCTCAAGCAGTAGTATTAGCCTGTTGAATACACTACCTTTTCCGAGAGCTCTGATAAATGTAAAGATTGACTCGTTTGTACTGACATTTATTTGGTTATGCACCGAGTGAATTATAAGTAGCATAAAGGGAAGAATAATGTAGTAATTTATACTACAGAAACACTCATTTACCAGTCTAGTAACGCTTCTTAGTGTCAAGCGTGTATATACCAGCTTGCACAGAAAAGTTGTTGTTTAAGGGAGAGTAGATATATTAATTAGCCCCTGAATTACTCCTATGCATCAGCACTGAGGAACATTACAGGAAGTACAATTATTCGATTCCAAGGTTTAACTGTAATTGTAATCTGTGTTTCAAAAAAAGGTATAGATGTGGTATCTCCTCTGAAAGTTAATTTCAGACCACTGTTGAAATCAACACTTTAAAAAATATCCTGCTGTACTGCTTGACAGTCTTTTCAATCCACTAGTAACAAAATTTGGAATAAATGGGACACTGAAGATGATGATTAATTCAACCACTCAAAACAATATTGTACAGAAAGCACTGGTAATTTGCATCCACCATCTATATACAAAGTATTAATGTATTAGTAGAAGAAAATTTCAGGACTAGCACATTGATACAAGCAATTGAAATCCCAATTGCAGTGAAGTAGGAACTATATTTTACAAATTTAAAGAGGAAGGAGACATGGCCCCAAGTAGAGAGAAGCCCAAACACTTTAAATAATACTCAGCAAGCTTTAAACAATTATGTTCTTTGATAGACTAAAAGGTTTGGGTGTGCCTAACCAAGGCAAGAAAAAGAACTAGCTGTTTAGTTTCATTTGATCTTTCATTAGATTTCTAAGTTTGTTTTAAGGCAAACTTGTGGATAATGTGTCCAAACTTGGATAATGTAACCTACTCCGTTATGACAAGCAACAACAACGTGGGCAATAGCCTCTAACATATCGGGTAACTTAGCCATCATGAGGAACAAAACTCACGCCCTGCACAGACATCAAGGAATACCGTACTGTGAACAGAGGTTGCATTAAGTCACTGCATTGCCTGTACAGAAATTGATGAAACCTGTTTCATCATTAAGACCTATTTACAGTAAATTCCATGTCACTCACCTGTGTCAGGAACATCTGTAGGTCTCATAATCCTCCGGATCTGCTCCATTGACTGGAGATCTGGAGACAGTCCTGTAAGTACAAGAAAACGAGTGACTTATCTACATATTTTACCTGTTTAAAGGGTGCCAGAGAACACACAATTAGAGGTTCAAAGTCATACAGCATCCATTGTTTCCACTGTAATATAAACAAAAGACAGTTTGCTATAAGACAATCAAGTTCCTGAACAGAGGGACAGAAAATAACACAAGTGAAATTAGCAAGGGGTTTTAATTGTTCTCCTTGTTATCCTTTTAGCCACATAGCACAGAACTCTACAGTTAAGTATGTTCTCTTAAACAGCTTACTAGAAAGAACCAGTGAAGGATAGCATTCACATTATCTAACACAATTAAACTGGATGCAATGGCCTTCTTTCCAACCACCTTACTTTATGAAAGCTAAAGGAAAATTCCCTACCCAGCTTTAAAAGACCACAAGCCAAAGCAGCCTGCAGGTATGACTGGAATCATAAGTCACATCACTGTATTTCAGAGTGTTTTACTACACATCAGCTGAGCAGCAGTCACTGGATGCTGTAAACGAATACTAGACTGTGCAACTGCAATAGGTAAGGAGCACAGAGGTGGTTATCTACTACAGCTCAGCTGCTTAGTCATTTATAGTACCTTGATTACTCAAAAAATCATTTATCACAAAGACACCGCTCTTTTTGCATAGTTTTGCCATATTAACATGTAATTACAGCCAAAGCATGGGATTCCAAAGCCACCCTTTGAACAGTTTAACTGCATACTCTAGAGCTTTTCTACCCAAGGCATACACGCATGAAAGAGAGCTTACTAGATGCTCTAGCATTGAACGTGTCCTTAAACAAGGGTCCTAAAGTGACTTAAATGACTTAGGCCAAGATTACCTACTTAAGAAAGTTGTAAATATGGAAAGAAAGCACAAAGACCTAATCTGTGATGAAACATATTTCATATTAACAAGCCATATCCATTTGACTCAGTCCAGAACTTTGAACATGATAGAAGAGAACCTGTCACTGGAAAGGAGTCACCGTGTAAAATAATTTCAGCTGACATCACAGTTTGCACAGTAGCAATGTACATGTTACAGGAACAATGACCCCAATGCAGTTGATATAAAGAATTGAGGAACTTTTCTTCAAGTATTAAGATTTTAGATTATTTTTATTGAAGCAGTCTTACGATAAAAGCCTTCTATCCTCATCAGCTTGTTAAAGCTGTCTTCACAAAACTACCTTGAGGTTGTGAAGGATGGCAGAAACCTTACATTAAATAGCATATCAAAGGAGTTTTAGTCAATTCTACTTACACAACAATACAGGGATGCTAATATAAATTCAAGTAGATAATCAGGTTTTAAACTTTGACCAACCTACCTCCTTCCCTTCCCCAGAACTGATTTGTTTGCATGCAGATTACATTAGCACAAAGGCATGTGGATTCTACTCTGACTCTACTCAGCACCACACCCCAAGATGGTAATGGACAATCTCAGTGAAATAAGCACAACCAGTTTGTGATSTTCTATGACCTTACAGCTCTTACCATTTCAGGTTGCACCCAAAACATGAAGTTCTTTAAAAGAAAATACGTTATTACAAACCATGTCTCAATCCTGTAGCTGTTAGTTTTTGTGGTATTTTACACCACTGTAAAATGGCAAAACCCCACAAAATTGCCTGCATGTTTGTAGACCTCTTTGTAACCACCCAAGAGGTCTTTTCTTCCCAAATATCTTCCTAACTCCCCCTGCACAAGAAGCTAATAGCTAAAATAGCTAATGTCTCAAATTCACATCTACAGACAAAAGTTGTACATGACCAGTATTAAATGAAGGAAATAAGAATGCAAACAGAGGCTACTAAAGCTCACTGTCAAGCTGCTGCCACTACAGTGATTGCTGGAACCTACTGTGCGCTGAAAGAAAACTGAAAAGTACACAATTGAATTAAGTTGCCTTTTCACATAGTGACAGCTAAGCACAGAAAAAGTATCTTTTAGTATACTAGCTTCTTGAAGCTTAAGAGCACCCCCTCCCTAAAAACAGAAAAAGAATTGTCATTATTCCTGGCAGACTCATCAAATCCAGGCTCTAGATTTGAACCACGCCCTGATCAGGTTGAATTGGTAAAGTAAGAGTGATGGTTACTTATTTTTACAGTGTAGTCCAGGAAGCTCCTCAGGTCTCTTTGGATACTATGTGAGATTATCAAGTAGACTTCACCTTCAACATACATTTCATTGTCATTGATGTCACAAGAAAAACAGAATTCCAGAGCTTGAAAATATTACATAAATCCAGTATTCTACTAAACTAACATGACTCCCATCTCAGAGCTTAAATCCAATGCGATAAGACCAATATGTTCCGTCAACATGACACTACAACATGGACTTAATTTATAGAAACTTGAAAGTAATCACATCAGGTCTCAAGATTAGAACTAGAGAGTGGTGTCACAGATAAGAGGACAATACTGTGCAGAATACAAAGCAGAGCAAAAGGGAGAAGTTGGGAATGGTTATGGAATAAGCTTTAATGAAGCGAGATAACGAGGAAAGTCAGAAGTAAGTAGAGAGGACAGCCTTAAGAAAAGGCCAAAATATCACTTGCACGAGCAATGCGGAAAGACAGGGAAGAGAGAGGGAGGTGATGGGAAGGATACAATGAAAAATCCTTTCAGCAGCATGAACTTTCAGAGAAAGGGATGGCAAGAGAACTGAAAACAGCAGATGCCCAGAAAAGTCTAGGTAAAAAAGCTGACTCAATTTTAAGCTACTCTAGATAGCCTACTGGGGTAAGTTAGGTGCCTTTTGTTTTACTATGTTATGCGGTTTTGCAAAGTTTTATTATATATCCCAGAGGACAGTATTTTAAAATAAACTATGCAAAAATGCGCAATATAGTAAAAAAGGCACCTACCTTATATCTACATGCTAGCTTCAACCTCCAGCAGAGTTGAGTGGTTTATGTTGCTGCCTCAGTGTTAATTATAGTAGTAACATCATGAAAAGGCGTTGACAGTCCATGACTTCATGGGATCTGGAATGCAGTTTGGATAGGATTGGAGAAGAGCGGAAAAAGGGCAAAACTTACTTATGTGCTGAACGTCCACTTTCATTTATTAGGAGCACACAGCACATTTAGTAATCTTTTCACCTTATTTCACAGCCACAGCTCAGTTGTGAGTGATAGTAATTTCAGCTACACATGAAGCCTGTGCAAGTTTAAGGGACAATTAGCATTCAATAAATAAGTAAATACTGCTTTTCATAAGAGGATCCTTCAAGCATTCTATGCACAAAATAAAAGTTTTCCTGCTTGATTAAACAAGAGGGTAATCCCCCCCAATACATTTATAATAAAGCTTTAAATTTTTTTTCTTGAAAAATAGCATTCTAGGCTTCCTGCTTATAACTTAGGTCTCAAATGCATATACACACAAAACTATCAGTTTTGTCACAGAACATAGCATTCTACCCTACCCGCTAAGCTTCCTTGATTACCTTCTACCACCCACCTAAGCTTAATTGTTTGCCTGAAACACTACGGTATTTTGTCACCATTCATTCTCTACTGTTTCCCAAATAAAACAAAATTCAAAAAATTGTAATGATAGAAGAAGAATAATTCGTTCACCAGCTTTTTTGGAAACAGATTTATTACATGGTTTTAGCCACTGATAATTGGCTACCTTGATGCAGAAGTGATTTTGTATCTCACATTCTTAAAATTATGAGATCCAGCTCCTAAGATAGATACCAGTTCTTAAAAAAGAAAAAAAAGCCGCCACACCACACTGATTAAGAACAAGATGAAAAGATGACCTGTGAGAAAACAAGTACTTTCTCTAACATGTCAATGCTACCTGGAGACTGGCAGACTCAACTGTCTATCATTGCATTAATTCCGTATTTACAGAGACATGACAACACCTCAGATCATATTATGTATAAGACTCTGATAGCTTATACTAGCAGGCACTGAAGGCAGAAGCTTTCAATACAAGATGCGAGAGCCAGGATCTATTTTACAGCACATTCCATGCAGGCAGAGCTCTTGCAGATATACCTGTAATTAATAAAGGCAGGATGGTAGCCATCAATACAACCTCACGAAATCTGGAAGAGTTTGCTCATGAATTTTGGGTGCACACTACTTCTAATTCCAAATGGAGCTGTTCAAACTAGAGGTTTCTGTAGTGCCCTCACTTCCACTAATCTCTAATTATCTCACTGATAATGCAGGTGTGACACCTACCAGACCATCTCTGGATCACTCAGTGCAAGGTATCAAGTTGCTTATTGATGGAGGTAGTTGCAAAGAGAGCTGCAAAAAGGCAGGATGGCTCTTACTACAAGTAATTTGAAATTGTTGTCAATTGTTTGACTCTGCAAGGCCCCCAAAACCTGTAAGCATCATTGCCTGTAAAAAAATGGGGAGTTCCCCTTCTACAAAGAAGAGCGCCCAAGTGAGGTCCAATATTCAGAGAAGTCGCAAGCCTTGGCCAGATCAACACCAAACACTTTCCTCTACAAGAACAGGGCAGCACTGGGACAGGTGCCCATAGAAAGTAGATTTGCCAATAGCAAAGGTTTTATAGAGTCAGAGCAAGCCATGGCTGACCTGCTCTAATATTAACAAATGTCTTTCTTCAAGCAGCAGGCTGGGCTATGTGACCTCAGAGGTCCCTTCCACCAACATCTTATGAAACCAGCTAAAGAGGCCAAGACTACAGAGCTGGGGTTACTTGTGAAAGTTACACTTTCACTTCACTTCACTGCTAGGGATGCCAATGGTAGCTAAGGCTGCACTGATAGATGATAACAGCAACAAGTCATGTGGCAAATTAGGCAAGAATTCTAGCATCCAGTATCCTTCAGAGAAGCACATACTGATGGGAATACTTACAGATGTGCTTGCCCCTGAGGCACAGACGACCATGTGCATCAGGTAAGACTGACATCTATCTGCTGCCAGGTGCACAGAAAAGCACAAGGCATAATAGCGACCTTTACAGACAACATAAGGCTAAACGTCTCCAGCTAAATATCAGGTATGCACAACCACATTCCATTTGGTATAGCATTAACACAAAGATCAGTTTAGATACAACCTTCAAAAGCAGTCATCAGCTTACCTCCATGACAACAGAAGATCTTCTCATCCACAATGGCTGCAATAGGCAGACAGTTAAAACAGTCTGTGAAGGTCTTCCACAGCTTAATGTTAAATCTCCGCTTGCCTACAAGAACAGCATGAGACATTAGGAAGAGAACACTGTTTTCTTAAAGCCAACCTGCAATACCTATTACAACCTGACCAAAAATGTTAGCAAACTGTCTTCACAGGGCTTTATTTCTGTTAGTGTACTTAGGTTTCAATCTCCTGCAACAGCATTTCAAGGACAGCAGAAGAGCAAATAATAATTCTCTAGAGTGACTTTAACCTTGGTTTGAAAAGTACTTCTACAAAGTTTCAAAGCAGGTTCACAGAATATTGAAATCCTTGCAGTACAAGAGTCACTATTAGAAGTGTCTCCAAAACACAATATTAGTCTACAACAGTCTTTCAAAAGAAATAGGTTTTGCTTACATTCATCATAGAATCCATAGATCCGATTGATGCTAGCACACTCATGATTTCCTCTTAAGAGAAAGAAGTTTTCCGGGTACTTGATTTTATATGCCAGTAATAGGCAAATTGTTTCCAGAGACTGTTTGCCTCTGTCTACATAATCTCCAAGGAAAAGATAATTAGCTTCTGGTGGGAATCCTCCGTATTCAAATAATCGAAGCAAGTCTGTATACTGACCATGAATATCACCTGAATAAGAAAATGTTTACCGAGGATTAGTGCAACAACGTAAAGAGTACACGAATCAAGAACTTAAGTCAGCTAATCACTTTTTATTAATTGATCTTAAAAAAAGCATTAATATTTCCTTTAAAAATAGACTGGCAATAGGTATCAGAAGGGTGAGAACCATGTTAATATTACAAACTGAAGTACTCACTAAATGTAAATAACCCACAGAACTGCTATGGCAGTTATGAAACCAATCTGAAAACTAAAAGCTACAGAAGTCTTTACAATCAAGCTTAAGCTTTCTAACCAAGCTCTTAATTCGTTCAAATTAAAACAAGGTCAGAAAGACAGCCTCTAATTGAATAGGTACATGGCCAAGAAGCCAATGTATTAAGAAAAAGTTAAGTCACATTATTTACCAAAGAAACAGATCAGTAAAGAATCTAGATAGACTGGAGAGAAACTGAACATTGTGCTGGCAGAGAGCACTTACTTTAAAGGTCAACTGCTTGTTCTCCCATAACATTGCTGTACTAAGATTCCCATCCCCCAGCATTTAGGGTAACTCCTCCTTTGATGCAATTATTCATATAAAACCAGTACAGAGACTCAAAGACTGATATCCCTTCCAAGATACTGAACCCTGCAGGTGTATCTTAGAAAAAATAACTGCCATGTTACTCATCACACTGCTAGCTTTAAAATTAAGCAGGCTTTCCATGAAACAGCTCTGTGTGGCAATTACAACACCACAGAGTATCATATCAGACTAGCCAAAGCTAACTATCTGTAAGCTGCCTGTAAGGTCAAAGAAGATGCCAAAGCTGCTCTACAGTAACTTGTAGAATACATGCAACGTATTCCAGTTGACTATAGAATTCATTACCAAAGTGACTGAATGCAAAAAAGCTATGCAAGAAGCCTTCAGTACAAGCTGTACACTGTTTAAATTTAGTACCTCCTGGTCCCTTACAACAAGCACTCCATAAATGCATTTTCACTTTTGCTGCTTGTTCAGTGGCAAAATCCTGACTTCGTTAACAACAGCTATTCTCCAGCAGAACGCTAGCTGCAATGGCCTTAAAAAAGCAGAAAACCCACCATACACGTCTTTCTACAACTTTTTCTACAATCTTAAAAAAGAAAAAAGGTTGCCAAACGTGTATGCTTTAAGAATTGAACTGGAGAGCATACAGTGGTAAGAAGAGTACATAGCTATATTCCCATTTACTCTTTCCATAAGCAATGCAGTACTTTCTCCTTTAGGCAGCATTCTTCCGTAACTATTTCTCACTCAGGGAGAGGAAACACTTCCCAATTTTCTTCTAATAACAGGGAACATAATCCACTACCCAGTTCCAGACACAATCTGAAGTTTCACTGGCTAAAATCATTTTCACAGATGTTGCAACAAGAATGATTCCTATGCTAGTTGATATTTAGAAATCTCCAGGTCATATCCAGAAGAAAACTATCATAGAAGACTCCTCAACAAGTCATTGCTATGATGCATCTGGGACTCCAGAACTACACTATCAATACACTCCCCAGACTTCACCACCCCCAGAATTAACTACCAAGTAAACATACTACAGAAAGAATATTATAATTGTGTTCATTGCCTGGAATTACTTTCAGTTACACAAGAGCCAGAGGGGCCAAAGTACTTAAAGGGTAAAGGAACATTTTATAGAAACAATTTTGTAAAGGGACCAAAGCATTTACTATTCCATTCAAGGCACTTGGCATTTTAAAATACAGCTTCATATGGGCACAAGTTGAATTGAAGTCTACCGGATACAAAGCCTTACAGTAAAAACCACACTATTTTAAAATGGACGTTTACATAAGAATATCTTTCATCTTACATTAAAACACAGCCACTCAAGATATAAAAGCTTATTTCGTACTGACTTGATTACAAGACAAGACAATCCTATAGTGGTTCCTCAGGCATTGCCTGAACACACTAAAATAGTAGTTCAAAGCAGTACAGCTGCATATTTTGCTTTTGGTGAAAGTGATCATCTTTCTTTCACTTTTATCCAAATGCATCTTTGACAATTGCTCTAATATTAAATTCAGATGCACCTGACACTTCCTGGTGCTATCACAGTGTTTGGAATCCAATTTAAAAATAACAAATGCCTTATGTAACTGTATATTTGCTACCCTATTATTGTACAACTAACAGTCCTTTCAACTGTCTTGATTTAAGCAAATGGGAAACTATCTTTGAAGGAGGCTAATTACACTTTGCAGACATTGACTTATGTAAAATCTAAATATTTAATTTGAGTTTTCATTTATTCTTTATCTAGGAATGAGACCACCATAGTGTTTTCAGTGTAGCATAAACACAATGTGGTAAAGCTGGATTTTACCTTCAACTTTATGTCATTAGGCAAGCTGGTCCGGTTTTTCCTCCCCACCCTACCAAGCAATTAGTCATTTAAAAATGACTTTGCCATTAGTGCTTTTTTTTTTAATTGGTAATATCCTATGTTAATGTAAGAAACATTGCTATATTAGGTCTGCCAGGAAGAAGCCTAGGAAGCAGCTAATCTATCTTTAGGCATGTTAGTAACAACAAATTTAAAGACTGCTTCAACTTTAATACTATGACACTTTAAGAAGCCTAATTCAAGAAATTTTATGCTTTCTAAGACTGCCGTCTGGTGTTAATAACTTGAAGGATGATTACAAGTCAGTATTTATAACTTTTGTAACAGTTTTTAACGAGCTTGCATACCTATTAACAACAACTTTTGAAGAAATCTGGCATCTTATAAAGGTTTAGAGAGGTAAAGAACACACACATTTTAGTTTTATCCATATTTGACAGCAATAACCATGTTTGCTAAAACTTGCTATAAAGCTCAAGGAATTTATTACATGGTATCTAAGCCTAATTTAACAGTCTGCATCCAGTTTTATTTTTTCAACTGAAAGACTAACAATGCTTTCTCCAACACTATTTTTGAAGTGTTCCATTTCACAACATGTAAAGATCTTTGTTTTGCTTATGCTTTGAAGAGAGCAACTACAGCATTAAACATTTGCTTTTAAAGCAGCAAACTGCTTTTTGAAATAGTGATCAAAAGAGTAGCAGCTCTGTGCAAGCACTCCCTAGGGAAGTACAAGGAACAGGTTGCAAAATTTGCACTAGATGAGGGCACAAGCAGGTCTTACTGCCAACGGAACTTGCTCCTGAACAGTACTGAGAGCACCAGCAATCTACCATCAGCTGCCTTTTCTTGACTTAATCCAATCTAAATTGAAAATTACATTCAAGATTGTGAAGACCTCACTCTAATCCGTACCACCCAAGTCAAGGTCACTTGCCTATCTCAGTATCCTTCCAACCCACCTAGCATACAACTAGATTAAAACACCCTACATAGAACACATACATATGAAGTTTACATACCACAAATTTTCAGAGGTGCCTCTAGTTCCAGGAGAATAGGCTGGCTAAGAAATATTTCCCGTGATTTTATGCACAAGCCCCGAACTTCTGCTTCAGTCATCTGAACGATCTTCCCAGGACGACATCCTCGTACTGAAATGAGATGTTTATCAATTGAAGGTAACTATCACACAGATACACAGTAACAGGTAAGGGCAGATGAGCTGTATTCGAAATCTATATTTGACAAAAAAAGCCAGAGGCATACTCCAACATACCTGTTGAATGTGTTGGAATTATGTATTCCAACAAATTCTAAAACTAATCTCTGATACTGTGGTAACCTGTGCTTAAAGGTCTCCATGCATTCCTGTTAAATCAGGTTCTCAGAAGAGAACGATTTAAGCCTTGCTTTCATCCACATTTGGATAAATAGCAACTTCAAAAAGTGCTTAAATTAACAATCCCATTATACTGGAATATTCACAATAGGCAAAAAAATCCTGAGAATGGAAATCCTACAAACACTTTCACATTAGCACAAAATAAACTTCTTTAGAACTGTTGACTTCAACAGGGCTAGCTAAATACAAAGAAAAAACCACAGGCATGTTTACACTTTTGGTAGCTGAAATTGCCATATTAGGAACATCACACCAAAAACTATGAAAGTTTGATGAAACCTTCGTTCATATATAATGGCTCTTGAGTTATTGGAATCTTTACATCCAAACAATGACATTCTAATTATAATGAAATTGAATTCCTAAACCAATAAGCCAGGTACTCAGACCTATATTTAGCACTAAGTTTTCAAAAGCATTCACATGTCATTGCACTCCAACCAACATCCTCCGGCAAGTTTATCTGCAGCTGCTTCTTTCCACAAATATCTATATGATTCCTCTGTCAGAAGCTTTAATGTGTCTTTAATGAGGCAGTAAAATAGAACAAATGTATCTGCACTTTGGCTGATCCAGTTCAGTCTTGCATCTCAGCATAAACCAAACTTTATAGTTCAAACTAATAAGCCAGAATGTATCAGTGTTTACAATAGGTGAACATCCTGTTCTGCCATCTGCTTTAGATGGAAGCAACATTCAGCATTAAACCACGGTAGTACCTACAAGAGAAGGTGGTACGAAACTTTAGCAGTTCAAACCCAAATGCTTTCAAACTCAAACATAACAAGACATTACTTTGTAAAAATTTTAGCTGCAACTTCAGGAAGTCTAGTAAGATAGATTTGCAAACACAGTAGCAAAAACTAGTTCTTTACACATAAAATAAGTTCCTGGCTTGCCTGCTTCCTCTCTCCAAAACAGAAGATTAAGCTTGCAACTTCTAAAAAAAAAAATAAAAAATTAATAATCTCCTTTTTCCTTTTATTCCACTTAGGTCCTAGAAAGCATACTTTACAGAGATCAGCATCATTATCTACATTGTCCAATGAGGAAAAAAGGATATGAGGGGCAACAGTTGGTCCTAGGTCACCTAGTACTACAGTCCAAAGTGTTAAGCTCAAAAAGCTCTGCTCTGGTTATCACTGCATACTTCTTCCAGTGTTAACTGCACATCTGACAACACTGTGCTATGAATTTTTAATAAACACCAGACACACTTGTTAAGCTGGGGTTAGGAAGCAGCCACAGGAACACGTGAAAAAGCAGAAATGAAGAATGGTTTTCTCAAGCAGGGAAAAGAAAATGTGAAACTAGATCTTGGGACAGCCACTTTGAGTGCCGGAGGAGGGCTAGTCTATCTGCAGTGGGGATACACTGGAAATATTTTGCTCATTAGAATCCCACAAGAACAAGGCTGTGGCATACAGGACTTCTTTCAGTGAAACTCTGAATCAGTACCAGGTGATATTTACCATATGATAAGTCACACTCCTTTTGCTAATTAGGATTTCAACTATACTTGAGAAAGCAAACAGCTTTTTAGCAACGCTTTTTTGGTTGTTATTCTTCATGCATTAAGATGTTGGCATATTAGAAGAATACAAAGGCAGACATTAGACACAATCAACGTGACTAGAAAACTATAATAAATGCCTACAGGCTTCCATTTCACCACATCTCAAATGTCTACTAAATGATGCACTTATAGATTCATCTTCAGCCCCATGGGGATTATTAGCAAAAAAAAAAAAAAAACAATCTCAGGCTTGACAGGACATTGACTATCCAATTTGTGAGGTACCAAAATGCTCCAACAATCTCCACCTTTTCAAATGCTTGCATTCCGGTAGTTTATAACGATCCCTTTCATAGGCCAGAAACTCATTTTGAAAGGCACAATAAACTGTCACTATACATAAGAAAGCTCTCACCTGAAAGAGCAGAGTCTTAATAACACAAGGGTTATCATTTTGTTGAAGCAATTGTTATATTTTAAACCCATGGCTTATAACATCAAGATCACGCTGAAAAAGCATGCAGCACAATGAGCTTTTCAGTCCCATTTTTCCCTTTACAAACTGTGCATTCTTTTAACCTGTTTTGATAAGCAATGAAAATCTCCTCTGTATTTAACTACTTTCATAATGTTTTGCAACACCAGAATTAAGCCATTTCATGTAGATAAAAACCAAAAATTACTTAACTGCACACTTTTTACATCCACTGTGGTTTTGGAACTCAAACCCAGGAAAGCCCACCATACACAACATTAATGTTACCATAAGTAGCACCAGATCAAGCACAGAGTCCAAAATTGAAACAGCAGTTCAAGGAGGGCACTAATACTTAAAATTTAACTTTGATCCAATCAATATTTCTTAGAATGCCAGCCTTTAGTTCCCTTTGAAACTCACATGGAGGTTTAAACTTGGAACAATTGCTTTATGAGATTGAGGCTTTAAGTGCTGCGGGATTTTTGCATTAGAAGACACAGTGAACACACAGCTCCTGACTTCAAAATTAACTAACTGCCATAGTCAGTGCACCCAGTGTCTTGATGTTAGTTCTTTACTTTTTACAGTAGAGCCTTACATGTTGCAAGCCCTTAACAGACAAACCAACAAACAGGGCAGTAACTTATTACCACACTTTGGATTCTCCAGATAAGAGAAGTTTCTCCAACTACGGCAAGTATGACGCTCTCAGAGGAGGAGACAACACACACCTAATGATTCCAGTTTCTTCCAGCCCTTGGGAAGGGTACAAATCTGGGCCACCGCACCTTTGCAAAAGCACCACCCCCCAATCCAAACAGTCAGCAGCTCCACATAGCAAACATGTAAGCTCAGTTACATTTGAAGAAGTACAAAGCCTAGGGTTTCATGAGGAATAATCATCAATAATATACTTCGGGAAAAGACATTTTCTCCCACAATCCCCTGATCACCAATAAGGGTACTATATATTGAAAAACGAGAAGCTACTGTGACCCTGGAAGCCTCAGTCCTTTACTGGATTCACAAAGGCACTGAAAGGTTTGTCAAGTAATCATCAGAAACAGCTGAACCACAGCCGTGGTGCAAGTACACAAGCAAGACTAAGCATATCTTTCACCAGCTTACACTACAACTAGAATTTTGTTCAAGTTTCCTTGACTCAGCTAGGCACTGTATGGATTGTAAACAAGAGCATCTCTCACCACATTTAGTTTTTCAAAAGCCAAATCCCCAAGAACAGATTTAAGAGGAAGTTATGAGAATGAGATCAAGAGTGTAAGCGACGCTTTTCAGACTCATTTACAAATTACTTTAGCTAACCATTCTTAAAACATACAAGTCATAGCTGCATGCATTGTAAAATTTGTGGCTCACAAAAAGTCTTTAACAAGATTGGGAAAACCATCATTTTTAATGGTTGTCATTTATCCAGAGCAGAAACACCATCTCAACATTAGACATAAATTAATTCTCTTTAATCTAAGATGCAGATGCTGTAAACAAGCTTTGATTTACATAAAAGTCTTCGGTAGGGACAGCAATTCCTGTTGTAATACACAATCCCACGTGCACAGTGCTAATGCCAGAACAAGTCTTTGCTGCAAGAAGCTTAAAGCAGAGTGACAGAGCAAGGAATAAAGAGAATTAAAAGCAACTATATGCATTGTACTGTCAGGCTATTATTTTAGCCCAATAGATCCYATAGTAATCCAAAAGCTGCTCTAATCAATATTAAAAAGGTCTCTGCATCTACACAACCTTTGATAAGCATCCTTAGCAAGTCTACTAACAGCAATTAGTAATCCGAGACATGAGTTGCACAGTGGCAGGAAASAAAAACTTCAGCAAAAATAATAATTTTTTTTTAATCCCTCCAAATTCATGCCATAGAGTAACAGACTATGTAAGGCAATACTGGAGAGGAAGTAAATAAATAATGCTATGGAAAATGAGTCAAGAACTGGCTGTCCTAAGTTCTACGAGCATCACTTTTTGCCCTAATCTTTCATGAACTGGAGAAAATACATTTAACCTATTCTGTCATACTGTTTCTGGCATGCCTCTCACTCTAACTAAGCTGCTCATTTTGTGGCATCACTAATAGAAGTTTCTTCAATTACTAAATCAGCTGTGGTATGCACAGCTGTCCTAAGCATTTATACTGTGTTCTCCAATACCACACATGTTGTTTACTGGACAAAACACTCGTGGTTTTAGCATAACATTAAAACCCAGACAGAGTTCTCCTAAGTCTCAAAAAATTGGGCCAGCTTTATTGCTAAGAAGTAGCCTCTTCCTTTCCCTACACTCTGTTTTTTTTGCAGGCATATGCATTTGTGTGGCCACACAGTAAACTGCGTAAGTGAACTGATCTTTTCTTTCTAGTACAAAGACACAACAAAAAAAATGTAATCTAAATAGTTCCCCAAGCTAGAGAATACATCCACTGTGAACTTGGGGTAGGACTAAGTGAAGGAATAAGCAGCTGGTTCTGCTTCTTTTCACAGTAGCTCCAGCCAAGTTTATTTCTGAAATTATGGCTTTAGAGATCTATTTTGCCAGAGCATATCTAAAACCAACCCCAAAACTACAACACAAGACTGCAAGCATGCAATTTTACAAATCGCACACAATTCCCACAAGCTTACACTCCCCCTCTCCCCGAGATTCTGTGGAATGTTTAATGATTGGTGATCAACAATTATTTCTTGTACTTCAAAGCATTTTGGAGTATTTGATGAATCCTGAACAGCTTCTCAATAGCAGGAGCAGAATGGATTTAGAAGCCAAAGGTGGCATTACTTGGAAAAAAACAAACAGTTCTTACACTGATTTGGGAAACGTGTTCTGAAGTTATCTGCTCTCAGCATTTTTAAAATCCAAGTTATATATTTTCATGGTTTTAAATCAGGAATCCTATATTGGATTTAAAATGTGTCTTTCGTTTTGGAAAGCAAAAGTTCTACTCCCTCAAAATATTTTCTGTTATTTAAATTGTTCAGCTGTCATGCAGAAGTAGCCACTCCCTATCTTTTAGCAAAACACTGAGAGTTAAGCCAGAACACAAGTTTTCAAAGTTTCAGAATTGCTGTAACAGAACTAACCTTAGAATGGCTTTCATTCATGTGTTACACTGGTGGACAACAAGAATATAAATGAAGCCCTGCCAGAGCTTTGCTCAATTCAGTAAGAAGCATATTGCTGAATATACAGCTACTCTGCGTGGTATACACAGCAAAGCCTTGTACCTTTCCTAGGGTACATCATCCAACCTACCCCCTAAAAATAGAAGAGTCAGCCTTCTAGGGAGTTTTTTTCCTGAAGAACTGTGCTTTTATATCCAAGTACTCTTAAAATCTTAATAAATTTGCCTTCACTGGATGCCCTTGATATTAAGTATTTTGCTGAATAACACAGTGATTGCTTGTGAACTCATTTTAGTAGGACTTATTTAACACCAAACACAAATTCACTGCAGGGTAAGAGACTGCTCAAGCCTTTCATTTCTAACCAGGAAAATAACCAAACAATGAAGTGTTCTTCTACCCAAACTGGAATTTACATTCTTAAAATACATACTATCCAGCAGAATTAATGCTTATGGAGAAGGCACTTCATTAGAAACTAGTATCTAAAGTTGCTCCAGGGGATACCCAAATAAGCCCACGAAAACACGCAAGTGTCCCTATACCAACCTCCCCCCACTATATTTGCTTTTCATGGACCACCTGCTTCCTTACACAGAGGTTCCATAAACTGACAGTCTCCATCATTCTGTATCATGCACAGTTCCAAGAATTGCCAAATTCAAGGTTGAAGGACAAGATCACATTAGTTACTCCATTCTGTAAGCAAAATGTATACACCCTAATGCTTGTTCTTGGTCTGTATTTACTGTTTGCTTAATGACACTTGAACCTAAAGCTCATGCAACTAGCAAAGCATAAGGTAAAAGCCTCTCACTACACTGTATAATACAAAGTGATGGCAATTCCTGTTCTAGTCCACTTGGAAGGCTAACCTAGCATAAAAATCTCATGAAACAAAGAATTTCAGCTTCTTAAAGTTTTACTTTCTTTTCCTATAAAGCAGTGCTAATGAAACTCCCAAAATTAGAGGAAGGCAGAGGCAAATGATCAAGTTACTTCATAACTCCTGAGAAGTAACAAGGAGATGAGTTACTTAAATTGTAATACAAAAAGCTAGGGTTTAACATGACTTTTACACCTCTTCAATTTCTCAGGTATTTATCTAATGTGGGATATACACACAAAAGCTTTGTATCAAGCTTGGTATTAAAAAAAACCCACAAAACACAGAAGATGGTGCTGTGAAACTAAGATGACCTAGCCTATGCACTAAGACAAATCACACAACAGTAAGAAAAGGCAGTAAACAGGTTCACTTTTATGTTCAAATTATGAACTAGATACATATTGCATTAGAGGCACCTCAGGTTGTAGTTAAGAGTAGATTCCCCTATACACACACACCCTTCACTGAGTACAGCATCTGACCTTACTGAGTAATAGCCAAATATAGTATGCTTGACTTTACAGTGCTAAACCATATATTGTGGTGTTTGGGGTTTTTTCCCCTTTTTAAAAAAGTTACTTACCTACATTTGGTGGTCACTAATGAGCATTTAATCGCAACTATCAAGTATTAAAAATCCCCTTATCTACATTAAATAAAAAAAAGACTTTTTTCCTTTTATACTATGATTTAGCTGTACTCTGAGCAAGACACTGAATGACTCAAGTAAAAACTGTGCTGCAGAATATCTAAACGAAACAGTTACTGAATCATGTAGCCTTCAAGTGGCATAACAGCCAGCCAGAATAAAGGAATACCAGCACACATTGCCTGATGCTGGGCTCTTGGCCTTCAGTGCAATTTTTCAAGCCAACTATCCCATTCGTCATGCATTTATAAAGCTGAAGATGAACTGGCTGATACCTGCACTGCTGTACAAATGCAGAAACAAATGTCATTCTTCTTTCTATCCCTTCTCCCTATTTAATAAAATACCTACCCTCCTCGAAACATATGAAAACTGCCCATTTTCTTTCTCTCTCTAAAGACTAAGAATATTTCAAAAATACATCCCTTGCAAGAAACTCCTTATTAAGTTTTCCTTGTTTATTTTTTTAATAGCAGATTATCCAGTGATTTCACACCAAACCAGGTAATAACCCTTGTTTATTCAAGGTTCACCTCCATGGTTTGTTTATATTGTTCTGCAACAGATCATTAAGGTCTATTTTTCTTCTCTACAACTGCCTTTCTTTCAGTATCAGTTACAGAACCTGTGGAACAGCACTACTACTGTATCATACCACACCATCAGGCTGGCTGGATACGTTAATTAGTTAAGACACTAACCAAACCAGAAAGACATTATTGACCATAATACATTAGCCCAGTAGCTCTATAGCATTTAAAACTAATAAGGAAAATCCCAATTCTTTCATAAGCATTTAAAACCCAACTTCCATTTGAAAAATTGAATAATATTCAAATTTATCTTTATCACAACCTGCAAGATGCCCAAAATTAGAAGAAACTGAAGGTTGCAGATTTCTTAGAAGACATCACATAACATGGTAAGAACACTGCACAACCAGCTTTTATTAAGGCAATCATAAAAATCACACTTTGAGGAGAACATTGAAGCAATAACCATTCTCCACATTTACTGGAAGTCTGACAACTCTCTTCTTGGATAAGTATGTCACAACTTTCTTGGTGGATCAGTACTATCAGAACTAGTAGCCCTCCTAGCCTCATCAAAAATAGTTTTAGAGCAGATCCACATTAATTTCCATCAAATAAATTTAAGTTGTTAATTTGAAATAGGTTAGCTAGATTTAGGTAAGCAAGGGGTCTTGCCTAAACAAGGTAAATTTGTTTGTACAGCTATATATAAATAAACTCTCTTCACAGAAATCCAGCTTGTATTTAAGGCTACTATATCTCTGGGTTTCCCCACGTACATCCTCTCTTCCATATGGTAAACTCCCTAGTGTTTACCAAGACAGATACCTTTATATTTGAAAGTGCAGAAAGTCCAGTCCAGCTGGGCTGTCCTATATCCAGAAATGTTAAGAGACATTTACAGCACAGAAACAGGAAGCCCAACACCCGGACAGAAATATGGCAGTCTTACTTAACACCATCCACAGCACTCTTTACAAGTAAGGTCACACCTATTCCAGAGTCCTTGCTTTGGTATAAAGAGAACTTTTCTACACATCACCGAAGTTAAAATAGCTTAGAGCCTGGCTTAAATGTAAGCCTGGTGTATCAGTTTAGTTCAGCATTTCTGCAAATTTCATGGCATTCCCCACAGAAGGATACATGGTGTGCCTGGATGGGGCAAACMACAACATATTCTACATCTGCTGTACTCGTGACGGTCTCATGTGTGTGCATACTCCCGTACTGTCCACAGCTAGAATGGGCTGGGAAAATCTATCCACCAGATGGCATAGCTGGGAAGGTAGGAAGAAAAAAGAAAAAAAAAAAAACCACAACAAAATAAAGTCAGCACACTGAAGCAAAAATGAGGCAATCACCTTTTTGTGTACCATAGTGCAACTAAGCGTGACCCATGACTAGAATTCTGAAGCCTAGTGCAAGAAGGAACCAGTCTTAAGACTAATTTGGCTTATTCACTTTCATGGTCACATATCAGTCCAAAAGTGTTTTAACAAAGCTATGGAAATGTTGTGTTTACATGACCTGTAAATCTTTGCAGATTCACTTATGAGTGATTTCTTTATCACAAGAAATCTTATAATAAAGCTCAAAGTATCTCCAAGATCAGTCAGGCACACATCTAAGACCACTAGCATCTCCCTCACTCTTCTAATAAAGAAACAGGAATGGGAATTTAAGTCTGGAGGTAGAAGAAATAGGAGAAAGCATTGCTACAGACTTTATGCATACAGTATTCCCTTTAGTTTTACTTTCCTCCAAATAGAAGCTATTTATAAGGTATCACTAACTAGTAACCAGGTATTAGACACATTGCAAGAGAAAGTCAATTCAAAATAAGCTCTTACCATTCCTAAATTCACCACTTAACCAATGAATAAAGAGGATATGAACTTGGTATATGCAAAAGAAAATGGAAATTAAAAGCTAATGTCCTAGAAGACTATCACCATGCATTACACAATCGTTCAGTTGAGTCCTTCTGAAAACTGTGCCCAATTTAACTCAAGAATTAATCAATCTGGCTTTCAGCACTCAAAAGATCTCTAAAATAAGTACACATTCAAGATAAGCATGCATGCACACGTGTTGAGGGTTGGGAAGATGTTCTTGATGAATTCTCCCAAGCAGCCTGGCTATAGGCCATCTCATATTGGTATCTCAGGAAAAAAAAAAAACAAACACAAAAAACAAAACCAACACATGGACGGTAAGACGATCTAAGTAGGTAATTCCAATCAAAAGGCAAGTTAATGCATCATATAACCTAAAAGATATGTAGTCTTGAGCAAGAAGGGTAAAAACAGTTAGAGTAACCTAATTACAGTAAGAGCAAGAACTCATGACAGCTAATATCACAGCCTAGAAACAGGTGTCACCAACCAGCAACCCAATGACAGCAGGGAAGTTGCCTGTTGCTGTGGCTTTTGATATGTATTTGCTACCCTTTAAAATTTATGTGCAGCAGCCACTGAGACACAACTGTAGACTGCTATTCAAACTTAAAGCCATCCATTTCACCTACAGTAACCAAAAGGACTGAATAGGTACTGCATAACATTTCATAAAAGTGTCTTTTTATTATTTCAATGCTCATTTTTACAGCTCAAAAGCCACGTTTCCTAACCCTTTAAGTCAAAGTTGAAGTGTGAGTAATGGAGCCAAAAAACTTGCTTTAAACAAATTAATTGCTCCAGAGGTAAGAGTCAATAGAATTTTTCTGTGCAAGCAGCAAGGGGAGGGATTCATATTCACTTTACCAGACCAGGTCAGCTAAGCAACAGCATGAGCTCCAGAACATGAGCTGCCAATTGTACAAAAAAAAAAAGCTTCATTGTGAAACACTACTATTCGTAGCCCAGCTTTAAATAGTATATGCTAGCGGTACAACAAATAAAAGATGTAAAATGGAAGTAAAAATAATTCATACACAATGAATTCTTTTATTAATAGCTTTGTGTGTTGGTTTTTTTTTCCCCCAAAAAACCCTGTGAGAATCTATTCCCTTTCAGATACAAGATGATGTACAAGGCACTCCTACTACTGTTAGTAGGTGGCAAGCAGAGAAAAAACACCCTGTTTTCCTTAAGAATCTTCCTAATCTCTGCTCAGAGGGAGAAACAGACCGAGAAACAGAGATGAAAAATTATAAGCAAAGCTTGTTTGAGAAGTTGCACATACATATCCCTAAAGTACTGTGGAATACAAAGCACAGATTAGGTTGCTCAGACACAAGGCACCCAATCATAACCCAAAAAGCTAGAAAGTTACAACACAAGTATTTATAGTGTATGTAAAAGGTATAGAACACATATTTTAAAAGTCTTAGTTAAAAAACAAGGATAAACAGAGTAATATTTAAGAATAATCCAACAAGTTACATACCAAAACACTGCAGAATCCCCTCCTCTTAAAGCAATCTATATTTAAGTAACTACACTGATGAGCGAAGAGGAAAAGTACCTTTCAAATATATTTTTAAAGTGTTTCTCAAAAAAAACCCCCACCACACATATACATGCATTTTGATGTCCCAAAAAAATCTGCACTGCGAAGTCAATGTTTACGAGGTTACTATTTGGTTTGTCTTAAAAACCTACCTACTAATCTGGGTTTCAACGTCCAGAAAAAGGGAGTTTTATCTGCATTAGTGATCAAAGATAAACATCGACTGATGATACCTGCAGGTTTCTTCATACTATACTACACTGCATACCTTAAATCACAAACATAAGCTCAACTGCCCAAAGCCTTCTTGTATTTTAAAATACTGATTTTATTGTTCATAATTAAGTTTCAGATAGCAAAAACAGATAGCAACTATTAAAAAAATCCTCAAAGCCCTAAAAACTCTGCTTTGTAGTAACTCAGCTGAACAAAACTTTCAGACTTACAAAATTTGTTTCACTTCCAGAACTGTACATACTCCAGAAATTCCTTTCTATAAGCCTTCTGCAAAGTGATCCAACTATCCAAGGAGTACAGCAGCCAAGTAAGTGAACAGCGCATAGCCATGCATGCACTCTCATCTCCAACATACCAGGTATTTGTTGAATGTGGAATGAAAGATTAATGGGAGAAGAGGCCTAAGAAGACTAAACATTCAAGACTTAAATAAAATGAAAATGCTAGGAATAATTCCTCAGCTTCTCCAAAAGCAGGCAGTAAGTCAGTTTCCTCATCACTTTAAAGGAAAGACTCACTAATACACACAAAACCCTTCATAGCTTTTATTAGCCACCCATGAGAGCCACTTTTTGGAGACAGGCAGACAGGCAGAGGAATGTCAGCCCACTAAATCCCTCTGCTTCCACTGACACACAAGTACATACAACTCCATACCTAACACAGCTTATACACATAATTTTAAACACGGAAGACTGCGACTAACCCAACCGGAGGAAAGGATAAGGCCATAGCTCAGCTAGCGAGGCTTCTCCAGCTCGCCCCTAAGCCAGGCAGCTGCAGCGGGGGGAAAGGAAAGAAGGAAAGCGAAGCTTCTTTTTTTTTTTTTTTTTTTAAATAGAAAAGCAACCACTTCATCCAGACAGGTTGGACGGACCCCGCTCACAGCAGCGCCGACAAGACGCTTAAAAGCGCCCCTCCTCCCTCCGAAGGGCTCAGCAGGGCCGGGCCCGGGGCTCGGGGCACCGGCGAGGCGGGCCAAGCCCCCTCCCGGCCGCCACCCTGGGCCCGGCGGCGCGGGGGAGGCGCTGCCCCCGCTCCCCCGGCCGCAGCGCGGGATGAGCCCGCCCCGCCCGCTTCCCCCCCACCCCGCCGGCAGCCCCGGCTCCCGCGGGGAGGCCCAAGGGAGGCGGCGGCGCCCTCTCGCCCTCCGTGGTACGCGCGTGGGGCGGCAGGCAAGCGGGGCTGCCCGGCGCCTCGCTCACCTTCTAGCAGCCGGGTGATGAGGCTGTCCACGTTCAGCTCCCCATCCGCCATTTTGTGGCCACCAGACTCGGTCCCAGGCGGGGAGAGGGCGGGGTGGAGGGCGCTTCAGGGAGGAGGAGGAGCAGCAGAGAGCGGTGGCCACAGCTACAGCGGCTCCCCCCACCCCCCTCCAACAGTCCCCTGCGGCCGCCCGGCTTCTCCCGCGCTGGCAGCCGAAAGCGCCGCACCCGCTCCCTCACCGCTAAATGGGGGGAAGCGGCCACCCCTCCTCCCTGCACCTCCTCCCCGCCTCAGAAGCCGCCAGGGCGCATGCGCCCCCTCACGCCTCCCGCCTCGCCCGCCACCGCCGCGGCTCTGCCGCTCCGCGCTCCAGGCACCGCGCAGGCGCCGAAGGTGCTGGCGGGCTCCGGGGCGCATGCGCAGAGCGTCACCGACCGACCCTCCCTCAACCCCCGCGGGTCTCTAGGTTAGCGCCCGGGCGTGAGGCGCTGCCGGCCTGGCTCGGCGGGCTGGGACGTTCACCCGGTCACCTGCCGGTCTCGCAGGAGGGAGCTGCCCCGAGCTGGGCTTCCCTGGCCCGATTTCTGCCTGGCCCGGGCCTCGGAGCCGGGGGGCTCGCAAGCCAGGCCCCCGCGGGGCTTCCTTTGGGTCAGCCCCTTCAGGCGTCCCCAGGGTGCAGGATGAGGAAGCCTTTCCTGTCACGACGCCTGCAGCGGCCGGTCCTGAGGGGTTAGGCAGCTCCGCCGGCTGTCTCTGTAACTCGGGGAGCAGCTCCCGAGCACTTCATCGTAGATGTGAGGGTACTTGGCACTTCTCATGGTGCCCCACCTCCTTGTAGCGTGTAACTGCAGGAGGCTGGTGGCTTTACCTTGAGAAGAGGTTACCTCGGCAGCCATCAGTTACGGACAAAAGGCAAGAAATTGAGTCCTACTAGGCTGCGTGTAACCTGTGTGTCACCCCGTCTTCTGCTGAAACTGCGCCTGTGAAAGCTCACAGTTTATTAAATCTGTCAGAACTGGAATGACAAGTTGTGCTCTTTATAGCTCTCTTCTAACACAGTTGTCAGAAAAACCTAACCAATGTGGTTTATGTTTCATTGTGGCTGGACCTGCTAAGAGGACTTTTTTGGTGATTTCTGAAACTTTTTTTTTTTTTTAAGATGAGCTCTCTAAAGACATGTTAGTTTACATACTTTTGTGAACAGATGCTTCCCTTGGATGGACAGAGAAGTGCTTTAAAATGTAGCTGGTGAGAGCTTCTTGTGAACTGGGACAGCAGACAAATACATGCATGTTGACAAAATAACAAAGTGCAGATGTTCTAGAAAAAACAGGCCACTTACTTATATGCCTAAATATAGATGTTGATGTAGAAACTTACCTCCGTGAGTTCGAACTTGAATTTTTCCATTTGGTCCATACAAGCCAGCAAAGTCCTGTCACCTTAAATATTTCAAAACCCAGTTTTTTATCTCTTGATTAGGAGAAAATGAGTATGAGCAAAACAGAAGCAATTAGGACAAGGTGGGGCAATGATTAGGCATCAGATTATACTAGGTGTCCAGACAGTCAGGTAAAAGAACACTCTTTTGAAATGCTTATGCAATGATAATAAAGTTTCACTTGATAAACTGAAGGAAGAGGAATRAACTCCAGAAAAGCAAATTGATTTTTGTATCTCCATTTGTAGGCAGCATATATGGAAATGTAATTCCAACTCATCTGCTGAAAGCATATACAGCTATCCTTTCTTATTTTTCAAATTCTGCTAGTAGTGAAAATCTAAATAAAATCTTAAGATATTTTTCTTCCGTTTTTTGTCAAACTAGGAAAAACAATTATTCAGCTTTTAAAAGGATCTTCCTTATCCCAACTACTTTATTGCTGCCAAAACTAATAGATCTGCAGTCCCTCTTGAGTTTTTAGGAATTGTCCCACTTTCATTTCACACAACCGAACTGCCCTGAAGGTTATTTTAAGCCATCGCAACGTCAGGTTCAGACATAATAATATATTATCACAGAACATTCTGCATTGACAACAAAATGGGGATATGAAACTATCTTTCACTGTGTCATAAAGATACAATTAATTTGTCTTCCAGAACTCCAGAAGATACTCAACGTACAGAAACACTGAGCAAAACATAATTCCGTAACAACGGTTTTTACTAGGCATGTCAGCATGTTCCAGAAACAATTCAGCGGCATATCATGATAACAAATAATTTAATAAGGGGAGATGCTATGGAACAGAACAAGCTGCAAAAAATACCTCACTTCTTTCCTTGTAGACACTGTGCCAGTGTCTTACTTTATTTTACCACATCACATCTGAACCCACATTGACCTGTATAACTCGTGCCATTGCGTTATTGAGGATCTCTGGTAAATACATTAAGCTTGGTTTTTCTACTCCATTTTGCTACTTTTCTGTTTTCTCAGTTTTCCGAAGGATAGCATCACCCTGGGTCATAAGATGAGGAAAGCCCGCCAGTGCTGCCATCGACTTCAGAAGTATGACACCTCACAGGATGCCTCTCGGTTCCCTTCACAGCTGCATCCCAGCTCGTGGACCACAGCACGCCCTCCCTCCTTCTCCATCAGCCCATGCGGTGGGAACATAGCTGGGTGACAGGGTCACTCCCCAGTATGTAGGTTGTCAAATGGGAGGATGGTCACCTCACTGCGCTGCACAACGCTGTAAGGTTTGCCCCCACTCCCACCTTGCTTCGTAGCTTGAGCAGGGAAACGAATACATGAGTTTCTCCCTCAGGGGGTAAAACTTGACGGGTCCTGTGGTTTACGTTGCCATAATCCCAGTACAGCAAATGGAATTAAAAGATCAGAGAATGAGGCCCGTTGTCTTCTGTGATTCAGAAAGAAATAGTTAATGTGGACTGAAAGCATTTTCTTTGATCAGACAGAGATGTTCAGTAATTTTTGGCATTGTAGCATACACAGATACAGACCAAARATACCTAACTGGTGATTTAAGTAGCAGGAGGAGTTGAACGTTGCTGATGCCTATGGCAAATTCTCATTAATAATGCTCAACTTTCTAAACTTCCTTTCAGTTATTTTGAAATTTCCTCTTATGTCCACCAACATGGCTTTCTTCTAACTTTCCCCTGGTTTCAGTGTTACTTACCCTAAATACCCTGTGTGTCAACTTTCCTCTCCTTATCTGCATGCCGTCTCAAGGTGTCCTTTAATTTGCACTGCTCTTCTGCTGAGTTTAGAAGTTTTGAAGGACAGACATTTCCGAAGAAGGTGGCAAAAAATTATATGTTAGTGTCATTCCCTAAACTGTGCCTCTCTAGACATGAGTTCTCATGCTGCTGCTGCAAATTTGAGACCGTTGCATCCCCAGCTACAGAGCACTGTCTCAGCATCTCTGATGTTACCTACTCTTTCCTAGTAACCTTACATTGGTTCAACCAGTACTTCTGCTGCTCACTGCGCTTTAAAGTTAGTGCACTACATGCCCTTTTAAGTTATTTACTAAGCTACTGTAACTGCTGCTTTCAAAAACCATGGCCCCAGCTACTTTGCCCTCCTAGGTCTGTCATCAGTTGCCTGCTAGACAGCACACAGAGGTATTTTACAGCGTTATCCTATAGCTTGTTTCTAATGTACTCTATCACCTTTGCCGACTGTAACTCAGAGCTGATTGCATCTGTTATGTAGATGGGAGGAGGAAGCCGGGAGGAGCCATGTGGTTAGTTTTCCAGCATGTAATTAGGAACATATTCTCCCTGGGCGGTGATAGCTGAAGCACTGCTGCCTCCTCAGTGGCCTTCAGTTTCAGACTTGAGACAGAAATCAGTGATCCAAGTCAGCAATGTATTTTCTTAGGACAGTTTGTTTATGAAACAGTCAGAGGTGCTGTTTCTTTAGTCAGAAATGGCAAGAAACTGTAGCGAGGTAATCTCAAAATATGCAAAGACTGCAGATAAATTATCACTATTTTTGTCCCAAAGGTTTAGATTCAGAGACAGGTGCAGAAAACCACACAGATCTCACTCCATAACACTTTATGACCCTTTTTGATTTCTTGGTATTTGCACTAAAGCTGGGTAAACAAGTAGGTTTCGTTATATCCTTTTAAGATTTAAAAAAAACAAACCCAAAACAATACTTTTCTACACTGAGGTAAAACCAAGCTTTCTCAATTTTCCTGAGAAATTAGAGAAGGAGGAGGACAGTCCCAAAATAGCCAGTGATTTGGGTTCAGAGGCACCTACCTGGGATGTGAAAAACTCTTCTCTGAACTGCAGCAGCCAAGGCGGGTCTCTTGGTATCACTGTTTGGAACTGCAACACTTTGTATAAATAATTAAATGTCCACTGGGGCAGGGACTTGAGTCTGGAACTGTGTCGGGTGAATGCCCCAATCATTCAGCGATAGAGCTGCTCCATCTCTCTTGATGTAGCTATTATAGTTTGTAGAAATAGTTAAATATTAATCCAACCAAAGAGGCAGGCTATTATTAAAGTAACACTGTAAATATTCTACATACGTTTTACACTTATTCTTTCCACTTCAAAGAGTTAATAGGTAAGTCAGACTCAGCCTCCCCAGATTCTTGTCATACATTTGCTCATTATTACCTGGGCAACTTTGGTGTGCTCTCAGTTTTAATTCCCACATTTATAAAGTGGGAATAATAACATATGTGAACSTCTCCCGCGAGTGAAGAGACATAACTGAAATATTTGAAACACATTATGAGATCTTTGGTTGATACACAAATGTGTTTGCTATAATCATCAAAGCTTTAGTAATAGTATTTTTTGAAGAACAAGATTTTTTTTGTAGATTAATGCTGACCCTCGATTCCTGTGAATGTAGTTATATGTCCTCATTGCCTTTTATGCATACTTAAAAGGCAGGGCAGATCAAGATGTTCCCTTATTTTCTCCGAAATTAAAACAAGAAAACAGATTGTTGATGTCAAGAACCAGTGTTGAAACAGTTAAAAAAATAGAATAGAAATTTCAATCCGGTATGTGTGACTTGAAAGTCTTATTTTGAAAAGAGCAGCTACCCCTGCCCTATCCCGGTAGCTCCAAGCTGGGTTAGAGAGCCTGGGCAAGAGAAGCACTGCTTGAAGGCATGAGAGAGCCTCCCGGGAGCCGCACGCAAAACAAGGACAAGGTGAGGCCTACCCAGTGGTACGTATCACAGATTACTTCATCTCTCGGTGTCAGAACTATTTAAAAGTGTGAGGAGCTTTTTTTTTTTTATTATATTTATTAGCATATGATACAATCTCAGTTCCCCTGGCAGCCTGTCCTAYTGCCCACAAACTATCAGAAATACACAACACTTGCTGTGGCGTTATTCCCCGAGCGAGGAAGGGGGAAGGACTTCTGAAGCAAAACAAGGCAAATAATTTGGGCCTGCAGGATCTGCAGTTTGAGGAACGTCAATCAAGCTTACTATTCGTCTGCTTTGGAGAAAAAAATGTTCTTCTCCTATTTCCCAGGAAGGAACAGCTGCAAGAACTGAAAGTGTCTGCATCCATTTTCCTAAGTAAACATGGGAATATTTAGTTTCAGCAAAACCAGATGGTTTATGCCCTGTGAATATGCTGGCATTTGACACTAGCAGCCACAGTTGCACAAAATGTGTAGAGCGTTAGAAAGAACTCCTTTAAACTCAGGGACCCGAGACAAGAAATGAAAGCTGTGAAGGTAGTAATAACAGACTTACAAAAAAACCCAGCCTTTATCCAGGAATATCCAAGTRCTCTCTAAATATTATTAATCAGACCACATAACAGTCCATGAAGTAATTAAATTTTGATACACATTTCTCACAGAGGGTTACACTAAAGATGAGAAGGTAAATGAGTTCCTCTGGGTTATGCAGTGAGTCACAGTCTAGTCTCCTGCRTGCTCTGACCATCCACGTCTCTTTTCTTGCTAGTGCCTCTCTAGTGTGCTGTGTCCTCAGCCATATTCCCAGGGCACGATTTTTAAATGTGAAACCATTACTGTTAATAGCACAGGGACAGGATTGCGGTGTATACAGCATGCATCACCGTAGCTGGGACATCTGAGTGCTCTATGGGGAATTTTTAATATGCTAAAGAGATTTGTGAACAGCCCTCAAACCTCTTGCTAATGGCAGTTGCAGTGGGTGTTAAGTGTCTGAAGATGCTTAATTATTTGGTGATTTTTATTGATTTGTGTTGTTATTGCTTAACATAACTCTGTAGCAACAAGGCATCTCTTTTCTACCAATCTGAAAGTGGTTTTCAACCACTCAGTAATTACACTATGCGATTCTGATGGGTACACCATTTTGTTGGACTACTGGGAGGCTGATGCGGTTTTCTCAAGATTACTCATAGCTTGAAGAGCGAGGCTCAGGGGGCTTCAGGCCTCGTGGTTGCTGACGGCTGCAGCACGTGTTCCTGAGCCAAATCCAAACCTGCTGACTCCCCGTCGTCTGCTGCATGTAAAAATAGGCTTGGGAAGGATTTCTTTTTACTTGCAATTTCAGAGTGAACCTGCCCGCAAAAGCACGTCAGTTTTCAGGATCACTTAGTGCAATGCATAGTTGTTGTGAATCACTAGGTACTGCTTCAAAGTCCTACAGCTGTGAACCCTAAAGTGTGTCCTGGCTGCAGGACACAGCAGAGGTCCAAAACATCTCCTTAGGTGTTGGTTTCCTTCAGTTTCCAGGAGAGAAAGTGTGTTGTGCTCTGGTTTATCCCATCGTCTGCATGGCAGAGGGTGTGCCACTGAGCACACCTGCCCTGCAGTTGAGGCAACGCTATAATTTAATATACTTCAGGATCAGCACTTTAAGAGTTTGAATTTGCTATTTCTCCATTATGTAATTACATAATAATAATAATAATTTAACAAACACAATGTACATGGAGTTTTGCTGTTGCTTCTTATGTAAATCAGAGATATTTAGCAATATGTTACAAAATGGGTACATGTATTCCAGAGCGAGATGTAAGAGGTTACTTTGATTCAGAAAAAATAAAAAGGAGCTGTTGGGAAAACCTATTTTGTAAAGAACAAACTATTTAGTTATAAATCTTCATCCCGTGGCTCATTCACTAATGTGAATGAGCAGTGCTTCAAGGTGTTTAAATTAAAACAAACAAACAAACCCCACGGTATTTTCTGCCTTTTTAGAGAAATTCAGTTACTTAATTTAGATTCAAAAACTGAACTGATATATAAGTGAGGAATTTGAGGCTGAATTTAGATAAAGTAACATGAATCACTAACAAAACATTGAGGAAGTAGCTAATCTTTAGGTACAAAAGAACATTTATTTTAGTTGTTAATCTGCTTATAAGAAGCAGATACTCTGTATTTAAAGTACACTCCAGAAGAATTAAAAAGAAGTTTAAAGTCAAATTTAGATATCAAAACATGTCAGATACCTTGACTTCTACTAAATTGTAACACATGCTGCTCATTCCTATTAACTTATGTGGTATTTTTATTATCTATCAAGTAATCCAATTTATMCTTGTTGTTCCAAAAATAGTTCACCTGCATACAGTATGGCTCAGAAGAGCAGGAGCTGGGAGAGACCACATCACTGTGACTAGTAGCGATGGGTCACACTGACAGATTTAAGCCTGGAGTTAGCAAAACCTAGACTTACTCTGACGGCCTGGGTGGGCTTGGCTAAGAGGAGGCCCTTCGCTGTCGTAAGTGAGTTTTGGGGGCCCCCAAAACTCCCGGGTCCGTGGAAACAGACGTGGCCGGGGCTGGCTACCCAGCACTTTCACACCCAGGTTTTCTACCCAGCCACAGGTGGTGGCAAGGCTGGCTGAAGGTGGTCTCTCCAAGCTCCCGCTGTCCCTCCCGGCTGTGATTTGCCATCCCTGCAGTCGTGCTGGTGTGTTTGTGGGATTGCACTGCAAGCCAGATATCCGCAGTGATCCAGATGAGTAACAACTCCCTCTGGCTCTCCAGGAAGCACTAGCTTTAACCCACATTGCTTTGAGGGGTCTGGTGTATAGCACATCTCCCAAACACACGTGTCTCAGCCCAGCTGAGAAGACCGAGGACCGTGGTGTGAGGATGAAATGGGCAGTAGCAAACCGGGATGGGGACTGGCTGAGCAGCCTCCCAAAGCGATGGCGTGGCGGAACTGTACCCGCGGCAGGCTAGCGGGGAGGCTGCAGCCCCGAGCTGCTGCTCTCGCATCCTACTGAGTCATTGCATGACTTCAGATAAGGCATGTGCTTTATCGTGCCTCAGCCTGCCGTCTGCAAATCAGTGATAAAAAAATTTAAATAATTCAGAAGAATGTAGCAAGGCTTAATTGAGGTTTGTAATATGTTTTGGACTCCTTACAAGCTACAGTAGTGCARCGTTTAAGGTATTGTTGTTACGGAGCGTGTTGCTAGTAGCGCCGTCTTCCTTTAATATTCTCTGCAAACTCGCTCTCTTTCTACTTTCATTATCAGCGCTTGGGTTTGGTGTCATTGTGTTGCTTGGACACCTTCTAATTTAAATTTCATATTTTGATTCTTGGGTGATAACTTCAAACACCAATTTTCTTCTGCTATGCTATACAGCCTTTTTCTCATTTTAATGAAACCTAGCAACCATAATGTAAATTGGAAATAACTACAGCCCATTAGACTATTGAAATCCCTGAAGATTTGAATTATTCACTATTAACAGAACTTGTATAATTATAGGTTAAGATATCACTTAGGCGTTTAGCATACATCAGCTCCACTGTTAATTTTTAGCTCTTGATCTGTATTAGTAACCTCAGCTTGCTAAATTAAAGGATGTGCCTCCAATTAGCCTAAATTTAACATTCAAGAACACATCTCTGGTGGGATGATGCTTACAAGTTTAGAGCATCCAGGCAATTTCAGCCGAGCTACCGAGGCTTTATCACAAGTGGAAGAGAAAACATTTCCTTATAAACACTTCCATGACTTTCACAGGGGCAGAAGTAAAAGGACAAAGCTGCATTTTGTGTAAGGCCCAAAGCCAAAAAGGGTCGCAGGCACTGCAGTGCTCTGCCCCTGTAGGGACCCCAAAAAAAGCCTGTACCCAGAGTAGGGGCAGTTGGGTCATTGAATGAGACCCCCAGAAACCAAAATACTGAGTCTGGAGCTGTCTGACTCAGGTAACAAGAAAATATTGAGATACATATGGAGAGAGAGAAAGAGAGAGTGAGAGCGCTGATATAGTTAGCAAAAAAACCCCACCACAAACCAACCACCAACAAAAAAAGATCTTACTTTCCTGAAGAACCTTGCCTGTGTTTAACATAGCAGGCCTGCGTAGGACACTTCTGTTTGTATGCAGTACGTGTTAGGTGTGTACTACAGTGCCGAAAATCAGGGCACCTGTGCGATGAATGGTCCTTTCGGAGTTTGGTGACATAAACAACGTTCTTCACAAGACAAGTTTCGGAGTTAAGTAGTGTAAATCCCTCATTTGAAGCTGAGCTCCTTTTTGGGGCTGTCCCCAGGAATTTAAAAAATTAATGACTTTCTTGAGCATCTTCTTTCTAATTAAATAACCAGAAAAGTTAGTGTGACAGATAGCTAAAATTTCATCTACTTATCCATTAAAATATGAGCGCTTCCTAATTGGAATAAGCTTTAATTGGCCAGTTAGTGATCTTGACAACAGGCTTTCAGCAACCACTGGGCAGTTTTAACTCTTTCCTGGGGGCCAGAAGTACTGCTGCAGTACCTTTGATAAAGACTCAGAGTTTGTCTTTTTCTACTGAGAGCAGTAAGCTGACTTTCTGTTTGCTAAAGTAGAAATTAGCTCCTCTGTTTTCTCTTCTATTCCACTAGGAAGAAAAGATTCCCAGGAATCATCTAGATATTTTTCATAGTTTGATACCTGCCTTAGATGATTAGCTCACTCTGCATAATCCTAGGTCATCCCACTTCCACTTGTGGCAAGCCCTTTTAAAACATGTAGCTAGGAAATGGTTTAGGCTTTTCTGCAGATGATTATGATTCCATTCCCACATGCTGGTCAGAAGTTGGACTGTAAACTTAAAGCTTTTTGGTCTTGGCCAGCACTGAGAAAAGATACGGCTTTTGACAGTGTCCTCTCATATATGCATAAATTCAATAAAATAAATTTCAGTAATGAAGAGAAATGGAGTACACTTGGTAGCCATATAATTGTGTCATAAATATAATTCAAAAACATTTGCTAATATTGCCAAGTGTCTCCATAGGAAAGCTTTGGGCGGTAAGAAATCCTCTTGCTGGGAAATCTTCTTATAAACTTATAATGGCAACCATTATACAGAGAAGGGAGAAAGCACTAAACTGGAAAATGCTATTAAAAATTGTAGTAGAATCCAAATTATTCAAAGCTTAGTCATGACTCTCGTACAGCAAAGCTTGTTGCGAAGTATGGACTTCATCGGAAACAATYGGAATCGAAAGATTACATGACTAATGCCTGACTTTGTTGTACCCAGAACAAATAAAAGAAAAAGGAACATTTTCAGTTCACAGCGCATTGAGGATTTTTCCAGTTTTCTTTCATCTAGGAGATTGAACTCTATCATATAAAACCTTTTGTCATGTAAAACARTCACTGTAGTGTGTATATCTTTATAGTTAGACCTCCAAAAATATGTAGGTGCCTCAGTCTTAAACAGTTCCTTCTTGTGATGCCAAATGCCAAAACCATGATGCCCATAGTCATCCTATCAGCCTCTGAGTGAAGGCTTTGGTTAGTAAATCTTAGATTTGTTACGTCCTCCATATGCTTGCAGTCCTGTTTCTGAGCGTGTCCAGAGATGTTTCAGCATGGGCAACGCTGATACCTCAACATCTCCATTTCATGAGGATCCATGATCTTATTGCTCCTTTCTCTGTATTGCTTGTCCCTGATGCCAGGATTATTTGTGTCCTGTACAAAGAAGATGTTGTCTAATACAAAATCCATCAGCAGCTCTGAGAGTAAGAACCAAAGCTTAGGTAGGTGCCCTACTGCATGGCAGGTTGCCCTAACCTCTTGTCTAAGCCCGGACTGCAGCCTAGCTGCCTACAGGCCGGCTTTTCTAGCAGGAGGAAACGTTTCCCTCTTACTCAGACTATGCCATAGGTTGGGGATTACAGCATGCCCTGGGCCATGTCATGTCTCGATCCCACATCCCGTTTCCTTGGTGCACACTTTAGCTGATAGGGCATTCTGCAAAACTGGCCATCACCACCACAACCTTGTTTTCAAGAGTAAATCCTGCTCCTCCTAAATATTTAGCTGAGGCGAGGAGCCTATAACCAGCATGCAAAAGGAGCGAGGCCCCCAGCCTCCTGCTCAGGACAAGAATTCAGCAAGGTGCCAGGTACCTGGTTTAAACTAGCCCTGTTTTGAGCTGGGTAGATGGACCCCATGACCCCCAGATCCCATCCAGCCTACATTGCTCTCTGTACACCGCTGCATAGTACTACCTACAGGCTAATTCAAGGCAGCGCCCCGGTTAGTGGGTGCGATTTTTTGTCATTCTTCGGAGGATGCTTATGCTACTCCCTGGTTGTAGGGGATGTCTGTATGCCTGTGTCTGGTGCTTTGAATCACCCTACATGGGCAGGGACCTACTTCTCAGCCCTCGCAATGCCCCAGTAGAGCTGCATAAGCAGGCAATCTGGCTGCATCCTCTGCCTCTCTTTTTTTGTCTCTGAACCCTTGCAGATTTCTCTTTAAAGCTGTCAAATGTTTAAGGAGTTTGGATTTCTCTCATCTACTCTGGAATTTTACCTTTAATTACTTAGAACAAAGACTCTTCCCACTCTAATTAAACACCTTTTGCCTCAAGTGTTGACTATATATGTCTTTGCATGATCATTTGCTTTAAAGATTTTAAAAGCATTTTCCCTCGCACGCTCCAGATGACTTGCTAGTGACACCAGTCATGCGTTTACCTCTTTTCTCTCATTAAGCCTGTGGATTTCCAAAATATTAATGGAACATGATATTACTGATTTTTTTTTTCCTTGCCCTTTTCAACCCAAATACCAGAAGAAGTACAAAATAGGTGTTTCCATGTCTGACTTGCATTATTTTGGGTGGGGGGAGAGTGGAAGGGGTAAATGTAGCGCTCATTAAAATAGTGATGGCAACAATCAGAAATACAATAGGCAGGTACTGTGCAAGCTCTACTGCCCAGTTGCTGTAATCCTTTAAATTTGACCTTCCTCCCACAGTCTTCCTGCAGGCGTAAGGTCCTTCCTACGCCTGCACTGTGAATTGGAAGAATGAGCCAAGGTATCAACAACCCGCRCTGGTAACGCGGCCTCCCGCAGCATCACACAGATGCAGTCTAGCCACACCAGCCTGGCCTCAGATGAGAAAAAAGGTTTCCTGTGGCTGGTTATGGCAGCCAGAGCCAGCAGCCGTATCGCGTGAAGGAGAACCTGCTCTGTGCAGGGTGCAGCCTGCCTGGTGCCCAGTTAGCATCTCACGCTCTTTTCTTAAATCCCTTTTGTCCCAGCTGCACCCATATGCTGGTTAGTAAGGAGGTTAGAGCTGGCTTGAGTTACATGGGGAAGCGTGAGAAGAAGTCGTATGAACGTGTAAGTAAAAGTAGGACAAGGGCTAATTTTTTTGCATTTTTTTGTACTTCCCAGGGCGTTGCTTTTCTCGTTATACCACCCTCCGCTAGTGGGTGAATCGCATCGGTGCAGTCTTTCTCTAAAGGAGCAGGCCTGATTCTCCCTCTCCGATGGGCTGGCATCCTGCTGCTGCCTTCTGAACCGGGTGAGAGTCAAACCCAGTGTGTGGCTGGGGAAGGGGAGGTTTTGGAAAACAAATTATACTTTGTTAAGTGGTTAGAAGACATACTGACTTAAATAAGCACCTAGCTCCTGTTTACACTTGAAAGTTTTGTCACGCTGGTGTAGTTATGCCAGCAAACTCCTCCTACATAATTAGAGTGCTTTTTGCCTGTAAAATGCGTTCCAGTTTGGCAAGCGATATAAGCCATAACATCAAAACCACTTTTTTTTTGCTGGCATAATTGTGTGTACGCTAGGGCTTTTGTTGAAGTAGTTATGTCATAAAAATCACCCTACATAACACAAAGCCTTCAAGTGTAAACCAAAATCTTAAACCTTGTCTACCCAGCCAGATGTTACTGTRCTTCAATACAGTTATGGAAAATCAAGGTAGATTTGTTAGAATGTGCTGACCACAACTGAATAGTCAGCAGGGACAAAGTTAAATCCCATTCAGCATCATATTAACTAACCGTGTCTCCGTTGTGGTATAATCTAATTTGATTTTCACATACCTGTGGTTGAACAGGGAACATTCAATCTGCCTTAAACTATATCATAGATTAATAGGGACAGGGTGAAATTTGCTTTATTTCAGCTTATTTTTCACTAGCTTTACCTACATATTTCTTCCGACATACATTAGTTTGGTTTTCATCTCAGTTAAGTGTATAAAGAGTAATTTTCCCTTTTAGGATTTTCATACTCGTTTTCCATTTTTTGATACCACGAACTGTAAACATATCTAAGATACCAATGAGAAAAAAATATCTGTCACTTTGATGGATACTCCACTGGATCTTTAAATATAGATTCCCTACAATTTTTTGAATTATTTAAATTAAAACATTTGCAAGCATAGATTATCAATACAAATGACATTAATATATCTTCTCAGCTGAGTATCACTTTCTAAAGGATGTCATTAGCGACACAGATTAGTTTTCCCCAGTAGACCATAATTCAGTCTTGCGTTTCTAATACTCTACTGCATTTTAATTATTTTTCTTTCACATGAGTGTTGCTAGGTTTCCTCAAAAATGCAAATGCTGCCCTTCAGAAAACAATGACACAAGTTTTTAAAATTGGCAAGGCTAGGCCCTGAAGAAGTCACAGAAAGTTACTTATTAGATCATGTAGAAAAACAATGCTATCTTACACGTAGACTGCCAGTTTCACCTACTGCAAATCCAAAGTCCATCCGCTAGCGAGGGACTGGAACCAGATTTGCCCTGGAATCAGTCACAGTTTGTGACCGAATTCAGAGGAATTAGCTTTAGGCCTATACTCAATAAAGGAGAAACCTCATTTCTCTCTGAGTTGCAACTTATTCTGCAGTGTGGTGTGGACCTGTTCAATCAGCTCTGCTTATCTTACATTTTGCGAATGTCCATCATCATGCTTTCAGCACTAGCTAAGAGTGTGATAGCGGAACAGTTTGTTAGCAACAGCCCAAGCAGTAAATGCAGAATGCTACATCCTGGTGATTACCTGGCAAATGTGACTGGACAATGTAATTACCCAAACTGGAATTGAATTAGGGCATTGTATCTTTATTACAGAAAATACCAGGGGATTCCTACTTGCCACAGGTGGGGTTTGTGTCTCATCCCAGGMAGGTACTATCGCTCGTTATGCGTTTGTACAGTGTCTGGCAAAGACAGTCTGTCGTGTTACTGTAGCCTCTGTAGGACTTTACATGAAAACAATCCTCTCGGAGATCACCTCCACCGCCACTGAAAGCTACAAAAAGGACAAACTTATAGGCCAAACCAGAGACCCGATGTGCRGTGGAGCCTTGGAATGTGCTTCAATCATGGGCTACGCAGCAGATGCAGTGGCGGAGGTTTTCAGAGAACCAGGAGRGGTCAGACACTTTGATATATTTTAGTATTGTTTTTTGACTACAAGAACAGTAAAGGACTAGTGGTTGCTATTCCACTCCAGGCCACAGAGCCTCATAGTAAAATAATGAAATTCTTGCTTCACTACTCAAGCGAACAGACCCAAGAGCATTTTTCTAAAAACAAACAAAAGCAATGCAAATGCAATTTTAATTTGGGCACTCAGCCTACATGTGTACTGCACCCATTGCTTTTGCTTTGGTGGCAGGCTGAAATCAGAATACAGATAGGCCTACATAGCTGTTTAAGGTCAATCCTGCCAGGATTGGGTTTTCTCCAACCATCTATTTACCATCTATCAGTGTCATCAACATCACCACAGGAAAATATAATCTCCACTTTGCTATGAGTGTTTGTTGTTATCCTCTGCAACACCGATTGATTTCCCAGTAGGCATAATAATAAATAACACCCATAGCAGTGGTATAATGCGCCTGCAATTTTCCAAGAGAGGACATAAAGAATGATGCCTGTGAAAAGCAGAAACTTTCTTCTTCAAAGAATACTGTGTAATTTTGGTAAACAGCTTTAAAAACTATAATTTAGGTGAAGAAGTGGGAACTAGGCAATTCAAAGRATTCATTAGTGGTTAAGTATCTTTTACCTCCAGGCTACTGCGTGAGCCTAGACCAGGTTAGTAGTGACTGAAAGTTGTTACTACCTGGCAGCCACGGGGAGAAGAGGTGGTGATGCTTCCCACTCAGGTTTTTCAGAAGCTGGTGACCACAATACAAAGACCCAGGACTGAACAATGTACGCAGATTAATCATCTCTTTCAACTCTGATCTGGAAATAATCCCTTTTGATGGGGGTGGAGAAGCAATTGCCCTGCATGGGAAGCTAACCTCACTGTTGCCTATTCTGTACCTATCATATGAAAAATGAGCACACGCAGACCTGCAGCCAGTCCAAATTGTCAGAGTTTGGGTCACTRATTTCAGAGTAATTACCATCACTTATGCTGCAGAGGAGTCGGCCCAACAGGGTTTATATACATTGATGTCAGCCTGAAGATTTTTATGAGCACTACATATATTTCTCAAATATGGCTGCTGTAGATTAATTGTCCCATCTTTTAAARTTACAAAATACACTTCTCAAATGAATTGCATTGGATTTTTTTCCACTCTCTTACTTTCAAACTTCCACATTAATTTTACAGCACATAGGAGCAAAACACATAGGTTTCGATTTTTTGCAGTGCTTTATGGCATTTTTTGCTGGGAAAGTACTTTTAAAGTTGGTGTTTTTTCCTCCTTTTTCTGTGCATGCATTCATTAATCCAGTCTCAAATTCTGGTGTTTTTGTCCTTCTCAACCTTTGGTAGATACGAACAGGACGTACCGCRGTACTCACAGAATTCCCATTTTACTGCAAACTTGTAACTTGCTTCTATAAATCACATAACCCSTTCTCTTGCTAGTGTAAGGTATGTTTCCACAACAAATGATATACTGGATATTAATAGTGTTAAACTCTAAGACAAAAACCTAAGGAAAAAATACACCTGTCGTTGCATATTACAAGACAYGGATGGAACACCTTTTTTAACTATATCTCGAAGGAGGAAGCATGGTTGCAGTCTCGTTGCATAGTAACAGCCATTTCTGCTGCTCCATGGCACATGAACAGCAATGAACAGACTTTGTGATTAATGAAATTAACTAATTAAAACCTTCTCCAACCTGATGTGAGTATTTAGTTAGTCAAAGCAGTTGTTTACTTCCCACATGACAAAGCAACAGGGGTTACTATAATTAATTAGAAGTAATAGTAAATAATTTGGAGAGTATGGGCTTTACGAACGTTCCTTGAATGTTTGAACAATAGATTAAAGAAACTCAGTCTCCTCCAAATGTGAATAAAACTCTGTGTTTCCCTGCCCTCAGTTTCTGGATGCGAGCCGTAATGCCCCTCTGGTTCAGGTCTGCTCCGGTGTGGGTGAGAGGAGGGGACACGAAACCCGCGTGAGCGGGGCTGCCAGCCCAGCGCCCGGCTTGCGGCACGCCTCTGAAGCACGCGCGCCGGCAGAGGCGCGGGGGTGTTTTCAGGGCTGTCGGGCACCCAAAGACACGCTGGGGGAAGAGCCTGGGCAAACAGACGATTTGCATCTCCCCACGGAGAAAGTGGGGTGACGACAGGGACCTGACGTGTCCCACGGCTCAAGGTTGGCTCATGGTCCGCGTTGTGATCGACCTGAGCAGCACAAGTCAGCGCTGTAAATGGTGGCACATCTGCCGTTTGGTGTCCTTAATCAAGATGATCCAGCAACCCTTTTCCACCTCTGCAGCTGCCGTTACTATCTCATATTAATGTGGTGCCACACACCTTTTCACCTGCCTAGAGCCTTTAATACACAAAACATAAAATAAAAACCCAAAGCATCTAATTCTAGCCACAGTGGTAAGCAGTTTCTCATCATTTACATGTTATTTTTTTCATCAAAGAAATATTTCTCTGGGGGAGAGGTACAGGGACCTATTATCTACTGACTTCAATATCAAATAATCTGACTGATCACACTTAACCTCTCAACAGTTTCTCTGTTGCTGACTACCCTACTTTTCCAGTAGCTTAGCAGCCTGGACTCCTGATGGGGGATTTACTCAAGAAAGGTGCAGCTTTTCCAAGTAGCGTTTTCTCTTGCAAACACCCATCTTGACGATGAGAAATTCCATGCTCATTAGTGACTCTGGCTTCACAGTGGACCAAATATATGCTTTGTGCACTTTAAGAAGATTTGGTGCTTTTGACTGGAACTGCGAATAAAATTGGCTGAAACACAAAACTGGCTTTGGCTTCAAGGAGGAAAGTTCACTCAAGTAAAAGTTTTATGATCGTAACGCAGGAAAAAGTAAATTTTGTCTGGGTTGAATTTCAGCTTGGAAGAAAGGCAAATCGAAAACATGCATAGGCCTGAAGAATAATTTCATAAACTAAAAAAAGCTACTTTATCAGATAAGCATTCACATTAATTTTTTATCCAGTCTCATTCAAAAGAAGTTAATTTCTTTGGTTCCAACAGATTGTGTTAAGATCAGTTCTGAACCCCTGGAGAAAGTTATTGTGGTTGGCTGTCTCTGTTTCTGAGCCACGACTGAATCCGCAATGAGGGGGCCAAAAGAGGGATTTTGCGGCACAACAGCACAGGAGTGAAGAGCCTGCAGTTTTCTTCAGGGGGCTGAGAGAGGGGCAGGTCCCGGGAAAAGTGAAGGCATCTCCAGTTGCCTGTCAGGGGAGGTCTGAGGTGGAGGAAGAGCAGATCTTTCTTGCGAGGTTTGGTGTGAACAGAAGAGCCTGACAGCCAGCTGGCCAAACGCCTAGTGCAGGGAGCTTCTCTTCCAGAAACAGTGTCCTAGCTGCAGCCTTACCATAAAGAATATGTGAAAAAATAACAGGAATAGTGAGGAACATACATGGGGATTAAGGAGGGAGAGCTGTGATATAATTCTGATTATCCTGTCACTTCATTCTGGTTTTGTCCTTTGCTCTTTTCCTGAAGTTCTCCACTGTTTTTCCTTCTCCCTCTCTCTCATTCATGTTGTGTTTGAGAAAGCATTCCTCTCCATGGATTTCAGTGGGCTTTGGATCAAACCCTGCAACACATTTGTAGTTCATTAAACTTTTAAACATACTTGTTTCACAATCTTTGTGCCATATTTTGCTTGTTCAGATGAAACGATGACAAAATTTGATCATTTGGTCTAAGTCCAAAGAAGGGCTAATACTCTGCCCTTACCAGAACTAGCATGCCAGCTCAGCTTTTTAGTCCTTTAGAAAGCTGGGTTCCTCTAAGCACAGGTTTTCACTGCTGTTATGGGGCCAGACATACAATACAATAAAGTGCATGCTCCTAGAGAGAATTGTGACCACAGAAACACAGTGAATTCTTTACTTTCTCTGGAAGCTGTCTCTGAAAAGAACATTTTATAGAACCTGATGTGGCCGATTTAGTGTTATTTTATAGGAATTCTGTATGATGGCTCGCTTCTAAGAATGTTTACTTTTTGAATAGTGATCACTATATTACTATCACTGTTAATGCAGGCAAAGGAAGCTTGTGGCTCACAGTCCCTTGCCCACATGAGTCCTCACCCCCTGTGAGGACTCCCCATGCTGAAAGCATTAGCTGAGTTTCAATTTATGGCTCATCAAAGCCCATTCAACTTTCAGCGAGGAAAAGGTTTTTCTCTCCTGATTTAACCTAGTAAGTAATCATAAAGAAGCAAAGGAGGAAGAATGACTCAGGATAAGTTTTTGTGCAGCAAACACTCAAAGATTGTTAAGAGACTATGCCAGGATTATTGGTCTGAAGATAAAGTTGGCGTAAAGAAACAATATGCATTTCAGTGTGGTGAACAGTGAAGTTAAATAAATTCATCAAAAAACCTTGCTCGTATATACACAAGATGGTGGGCTAGTCTAGCCTCAAACCCATCAGTCTGAAAAAGATTTGAGGTTGAAGTGGATAATGAGTCCCTGAGCTGGTGCTTTGGACAAAGAGATTTAATCAACGATTAAATTAGAAAAATACCATTTTTTTTCCTATCAGTACTAAAATACGTACACACCTTTAGAAACCAAAATTGCCTGACTCTCAGAGAAGGTCGGTGCCCACAACTGTAACATATTGACTGTTTCTGTAGCTCTGCCAAGGAAACCTCACCAACGGGGTTAGGGAAGGCTCCAGCTCAGTAGTTCTCAAGCTAGGAATATAGTAAATATATGGGGATGTTGATACCCCTTCTTACTTTCCTCCCCCCTTCCTTTTGTTATTGGCTTTGGTATCAAAGACCTTAACCCCATAAAGCTTGTTACCTTGGACTTCAGAATAAAATGCACCCAGTCCCCATGAACCCCAAGGGAACAAGATTCATTCCCTCCCCAACAACACCACTCGTAAAGTAGGATTCTCTATGGCATTGCCAGAAGAACAAACTCATGCAGCAGCAAGTACCCTACAAAGGGTGCATTGCAAGTGGGTCGAGTAAGCAGGGGAACACACGTCAGTGACAAATGATTCTCGTGCCTGTAACAATTCCTCCTAACTGCGTCTGCACATCTGTCGTGCTGTCTCTCTCTATATTTGCTAGCAGCTTTATAAATATCTGGGCCACTAAGCAGATTTTCTCTTCAAAATCTGTGGCCCAAATTCTTAAGAACACGTTACGGTCCCTAAAAGGACAGAGAGGAGTGTTGTGTGTGCACGTGTTTACCTGTTTGTTTAAAAAGCAGAGCTGATCAGCTAAATTATGATGCCTTTGCACAAGAATCAGTGGAAATTTGCCTGAATAAGAGCAAAAGAACCAACAGATTTCTTGTTTTTCTGACCAGTAGCTGCCGTGCATTCAACACACCTTATGTTGGTTAATTCTGTCAAAAGTATAAATAGCACAAGTTTGGGGGTCATGCCTAGAAGCCAGCAGCTGGGTCTCCTGCCTCCTATTACTGAAGCTTTTTAATTGTTCAGCCATACATAGGAGAAGAAAATATAGTTAAGCGTTTCTAAACCCTAGTCTTACATTGGCTGTCGGTTTTCTGAAGAGCATCTTTTCACCGTAGAACACAGTCCGAAACAGCAAGAGACTGCACAGCGGGGAATCATGTAGAGGGGCACTTAATGAAACTAATAGCTTATGGTTTTAGAAAGGCAAGTTTTGTATTTCACTTTGATCGAGACCATCCTCTGGATGTTGGAGTGGAAGGATTTCTTATATTGACAGCACGGGCTGAGAGCTCGCTCAGCCGGTTCTGTTCCTTGACCCTAGCTAGCAACTCCTAGCATCACCTTGGGCAGACTAATTACCTCCGGGTTACATTTAGCAAAATCAGATGAATGGCTTTCCAAGGCTTTTTTAGAGAATTCTCCATGATGTGAAATGATTAAATCAGGATTAATGGTGTTTCTAAAAATACATTCTTGTTCAGTCACGTGTTGTTTGACCCTACGCAGGAATTACTGGGTTAAATTATACAACGTAAGCAGGAGTTCAGTGCAGATGATTGTAATAGTCCCCACTGGACTTAATATCCATGAATTAACTCATGAGAGGGGATAAATGCAGTAGGACAGCTCGTGTGATTACTGATTCCAGCTCCTGCCCCCTCTTTTCAAAACATTTTGCGAAGCAGCTCTCAAGCCATAGTGGTTTACAGCCCGCATTGCATCCCTGACAGAATACCCCATCGATACATTGCTGCTCGGGTACAGGGTACTGAAAAGCAACAAAAGGGGCTACATAACTTTATTATTCAAGAATATCTGCATTTTGGACATGAATGGAAGGATAAGCAAATCTTCAAGATGGAAGCTGAAAATCAAGGGGGTGAGAACAGACATTTCCTGTCCCTATACAATAATTAGGTAAGTAGCAGACATTTGGGACTTTGTGTGCTATCTTTTTTTCCTTTTTTGCTTTGAAGCGTCAGACATTGATCTTTAGATGATGTCCAGATGATAGTTCAATCCAGCAAGGCAAACCCTACTTTTTAAAATACGATACATGAGGAGAGATCTTTGTCAGCAATGCACAGAGTGGCTCACCTTGTCAAAAGAAACTTTTTTCAGTATGAGCTTTTAGGCTCAACCTAGTCTGTCAAAAGTAGATCACCCACTGCTGACTTAAGGCAGGGGTAAAGCTTCCATGTGACTTCAGTGACCGAACCCATCGGCACTGCTTTTATTCCACGCACCCAGCACAATGAGTCAACTGATTGCATTTAGGAATTTGCTGTACACCTATAATTTATTATGCTGTCATCTCGGGAAGAAGCATTGTTGAAGAAGAATGACATAGTCCTTCCTTTACAATTTATTGTCCCAATAAAATTAATCACCCAACCTCCAGCTCCTAGAAAACTCCACAGAGGAAATCAAATTCTAAAGATGATCCATTCTTATCAGTGGCAAATGGAGTAAATAGTGAATCATTGCACAGGCCTTGATGCAAAATACAAATGACCTTGGAGTAGCAATCAAACTTTAAAGATTCATGTTTCACAGAAGACATCAAGATGAGTAGTTGGAAAAGGTTGTATTGATTTGGAAGCGCCCCCATACTTTTAAGTATTTTATGTTTCAATGTAGTTTGCAGTTGTTCCAGGATGCAAGGAGTCGTCTACCCAGGGCAGCTGTGATCTAAATAAGGGAGATGCACAGCTGCATGCCAGTGACTGCTGTCACATGAGTAACAACGCAGAAAATCCAATCCAGCATTTGCTTTGATTTTGGCACACATTAAAAAGCCAGCTCCCAAGGAAGTGGATGATACCAAGCCATGATCTTGCATGGAATGGGAGGAGAACTCTCCAAAAATTGGGGCATGCAATTGCTCTGCAAACTCAGGGCACCGCTCCAGCACCACAGCTATTGCAAGGAATCGGGTCAGAGTGCAAAAGATTATGAAGAGTCTTAGGCTCGTGGGCAGAGCCACGAATGAATGCTAGGGTGGTTTGTCCTAAGCCCTCCCATCCACRAAGCTCGGTGTAGAGGGGTAGATTTGCCAGGACCCGGGAGGACCGTACTCCCACTCCCGTGCTGTTAGCACTGCTTGGCGCGGCACGGGGAAGCGGCGGCACCACTGAGCAGCTTCTCCCATCGCCCCATCAGGCGATGGTGTAYTTCACAAACACTGATGTGCAAAGCCCCATAACTCCTTCTGATATGGATTGTACTATTTCATTCAAGAGTGAGGAAAGTAAGACATGGAAACTCAACAGCCTTAAAATTTTCCAGTGCCTCACAGTTAGTGTCAAACAGTTTTGAAGAAGAAAAAAAAATCAACACCAGAAATTTGAAATCCTGCTACCTATTAGACCCAAGTCCACACCAGTGCTATAAGAGAAAGCCCAACGCTATTCAGCTGAGTGAAGARGCTGTCTTCAGATGACATGCAGAAATCCATAGCACCATCCCAACTTTGCTACCAATTTGCTATGGTTAGGTCACTTAACTCTCCATTCTCCCTTATTCCTGCCCATAAAGTGAAGACAATTCTAATGACTGCTCTCATTACAGAAATACTGGAAGATTTAATGATGTAATGTTTTTCCAGCACTAGAAGTATGTAAAGTACTTGGCAAGTGCTGAATGTTATCACCAGTGCTGCAGCAGTGATGGATAGCGAGAGTGCCAGCACTTAGATCTAAGGAGGAGACAGGAAAAAGCTGTTTCATCAGAGATGGAACCAAAATTGAAATAGGTTCAATCTTTACAAGCCAGTTACGGTATCACAATTGCATGTTCCAGCACTTGCTTAAAAACCCAGATATTGTGGAGTCACACAAGCTATTTGCTGCTTTTCACAATCAAGAGAGCGACTCCCTCATCTCCACAAACACATCTCACTGTTGCTCCTACTGGTTCTTCACATACAACTTGCCATTAAGTATTTTAAAATCTCTATGCCAGAGACAATGAATTAGTTCAAATGCCTTATGGAAGAGAGACTTACAGACTTGGTGGATAAATGCTGTGCTTCAGCCTAGGCTGGTTTTCCATGGCAGATTAACAGATGAAAGCTACCAAGAATGACTATAAAGTACAGGGTAAGAAACTCAGGTAGTATAAAAGTAACTTCAGTTGGCCTAGGATGACTTACACTTTGAGGATTTGGCCATAAACTAAGAGGAAGCTTGCCAACAGAGCATTTCCTCAGCAACTGTCTATCTTACAGAAGCCAGTGCAATCCCAAGTAATTTCCTCTATTAAACCCCTCTTCCAGCTCAGGAGTTCCTTCATTTTACAGCAGCACTGGGGAAATGTGCCCAGTGCGCATCAGACCCATCTGTAAAAGTAACTTAACTCCCCAGATCCATGATTGGTATTTCAATTTGTGCCCTGTGCTTATCAAAGAAGCTTGAGACCCAGCTGCAATTCATAAGGAAACACATTTTTCAAAGCCATCTAAGCTGACACGTTTACCAAAGAACACTATCTGACTCACTGAAATCAAGATCCTCTTCAGCAATAAAAACCATGGGAAAAACAGGCTTTGTGACTTGCCCCAGACATCAATGGGCTTCACTCAATGATGAAACACACGCTGCTCACCAGCAGCCTAAACTCACAGCACAGCAGGTACCAGCAGTTAGTCTTGTCCTTGTAGATATCTTAAATGTGTTCATAGTTTTTCTCATTTCATTGATTTCATTAAGATCAGACTATTCATGTCAGTAAACATACACATTTGGTCAAATAAGCTTTTATGATAAGATTACGCCCTGAACTGGAGTTTGCAAAACAGCACTGCTACCAGAATGTGCAGCTCTGTGTCATCAGCTGCTATATATCTATTCATCCATTTTACCAAATAACGTTTGCTTGCGGTGCTTGTACCTGCACTCTAGTTTGAATTAAGATTGTGCATCATTAATATCCCTATAGCTGAAATCCCTTATATGTTTGCAGTGATTTAAAAAATATAAGCATTAGTTGGAGAAAGGTGCAGTTGATATGTTGGAGGTCTTTTCTTGCCTACACACACATCTGATGCTTTTATCCACTACACCTTGAAACACACCATTTGCCCACCCCAACACAAGTCCTCTTTTACCTGTTGTAGGTGTTGTAGGTGCTTATGTTTTTGCATACCCCAGGTCTGGCCTGGCCTCCCCTCCCCAAGCGCTTCCCCTCCTGCCTGCCACCTTCTTCACCTGCCCCTCTACCTTCACCCCCAATACATGTGTGCACACAGACATTACCTTTCTTCTTGGTACCCCTAGTAAGCTGGTAAGTGATGGCAACTGTCATGGGAAGGTGCCCGAGACACAGACAGAAATAGATGCTAGTGCTCCTCTGCTGCCAGAATATGGCCCGCGTTTATGGTTTGGGTCGTGGTCACTAAGGAGGCCAGCAGAGTAATATTTTTTCTTATTACTCGCTTCATTGCAGCATTTAATTTCATTAGGTTTATAGCTTTCATTGAAAAATGTAGTGCTAAATGTAGATGAGAAAAATATATAGTACATACAGAAAACATATCCTATAGGAACCTTTCAGCATCATTTCCAGGTACCATASTTTTCTGATCATGAAACAAGCCCTCCATATCCCCGTCTGTGCAGGGTGACATGACATAAGCCCAACATAGTAATATCAAGGAATTGATCTGCTCCCATCTTTCCTGCCACCAGCTGCATGAGAGTCATTTACTTAAAAGCAACTTTGGAATACAAGTATTTTGACTTCAAGTACTTTGAACCATCTCCAGGCAACCTCCTCACAGGATCAGGTGAGCATAGCCCCATTTCCACCATGACATGAGCAATAATGTTATTTGATCTCAGTCTTTTTATCTTTTCTAATGCTTTTGTCTCTTTTGCCTACTCCTCCTGTTACCTGGTGTGCAATATGCTTCTTAAGAGATCCAGGGTGCATTGTCTCAGGGAAACAGCAATTAATTATTAAACCTGCCTCTATAACAGCCTCCCAGGTGTTGAGACAATCTGTAAGCTAAGCACTGATGTTTGTCTCTGTAACACGGCACTACTGCATGAAACATGGCAGCCAGACTGCTGCACAAGCCTTTTTATGTTTTTATTTTTAGGAATTGCCTCACAGAGGAAAAGTGCCTTTTTTTGCAGAAAAAGTAGAATTGGTCTGTGGTTAAATCCTCCCTTTTGCCTGCTTCTGGGCGTGTGTCACTGTGCAAAACCTCATACTGATTTTAGTACTGCACTTACCACCTTTGCTGTGTAAGGAGTCAGGGGCTGGAAACCTTGAGCCAGGTTTAAATCTGTCACCTGCCATTTGCRGGCCAGTTGATTTCTTGCAGGGTTACACACGCCTACATGTCATCTGGCTACTTTCAAGGTTGTCCCTGGAAGGGGAATGGGGTGGGCAAGGGCTGAGGAACTGCTGCCAGCAAAAAAACGCAAAATGGTGGGGTAAGATTTTGTGCCCTGCAGTTGTCAGATGAACCTTTGGTGATTAGATCTCCTGAGATTCACAGACCAGGAGAGCAGGCAGCCTGAGAAGATGGCTAAAACTGCACTATGTCAGTTTGGTGGACCCTGGTGATACACCAGGGTTGCCTTTCATTCCCAGCGGGAATGATTAAGAAAGCCCAAATGTCCTTTTGAGCCCTATTGTGCCACCATATGAAATGAAACAGATGCCAAATTAGTGTATTAAGACTGCACAAGACCTTTACAAGGCTGTGGCAGAGAAAGCTATGGAGAAGTGCCAAAGCCAGCAGGATTACAGAAAGGTGCCGCCCTGAAAATAGCTTCGTGGATGGGAAACATTCATTAGTGCATTCTACCTTTATTGTTATAATAAGGCAGAATAATATTATTATAATATTATTATTATTATTWTTTTTTCACAGTCTGTAGCAACACACTAAAAATCCCTCTCAGGGATGTAAAGCTATTGTCCCGATCACAGTTCAAACAACATAAAAAAGCAAGTAATTCAACAAGCACTAGAAGAGTCCAGGTTTCTTATGGGTTTATGTCTTGTGGTCATTTGCAGGTACAAACTGAGGTGCTTTTTTGACACTTATTAATGTATCTCCCTTATGAATTGTTTGGTATCTACTAAGATGCAAATTTATCTGCTGCCTTTCTGTCTGGCACATGACTTCAGGGTTCCTCTCTGCTCCAGCTAGCTGCCTACTTGCACAAAACTTGTAGGAATTCAATTAGCTTTGAGCCCGCTTTCCATCAGCCAAATTAAATCAACTGGTATATTCAACAGTTATTTGAGGACTGTCCTGGTTTCAGCTGGGATAGAGTTAAATTTCTTCCTAGTGCTGTGTTTTGGATTTCGTATGAGAAGAATGTTGATAACACACTGATGTTTTTAGTTGTTGCTAAGCAGTTTACGGGTCAAGGACTTTTCAGCTTCCCATGCTCTGCCAGGTGCACAAGAAGCTGAGAGGGAGCATAGCCGAGACAACTGACCCAAATGGCCCATGGGGTATTCCATACCATATGACGTCGTGCTCAGTATATAAATAGGGGGCCTAGTCCAAAAAGTAGCGATCGTGGCTCCGTTATCAGTCAGCAGGTGGTGAGCAATTGCATTGTACATCACTCATTTTGTATATTCTACCATTATTATTATTGTTATTATTATSCTTTCCTTTTCTGTTCTATTAAACTGTCTTTATCTCAATCCACAATTTTTACTTTTTTTCCCCCTGATTCTCTCCCCCATCCCATGGAGGCAGGGGCGGGGGGAGTGAGCGAGCGGCTGTGTGGTGTTTGGCTGCCTGCTGGGTTAARCCACAACAAGGACGTACAGAGCATGATCACCTCATTTCCTGAGGAAACCAGACTTGCAATTCCTATTTCTAAGAGCTAATTACTTGCAACGGATGCATGCAATAAATACAAAGGTACTAAGAGAAGAAGATGGCAGAAAGGCTGAAGATAGGTAATAAGAAACCAAGTATACTATTGTGCAAGAAAATGAACATTAGTCACAGTCCAATGCTGACAGCTGGCACCAGCTTCGCAACCTGGTGAGGCATTTAAAGGAAGGATAGGCAGTCAGGAGGGAGGTGGCAAGCTGGGTTTTTATCCCAGATCTTCTCATACGTGTAAGGCAGCGGTGGAGGCAAACTCCACTTGAGTGAAAGTTAACTAGTAGGAAGTGGATGAGCAAAAGTGGTTATGTCAAATAAGCAGGGACTAGCTGTTTACCCTCGGATTCAGCTGTGCTGATCCAAGGAAGACTGACCTGCCTCCAGCCTTGCCCCTGTGGCTTGCCGCTCATCCCTACCCCAGTCTGGGGGCTCATCTTCCAGCTGAGCAGCTCATGCAAACACTCCTCCTGCTTCAGCCAAAGTGGAGCAAGGGGAGCCCTACCTTATAAATCCAGCTTATTCTGACATGAGCAGGTTGAGAGGTGCTCCTGTGGGCAGGTCAAGAGGGGCGGTAACCTTTTTCACTGCCATAGCTGTTTGCAAAGGGATGTCCGTCCACGTCCTCCACAGGGCAGCTGGTCTTGGGGAGGGACTGTGTTTTCAGGCACCTTCTTTATGAAAGCACAACACTTGGGTTTTCAGTATGGGGAAGGGGAGGGGAGTGTGTTGAGAGACAACATGTTTCTATCATTGTCTGTGTGATGGGAGACATCTAGGCACTCACCTTCCCTCTTGGGAGGGTACTGGAGGCTTGGATAGAAAGAAAACCTGAATTTAAAGAAATGTGCTTACTCTGTTGCATGTTTTGGCTGATGTGGGTCTAATGAGAAGCAGCAGACTACAGGTGCTGGTGGCTGAGTGGTGGGATACGTAGGCTGCGATGACAAAGAGAGACAGGAGAGAGTACAAGGGAATACCAGGTTCTGTGGAGGTAGGACTATTCACCAGTTCCATTGTTTCATGTATCCATATGGCAATGTCAAGTTTTACATTTGGTCATTTGGAGACAAGCCTCGGATAGATAAGTGTGAGAATTACTAGCTGAAGCTGTGATGAATCAGATGCATGCTCAGCCTCTAGAAGACCTTCTGCTCTTCTTCCTCTCCCTGCATCAAGAGCAGGAGATGGCAGACTTCACAGCTGTCTCCATTTCCCAGCTCTCTGCCTGCAGAGCTGCCTTGTTCCAGGAGTTTTTTTTCCACTCACTAAGCCTGATGCTTTAAGGCCTGGGAAGGCTTTAAAGCTACTTAACAGATTGCAAAGTGAGCTTTTTTAGAATCATAGAATAGTTTGGGTTGGAAGGGACCTTTAAAGGTCATCTAGTCCAACCCCCTGCCGAGGGCAGGGACATCTTCAACTAGATCAGGTTGCTCAAAGCCCCGTCCAACCTGACCTTGAACGTTTCCAGGGATGAGGCATCTACCACCTCTCTGGGCAACCTGTGCCAGTGTTTCACCACCCTCATTGTAAAGAATTTCTTCCTTATATCTAGTCTAAATCTACCCTCTTTTAGTTTAAAACYGTTCCCCCTTGTCCTGTCGCAACAGGCCCTGCTAAAAAGTTTGTCCCCATCTTTCTCATAAGCCSCCTTTAAGTACTGAAAGGCTGCAATAAGGTCTTCGCGAAGCCACCTCTTCTCCAGGCTGAACAACCCCAACTCTCTCCGCCTTTCCTCATAGGAGAGGCGTTCCAACCCCCCGGTCATTTTTGTGGCCCTCCTCTGGACTTTTTAGGCTTCAGACTCTGAGACTGACCTATGTGAACTGAGAGACCTTGAACATAGAGAGCAAATTCTCTTTCATATTTCTCAACTGTCACATATTCATTAGTTATAAATAATAAATGTCACATGGCTTGCAAAATATATATCCAACCTATTTAAGAATACTCAATGCTCRTGATAAGCTTTGTGTCTTAAGGTATTTTTGGTGTCAACCAGTGTTTTCAGCCCTTGACCACAGGACTACGTATGGGAGGGAAGGAGAAAAGTAAATACCATACATTATACTCTTAAATGTGAAGACAAGAGAGGGGGTAAGCCAAAGGCAGATCTTAGACAAGAACCCAGGAGCAATGAAGATAGACTCGTGCACACAGCAGCCACCGTGGTTGCAGCGCTTAGCAGAAAGGCTGTGCTTGCTTGCTGGCTGCCAGACACCAGGCAGGAATATTCCCTGGAAGCTCCATCCTTACCATCTGGCCCACAGCTCCACTCCCAGCCCCCGGGAGAGGCAGGACAGGAGGCAGAGCCGGTCCCCGCTCTTCCCAGCTGAGCCCCACCGCTGCCTGCTGTGCAAGTCTGCCAGGTGGGCAGGGTTCACACATAGCTTGGCTCTGTGTGAACACAACGCGATTCCTCTCTCCTCACCAGTTCACTAAACTCGCATTTCCTACGCCTCTGCTAGTGCAGTTCAGGATGAAAAATCATCTTCGTAATGGCCAAGTTTGTTTGCTTTCTTTGAGAATGTTTATTTAATATCTCCTCACTAATGAGTCAGGCTTTTTCTATGATCCACAAGACATCAATATTGCATGTGCTCAGGGACCTGAAGCACATATACTAAGCACTGTGTATTTCAAATGGCAAGTGTTTTGTTAACAACAACAACTAAACAAGCTAGGGAGCAGCCTGAACTTCTAGAGTCAAAGCGAGATCAAAGCATGCAAAGGTTAATTGGCAAAATGCCACAGGAGCCATTCTGCAGTGGGAATTTATGATTTACAAGCATACCAGCAAAAGACTGCTTTAATCGTTACATTATGCTAAGTACTTGCAAATTTTAATACAGTAAACCACTATTTTTTTTTCTACTTTAGCATCAAAAAAACTTCCCTTCTTAAATATAGAAACACATMATCAGTTTCATATAAAAGGCTTTTTCTTCCCCCAAGAAAAGCATTAATATTATAAATAACAGACATCTCTGCAAAATAGATGTGGGAGGATTGGGGGGAGACTTCACCTCTTTTTTTTTTTTTTTTTTCCCCTCTCTCTCCCCCCCCCATCATGTTTGTGCTTCCCACAACTATTTGCCTGTGCTGCCCTCTGGGTTATTTCCTCCTCCTCCTCCTGTGAAAAAACAGGCATTGCCCCACGCTGACCCACAGCTCGGGGCCCCACCACAGAACTCCCCTGGCACCCTCCCCGGTGCCCCTGAGCACCTCACTTGCCCAGCGTGCTCTTTGGATAACACCTTCGCCAAAATGAAGGGGGGGGTGTTGAGGGAGCCCCCCAAGCCCATGTCCCCAATGCCAAGGACACACCGCCCAGAGGGTCCCCCCCGCAGCCAGGGGAAGCTGCAGCCGGCGCAAGGCAGCAAGCCTGGCTCACAGCCTGCTGAAAATGGTATCTTAYGTATTCTGTTGTGCACTTAAATGGTATTTATAGACACCATCAATCACACAGGTCCTAAATGCATTAAATTGCRATTCACTTAAAGACCAGTGTTCTTCCAGACTCCTAAAAACAGCTCAGAAAAGTGAAATCATAGCCCTCACCTAAATCTCATAGATTCAAGTAGGTCTCTRGTGTTCACTCAGCCCCAGCCACTGGTATCCATCACAGAGGCAGACACAGGCAATGGGAAGCAAACTCAGATTGACCTTGTGTGTCACAGTGAGCAGGCCTCACAGTACCCTTACCTTCATAAAATCAAGATTCAGTGGACAGCTAGTGTAGAATACACTAGAATCAGCCCCAAAACCTGCAGAACTAGTAAAAAAAAATAAAAAAAACAGAGCATAGAGACACAGCCCCATCTCCAAGCCAAAGTGAACAACTGACCTCTTGCACCACTTTTAAACTCTAACCTCCGTGTGTCTCTGACCATAATTGGGCACAGCTGGGCTCCCTCCGCTTGCCTCCGGCCAGGAGGAAGTCTGAAGCACCAAATAGAAAACATATGTGAACTGCAGACCTTGCTAAATGAGCCATAAGCAGCATTTTTCATTCCTGATGTGGTGGCATTTTAGGCAGCGTTAGAGTGTTTGCAGGAATGCAGTTCCTTAGGCAAACGCTTGCTTTTTTGGTTCTCTGAACATAATTTATGCAGCTGTAGCAGATGTCCTATAGCCTAGGACATAGGGATAGCAGCAGGCAGTACTGGTATACTCACTGTCTGATAGGCACAGTACCTCAGTAGTCAGTGGATATAGGTATTGTTATTGTGATTTTGACTCCTAAATCTAAAATGAGTTATTTAACCTCTTGAGTTTGGGTTTCCCTGGCTACCCATGTTTTTATTTGCATTTATGAATTCATCAGTGACGCTTGCAAAAGTAAGGTAGCACTTACAAGCCGTTCTCAAGAGAAGAAGCATTTTACACTCTGAGTTTTACTAAAGCAATGGTGCTAGAAGCAGAAATGAAGCAAAAGTTAGTGTGAATCGTTGTAGGAATGYTGCTGCTTATTGCCTGCATAGCTAACCTACGAGGGCAGAGGAATATTAAGCACCATGTAGTCCACTGATTTGATTACGCATGCAAAACCTCCACTGCAAATTTAAGCAATGTCTATACCTATCGTGCAACAGGGTAAGCTGTGATGCAGTTTGCTTTTTCTTCATCACTGTAATTAGGTTCTATCTTTTTGCCGCCCCCCCCCTTTTTTTTTTGTGTTAACTGTTCTGCAGAAAGTCAAACCATAGGCAGCTTTTTTCTACAAACAATCCAATTAATTAAGATTGTGGACAGATTAACATTTAAGACTCCTCAGAGATGCCTGGATGGAAATCCTTCCGGTTAGTTAGCTCTTATTCAAAAACACACAAACAAGAATGGAGGATAGCAGCACGTTTAACCTGGGGACTGGTGGGTGGAGACCACCAGATAATTAAAGGGCTCTCCTTTATTACCACCCTTGGAAAAGGGAGGGCCAGATAAGCCAGGATATGACACGTTACTGGCAAGGACAGGTATGTAGGTCACTGTGTCATATGGAAAGATGTAGAGTAGAACCTGAGCAGCAACCTGCATGCAGTGGCCCAGATGAAAGAAGAAACTGGGTACACCTTTAAAAAGAGCTCTGGCCACAGATCAGGGAACAGCAAGAGGCCCCCAGTCCAAAGGAAAACACTGTGCCCAGCTTGCTTCTTCCTCTGGATGGACAGATGGCCATCTTGGCTGCTGTCAGGAGGTAGCTGATGAAAAAACCTTTGATGAAGAATTCCTAGAATTTTGTAGGGCCAAAAATAGGGAGGGCAAACAGGTGCAGGGGGCATGCAGGCAGCTGCATGTCCAGCGTGAGTGACTTTTTCTGCTTGGTCCCACTCTTCCTTGTGTCCTTTCATCCAGAAAAACAGAGTCAAAGAAAGGAGACGGGAACAAAGATGTCTCTCCTAAGGCATAAAATACAAATGAGGCTGACAGCAGGGTGGTTGCAAAGGTTTCAGACATTCATTTCTGAGTTAGGAGATATCTGAATCCAGCTTCAGCAGGGTGAGTCATCAGCTAGTCTGCAGCTCTGGTTGAATAGCTGCTATAGCTCTTGGAAATAGAAGTTGCCAGCATATAAATGCCAATAAAGTGGGCACGGTAGACTTAGAATGATTGCATGAGATCATCCTGGAGGATCAGCTACCCGGCAGGAGTCAGTAAGGGTTAGAAATGCTGACAGTCACTTCTCCACTGCTTTCTAGTGATGACTATTTAGATCCACGTGTCTCCAGGTTGTCACCTGCCAGGCAGTGCCCTTGATTATATGGTGTCACAGAACAATAATATATGACTATTTCCCTGGATTGTGAGGTGGGTATTTCAGGACACAGTATTTTAAATAACTGTTTATACAGTAACAGCTCACTGCAGTGGAGTCATCAAGTGTTTCTGAGGTTACTTAGTACCGCAGAAAAACAGAACATGAAACCACCTGAGCTCCCTAAACTACGGCCTGGGTACCACAGGGTGCCACAAACCCTGTGGAAGTGGCAAGGGCTCAGCGCAGCAGTAGGAGCTGCTTTGGGTGCTAGCAGCCCACATTTTGGCAACCTTTGATCTAAACAGCTTGAATATTGGGGGAGAACCATGACACTGCAAGCATCTCAATTGCATCAGGTCTTCTGCCATCTTCAGAGTGCTATTATTGTACCCGGTACTTCTGCCACTATCAGCTCTGAGCAAAACGGTACCAGTTTATCACGAATATTTGCCACCAATAGGGCTAACTAGAGGATAAGGCCTCTCTTGTGTGAATGGTGAGTTTGAGGTGTGTCTTCTTTTCACACTGGAATAAAATCTGAATGTTGCAAAACCCCGAAAAATAATTGTTTAGGATTGATCATAATGCAGAAGGATTTTTTTATAATCTGCCTGTGGAGTTTTTGTGTTGTTATGAAAACAAATATTTCACATAGAAAAAGGAAATGCTTTATTCCAAGAAGTCCCCAAAAGTGAAGCAGGACACTTCGCCACCATCCAAAATTTGCAAAACATGAATCGCTGTGGAACTGTATTTTTTTTTACTGGCCTGCAGTGGCTGTAATTGGTTATTGTTCTTCTGTCCAATTCTAATCAGTATAGCAATATTCAACAAGGGTGTGCTGAAAAATTATATCACATTATATCAGCAAAAATGTATTTATAATGTATTTGCAATGACAAAAGAAAGAGATCATTAAATGTATTTTATTTCACCCCGGGAGCTAATATGGGAGAGTGGCAGAAGGCTGGTGGGCACCAGTTGAGCCTATGCTAGAAGAACTGCAGGAAGAGCTATACCATCAAATCTCTTCTAGTGAGCAGTGGACCATAGCAAAATACTAGATCGGGGCAGAGTGGTCATTTTGAGCAACTTTGTATTTTAAAATGGCTGGGCAAGGCGACAGGTTGAGAGAGAACAGGAAAACAAAACCAGGGTTCCAGTATTAGCAAGTCAAATTGTGAACTGACGTCAGGAGTGCTGTGATGATTATATCATGAATTTCACAATATTTGGTGCTGTTTTCTACAGCCCTTGCTCCTGCAACTCTGTAATTAGATGAAAATTGCTATTCTCATTTAAAAGTAAAAAATGTTTCCAGCCTTGAAAGTTTAAAAGACATTAACCAAGCACTCCAAATGAAAAAGAAAAAAAAAATAAAAGCACATCAAACTAATTATTAAAATCCCCAAAACTCTCAGGGTTTTCCAGCAGACAGCTCACGATGTGTGGTGGTCTGAGTTGAGCTGATAGCTGCTGGCTGCTCAACTGAAGAAAATTTGGTTTTCTTGAGGGAGAGGCGACTAAGAGGGAGTATCTGTTTTTAAAAGATAAGAGCATAAAATATGGTGGCTGTGGGGTTGGTAGGAAGGAATAGCTGTCATTTTCATGTGGTTTTTTGTATCTGAGAGATGGAGCTAAGAGAAAGACTAAAAGTAGATCCTAGCTAAATCTTCAATGACAATCTTTGCCCTTGCTCCCTATTTCTTTGTCTGTGTTTCTTACATACCACTGCAGAAGTTTTCAGATACCTGGGAAATGCATCACTAACTGGGATATATATACATATATACATGTATGTATATATACACGTATATATATGTGTGTGTCTTAAATGCCTGCAAGCCTTTAGCCACCTAAGACCTTGTAAGAAGCAACAGCCACAGCATGCAAGAGTTACGAAGTAAGAATGTAGCTGCCACAAATCCATCTCTAATCCTCCTTTAATTACACAGGCGAGCGGGGCCTTAACGCTGAGACAGCTCCACGCTGCAGTGTGCTCCAGCAAGCATAAAGGAAGCAGCAGCACCTGATGACGCAGGACTGTACAGTATGGAGGGTGAAGTGAAGGCTATAATTAGGAAACCACTTTATTGTGAAGCAGGCAGTCTAATGAAAGCAGCTGATGGGACCAGCTGACTGCATCTACATTGACAATAGCCTGCTAGCATCATTAGTATCTGTCATCTTTCCCCCCCCCCCTCGCTGGCACATCTCTGAATGTTTAGAGTGAGGTAATCTCCCCACACCTTAGACTGAAATCTTTCTGTAAATTGCTCCACTGAGATCTACCTGAACTTATGCGTTATGATGGCCACTATGCCAGGGGGGAGAATTTCACCTCTGGGCACACCTATGGCAAGCAGCCAAGAAAGGGTGGATGCATCCTACTCTTGCTTCACCTGTGCTCCCCCATGCATGAAGGACACAAAGGAAATACAGAAAATACAACTAGGCAATAGTAGATGCAGAGGAGTAGACTAGGCTAAATCCCAGCAGAAAGCTAGATAACAACAAATGCAAGGCACTAACACAGAGCTCAAAATGCTCTCATACACTTTAGTGAATTCATCACTCCTGGCTCTTGTGAGGAAGGGTCAAAGGCCAGTTACCTGTTGTCCAGCCAGGAAGACTGGGGCAGAGGAAGAGAGCAAGGTGCTTGTTTGAGGCCTGACACATGAACAGAAAATCAGTCTGCTAATTTTCAGTGCTTAATTCTGAAAAAAATTTGCTTACGTGCCTCGAAAAGGCCTCTGGAGGTCCCTAATCCATCTGTCCCTCATGTCTGGTACCCAATACGTTTTTCCCCAGAGTATTTTGTGCAGTTTGGCTTGGAGAAGCTAATAACTTCTCTGTGTATGCTGACTGGACTAGTCCCTTGCTTTTCAGCTTAGCTGTTAACGCAAGTGGCAATACATGTAGGGGGAAACTTGCCCTTTTGCTGCCCTTGACGCACCTAGTCTGAGCCTACGGGATTTCAGATCTCCAGGGCTCTCCGTCTAGCAGCTTGTAAAAGCATTCCGAATTTACTACTCTTCTAACCAGCAAAGAAAATAAATCTTCCTTGCCATAAATGCTAATGTTGGTGCACTGAGAAATTCAAAGGGAGGCTGCAGAGAGAGAGAGAAACATTCCCCATGCGATGATTAAAGTGCCAGTTCATGAAAGCTGACGTCAGCGCGTGCTTTCAGGGTGGCAGAGCACTTTGCATTTATCCTCTCCTTGTTTGTGCACCATCTGGATGGGCTCCAGTGGAAAAAAGAGAGAAAAGGAGAAGCTAATGCCTTTCTAATACATTTCTGAATTCCTTCGGTTTCACACAGGGAGCAGGCTCTGAAGCACCGAACTTTTGCTTGTCCAGTTCAATGAGATAAAAGAAGCCGAAGGCAGCTGGTGCTCGCGGCCAAACTAAGTTATAATTAGATTGTCATAGCAAACAGTCAGTTGGGGCAACTCCAAGGAGGACCGAAGGAGAGCACACTGGTAAATAACATAATCTCGAGATTCGATAATTTGCAGAGGCAACACTGTTTCTCATCAGGTGGATTCATTCCAGCTCACAACTGCTTTCATATAAAGTCATGATGGTTCAAAAACCAAAAAAGCTGCGTGAGTAAGCTGGAGGTTCCTGCTAAAAATGGTCCGATGGGAAGATAGGAGGAAGCCCAAGAGCAGTTCCGACTCCGTGATACTGTTCACAGGTTAGAGGATAAGCAGGGCGGTACTGGGCTTCCTCCTGAAGCAGATCTCCCTTCCCTGGGATGGAGCAGCACAGGGAGTGCTGCACGCTCCCCCTTTCTATAATCCCTCGTCCCCTTCCAGCGGTGGCACTGCCAATTAGGTCAAGCAGAGCAGTTTGTTGAAGGTGTGAGCCATGAGCATTCCTGAGATGCTGGCTGCTGGGAGGCAGCCTTCTGTGGAAAAATACCTTTTTTTTCCCCTCCTTCTTCCCCTCCCCCCCCTTTTTTTAATTCTGGGCTGCTGTTGGAGTCAGTGGGAAAGGCTTACCCAATCAATACGGTCACACACATGCTGCAACGGCTACAATAATTACCTTGCAGGGTTTCTTACTGAAGATGGCTACTGATAATTTGGTTTAGAACTACACACTGGTACTGTCAAGCAGCGTGGATGACGACTGTGCACGACGGCGGTTTTAGTCTGTTGTGGTTCTCATAGCTGGCATGGTTACTTGGTAGAAACAGCTCACGTTGATCAATACTGGAGTTAGCTCTGCAGGGAAGCTGCCTCTTGAGCACTGAAATGGTGAGGTTCGTATCAGTCTCTTCTCCCAGGTAACAAGTGATAGGACAAAAGGAAACGGCCTCAAGTTGCACCAGGGAGGTTTAGATTGGATATTAAGAAAAATTTCTTCACCGAAAGGGTTGTCAAGCACTGGAACAGGCTGCCCAGGGAAGTGGTGGAGTCACCATCCCTGGAGGTACTTAAAAGATGTGTAGATGTGGCACTTCGGGACATGGTTTAGTGGTGGACTTGGCAGTGCTAGGTTTACGGCTGGACTTGATCTTAAAGGTCCTTTCCAACCTAAATGATTCTATGATTCTATGAAGTAACAACTTTGAATTTACTGGAACTATTCAGAAGAAACAACTTTTCTTTCTCCCCAGACATGCTGATGGTTTAGATTTAGTTCCCATTTCAAAATCAGGATGGCAATATAAAAAAATTGAAAGGTTCCAAATCAGCAATATTTTTCAACTATATGCTTTCAGCTGGAATATAAGTCAAAAGGCAGACATCCTGCATTTCCAAATATTCTGAAAATAAATAGTCTTTGAAATAGCTAAATAGTCTTTGAAGTAACATTCTGAAATGAAAAATTTCACTTTAGGTCCACTTTTCCCCATCATTTCTCTTCCACCAAGTAAAAAATGAAAGACAAACGGACCAACGACGCAAGAAAAAAATTTCCATTTCAGCAAAACGATTTCTTCTCAATAGGGTTTTTTTTTTTTCTGTTCCAAAGGACAGATCTGAGATCAGATCCCTGAAAATCCTGACCCTTCCTACTCTAAGCAATGTGCAAGGATCCCTTCAGAGGCAAGGAGAGGGTGCAACCTGCAGCCTTGCATCTCGCAGGCTGGAGGTGGAACCTGGCAAGGTAATTGCTGGGTGTGGATAACGCAAGTGGGAGCACGATGGGAGAGCAGTGAATTTCTCTCTCCTCTCCATTCCCCACCCTCCGATAATCACAGCCTGGGTTCTGCCGAAGCGCTGCTGAGAGCTCAGTGCCCCTGTATGGATATGGAGCATCAGGGCAGACCTGATCCTCAGTGACCTGCACACCCAGAGCCTGCTGCTCCCCACCGCTCTCTCCCGGCTCGCACAGACTGCCAATGTTTTGCTGTATTTGCATTCAAGCTAAGGGGAAAAACAGGCGTAAAATTGGCACAGCTACCAGTCTAGCTATGTTAGCGATTGAGTGATAAGTTGTGTAGTAGTTACACAACTGGGCTGTGTCTGTGGAGCCCGGACTTCTGGGTTTAATTTCCTGCTCAGTCACTGACTCATCATGTAGCCAGGGGCACATCACTTCACCTCTCTGCACATAAATTTCATCATCTTTAGCTGGGGAGTAGTAAGCCTATCTCACAGGAATGTTAGGACACACAAATTACCCTCATAAATATTTGTAAAATGCTTTAGAGGATGCTTCAACAAAGGCATTGAGTATTTCGTTGTTGAATAAGTAACAGCCAGGGGAACGTCCTAATTGCCAGGCTGGCTTATTCACTTACCTTGCACCAGAGATTTCTGGCAGCAGTACCAAAAGGATGTCTCAGGTAGGGGAAGGGGTGAAGAGGTTGTTCGACTAGTGCAGCAGGAGCAGCAGCAGGAAAAGGTCAGCTCATGCCACAAAACAAGTACGTGATAGATAAATGTTATGCCAAAGGCTGAGAGGCATTTGCGTCATTTTCAGCCCAGATGCACAAAAAGCTTGTGCAGATGACACTTACAGTGATGGAATACGGATGTCTAATCCTGTTAAGCATGGTCCACAAAATCCCATGTCATTTCTTCAGAACACATGGTCAACTCTGGTTTTGGACTTTAAAAGCGTTTAGATACCTGAAGTTCTGCTTTTGCACCCTCCCAGAAGTGTCATCTTCTTGCCTACACTGTCTGTCCTCCACCTGAGGCTGCCTGGGATTCACAGCCGAGGTGTGTCAGCGCTCAGATCCCCAGAGGGTCTGGGAGGAATACTTGGGGATATTATACGATTCATATAATCACTCAGTTTTGCTGTGGGACGTTAAGGAGCTGCTGCTCTCCAGGCCCTAGAGGCTGTATCTGCAGACAGGTGAGCTTTCTGAGGGTCCCAATGTCTGCACTGAAGTAATACAAGGTGGTTGCTAAGAGAGCTAAGCAGAGAGCTAGTCTTAGAAACTTTCCGAAGATGCACTCCTGATTTCTGTTGTCTAATCTATCCCAGCCGTGTCCTCCCCATTTATTCCTAGCTCCTGCGGTTTACTTTGATCTGAAAGCTGATTCAGAGGATACCTGTGGGCAACCTGGCAAGTGCAGGTAAATCCCTGGTGGGTGGAGAGCTGCTGAACTGACCAATTCCTGTGACTTTAACAGGAGGTACTGACTGCAAAACTGACTTGGTGCAAGAGCACGGAAAGTACTTTCTGCCTCATCCACCCACTGTGAAGCCGTTACACATATTTTTCTGAAATGCCCAAGGCCCAGCTCCCCTGCTGTTGTTAAATTGAACAGCAGCCCTGGCTGCTGTTTTACTTTGGGGATTATCTCCTATCACAACCTAAGCCCATTGGGGCCCTCAGGTGGTGCTTCCAGTCACCTAAGCAACACAAATGGTAGCTAAAGGGTTTTCCTTCATGACTAGTTTTTAACACTAAAAGGAATTTAAAAAAATCCTTGATGGTTATGATACAGGCACTTTAAAGGTATCATCAGGTCACTTTCCTTCTTCACAGCCATAATCATTTTATGCCGATGAGAAAGCACTCTTAGATGTTTGGAAGCAGCTGGTTCCTCCAGCTGAAATAACTCACTCCAGGATCAGCCTATGGATCAATGGCAGAAACTCCCAACTGCCTCTCACTGAACCATGTCCCTGCAGCACCACTACTCCAAAAGGACTATTAAATCCTTCTCATAAGAAGCAGAAGACCTGGAGAGTACAAGCACCCTACCACTGAAACACGTTCATGGATCCCATACTCTGTCCGACAGAGAACATGAGCACGTTTCCATACCTGACTTCTAAAAATCCTGCTGAAGGCCTGCAATTAGGGAAAACCCACACAGTTCAGTGAATGAAGTTTTCTCAGTAAAATCCACATAACTTAATCTAGTTATGACTGCGTTATGAGTGACAGTTACATAGGTCACACAAATGGAAAGATATAAGGGAACTTCTTCCAGCCACTAGCCAGTGAGTAGTTCCAACCACCCCTTAAATAAGCTCTCCTGTGTTTTGTTGGATTTCTTTCTAACATCGCTCAAGCCAATGGCTCACTGTTTTTTCCCTTGGGCAACCGTTCTCTCTGATCAAAACAGAACAATTTTTGCTTTGTGCTAGGAGGTTCATGAAAAGCGGCAACAGTTAATAAGTTTCCCCCCCTTCCCGGGTCAGGTGTGTGTTGATAGTGTTGGGTTTCAAAATGCCTAAGAGAAATCCACTGAACTCAGGAAGGAATTCAATAGGCGAAAGCTGTTGTAACATCTGGTGTTCACAAAAGCTAAGTGGTGGCAAGGACAGTTGCTGACAGTTAAACTGAAGATACTCAGCATGTGCTAAGTGAAAATGTGCCAGCCTCTTTCCCCTCTTCCACCACCCCCTTTTTCGGATACAGACTCCAGTGGCTAGAAATACTTCTCAGGTCCCTGGGTAGGCAAACTGCGAACTCAGGACAGAAATAGTTTTAACATGCGTTTAAGTAATTTGTGAACTACTTTATGGATAGATTTTGTCTTGCTTTTCCCAAAATCCCAAATACCTTCCTTCTAAAAAAAGGGTAAAAAAGAGCAATCATTGCAAACCTGTGGTCCTCCAATAGCAAATTCTTTAAATACCTGAGGGAACATGAATCATGCAAACGCAGAGTTGTAAAAATCCAGGGCTTTTCCATACTCCTCTCTTTGGGGTGGGGTTGTTTCACCTCAACATTTTAGCTAAATACCCCTCAAAGTAATGAAATTCTTGCCCAGATGAATAACGCTATAACATACTGACCAGCTGTTAAAATGACATCATTTGTAATCAGTACATCTGTATCTCACCATCCAGAAGCTGGTGGGAGGAAACATTTAGCAATCTCCAAAGCCACACAAAATTCTTCTGTGCAGATGTTTTCCTGAATTTTCCCTCTCCTCCCTAAGTTCACTGAACACCTAAACTGGACTTTGGGGCAAACTGACCCTAGATGAAACTCTTCTGTGCCGTTTGACCTTACAAAGCAAAATGCAGACACTGTATCATGATGAGAGGGAGGGCCATCGGCAGCAACAAAGGAGGCCAGAACTTGAACTCGACTGCTGCCTGAGCTGTAGACAAACAATTTGCCAACACTTGTCAGGCTCCATCACTTCCCTGTTTGAAGAACAGATTACTTCTCAAGACCAGGCAACAGCTTAACACTTACTTACCCCCAAGGCCCTTCACAACCGCCTCAGCCCGGCAGCAAGGCCAGTACCCACAAAGGTCCTTTGGACAGTGACTGCTCATGCGGGCTGAGCAGTAGCTCTTCTCCAGAGGAAGAATCCACAAAGCCTGTTTTCTCAGCATGTTAAGAAACCACTTTACACAGAAGAGGTAGTTTTCAGCGGTGGGTGAGACCACTGTTGGCCAAAGCAAAATCCTGGGCTAAGATGGCATCCATTTAATGCATTTTTCCATACAGACTTGAAGTTCCTCCTAAGCCTCTCTTCTTTTGTGCATCAGTAGGCAATCTGGTCTGCTCAGCGGTCCAGTGAGGAAAAATGCCATGAGGGCATTTGAAACCAAGGGCACATTCTTAACGAAAAAAGAGGGAATGGACAACTGACAGACAGTATGTACAGATTACTTTCTGACACTGAATGCAGTCAGACTAAGATCCAGACCTAATCATTTGTCATTCACTCCGGCTTAATGTTACCTCCGCTTAATGAGCACAGAGGGAACGCACAGCAGTAATATCTTCAAGGAAATAATTTTGCTTGTGGAGCAGCTGCAAACTGCATGATTCCTGATGGTTTTTTAAATGTCAGTGCAGTTCATCACATACTTCAGTCTACACAAGAAAGATGCCAGAAAATATTTCCGTAGACTAAATAAGAATCCCGCCAGTTCATGCTGAGCTCCTATGTGCTCCTGCCGTAGTAGTGCAGTAGAGCTACACCACAGCTACAGAAACTAGGGGAAAAGTCTCCTGCTGCAGAAGCAGCACAGGGCCAATATAATTTAAGCTCGATGGCTTCTCAGTTCTCCAAAGTGTCAGTAAAGGCAGCATTCCTTACAGAGCTGAATGATGCAGGGAACTGGGAATCTGCAGTCCAAAGTGGAGTCACCCTGGCTCCTGCGCAAGAATTATTTACACTCTAGCATCCTTCAGGATGCTGGAGGAGCTAAGAGCCATCTTTCCCCTCACTCTCGAACTGGCTGTACCTCTTAAGTTTTGGCTTTCAGAAGCTCAGAACAAAATTTAGCTTTCTAAATGAGGAAAATGAATGTCTAGTTATTCTAGCAGGGGGCACCAGCATGAAACTCAAATGCACTCATACCCATCTCTAGACAGGAGAAACCCAATGTGAGAAACTGCAGTATTTTGTACCTCTAACTCATGCTCTAGGACCCCCACCCCACTCCCTGCATGCACACACGATTTAGAAAGGTAAATCAGCACTAACCTACTGTTTTGAGCTTCCTTTGAAATACCTAGTACTGATGAAAGGTTCTGCAGAGAACTGTATCTTTTTATTCCTTCCCAAGCCGAGTGGCTCTCCAAGCTCCCAGGAGGGAAGAGGACTCACAAGAACAACATTTAGGGATGAGAGGGGGTTGTAGCCTTCGTGATCCGCTGGGATATTTGCTCAGGTTCCTCACTTATGAGGCTTACATTTTCCAATGTGTCTGAGCTGAAGGTGCTGTGGAATGGACTGGAATACAGTAAATCTTGTCTCCTGCATTGCAGGTTTGAGGCTGTGTTTGCTTCCATTTACTGAGGTAAATAGATACCAGCAGTTGGGATATCAGGTAGATAGTTAATGACCCACAGTGGAGACAGGGACAGGGAGAGCAGCAGAGATGGCTGTGCTGCACTGAAACAAGATGCAGGTGCTTCTGTTTTGCATTCCGAATATATCCCCACTTGGGGCTGCACGTAGAGCTCCCAGACACACAGCTGTGGGTAAGATTTAGGCAAATAAAAGTCCTATTAGTAATAGCCCAACCTTTGAGTGCAGATCAAAGGAGAGGTGAGTGGAGCTACAGCCCCTGCAACCTGACTATACAACTTGTATTTTACCCACTTCTTTTTATCTTAGCAAGGACAATAACAGGAATGAAATGGGAAAAGGAGGAGTCTGAATACCTCCTGTGTGCATAATGAGTAGATTTAGGAACCCCAGAACCCTTTCTCCTCTAAACCATTTTAATTTTCTGCTCATTTGCGTTTCGGGACTGGAAATGTAATGCACCTCACAAAAAAATTACACCAGCGCAAACCACACTTTGGCTTCAATAAAATCAAAATGTAAAGTATTTGACATAGGAAATAAGAAAGCTATTGGAAAACAAGATCACAGGGAATCTGTGAAGTATCTTCTGTACTAGTAGATTGTATGAATTGACCTGCAAGTATAAAACAAGGAATATCTAATTTTCAGGAAAGATCTCCTCTGAACTCCTGATGAGAATTTTAAAAAAACTTTGCAAATTCTTCCTTGGAGAACAGCCATGGAGACTCCAGCCTGGGAGACCTGAACACACGACAGGTCCTATGAAAAGGGCTAAGCCAGGCTAGTTTGCCAGTCAGGTACCTCATTTTTGTTTAGACCCCCTACTGCATGCTAGTGAAGAAATTCCTTCTTCACAGGAAGAGTCATTCTGGAACCAGCTGTGGTTCATACAGTGGCGGGCAGAAGGCTACAGGACTGCCCCTGGGCTATTTAGCCCTGGAGGAGAAGTGATGCGCATGGCCCACCTCCACGTCCAGTCCCAGATGGATGGAGCCTGGAGTCCAAGGTAGTGGAGAGGGTGCTGTTTTTCTAGCTGTGCTGCCCAGCACTGCACCAGGGATGCCACATGGATGGTCCAGGTTGCTCAGAAGTTGGCTTAAAGATGTTTCCATGGCATTGTACTTGCCTGTGTAGAACGACCTCAGCACCTTCAACTCAATGGTCTTGCTGGAATCTAACGTGAAATTGCAGCTTTTCTTTTTTATCTCACTTACCTTGCTATTGGGGAATACCAGGTCATAATCATGGACTTGTAGCTAAGATTTCATATACAGTTTTATAAGAAAGAAGGGCAGCTGCACAATTAAAGGTGCCAAGGTGCTTGAACAAATTTTCTTACTTCATGCAAGCAATTGATATCCTGAGTAATATTCTTGAAACGGAGAATTGCATCCCAGAATGAAAAAACTTTAACACTTTGAATTTCATCCTCCACTTGACTGATCTTCAGAAGCTAACTCTACAGTACATTTCTGATCAAGATTATTTGGCCCCAAAATCCCTGGTTAACCAAGAAGCTTCATTTATATCCAACAGGTTTTTTATTCTGTTGCTCTCTGCATCACACCAGAGAGCAGCCTCAGCAGAGGCAGATGTTTGTTCCATTTGCTTTACAGAGATGTTGTTTTAATGTTCTTTTCTGTGTCAGTCTCATGTTGGCGCCTCTTGGCTCTTCTTCCCGACACAAGCCAGATGAGTAAAGAACCCACCAGGACTCCGGCTACTGCAGCCACAATGACAGCCCAATAGGGGACTGAAGGTTCGGTTTTCTCCAAGTTGAGATCTGAATTTCTGAATCCACTGTTTCTCAGTGTGGAAAGAAAGGGTTTCTCCTACAAAGGGAGAGCAAAGGTTTTACTGACCACAGACCACTCAACAGGCAGCATTCAGACAATATGCCATCACCACTTCCCAGAGAGGAACTGTCAATCTTTAGGCAGACTATCAGCTGTTTCTGCCTTCTGTCTACCTTAGCTCAAAATCTTTCCTGCTCTATTGTCTGAAAGTTCCTAGAACAAAAAAGAGGAGCCATCTCAGAGAGTGATGGCATCATTTCCAAATTTGTTTGCTGCAGACAACAAAATGGAAATATGTAGACTCATTAAAACTGGCTTAAATGAGAGGCTTTCCACTGCAGTGAGGATAATTTTTTTGACATTAAATTTTAAGTAGATTTTCCTGTGTGTAACAAAACAGGAGTATATTTTAGCTATTTAAAGCCTTCACAAAGATACCCTTTTAAAGAACTTTACCAATAAGAAGAAAGGAGAAAAATAAAAGCAGTTAATGGAGAATATGGACATCTTGGCCTTTACTTACTGGGTTTGGACACTTGAGTTTTGATCTGTCATGGGTAAAGTTGTTGTAAGTCTGCTTTTCACCAACTGGCTCCAACTGAAGAAGAGAAAAGCAATAGTAAACATAATGATGATTTTTTTCCTCCTAGGACTCCCCTGACTTGGGTGGTTACAACTTTTTATCCAATCTTTTGGTGCTTGCAGCAATGAAGAAATGTGGTAGAAGGTGCATCACAGGAAAGTTTCCAAACATTTTAACACTCATGAACTGAAGACACTGAGAATCTGATGGTACTGTCTGCAGAAAAACTCTCTCAGGAAGCAAGGAATAGGAGAAACCTTTCCTCCTTTTGCACTGAGTGGAGGAGAAAATAACTCTGAATACCACATACTTCAAATATTCTGCTAAAACAAAGTGGTTCACTATACACCCAGTTCTCCCACGTATACGTCTCAAATGACAGTATAAACCACAAAGAAAAAGAAGAAACCAACACGTGACAGATGTTAGTCACTTTACTTAGCACAGTACTGGAAGAAAGATGCTTAGGTGTCACAGAGATGGAGTTGACTTCAGAAATGACGTAGAGTTACAGAGGCAGGACAAGACAGTGCCTTTGCAGTCTTCACTCAAGCAAGAAATTCCCTGGGAGTTTTAGCTGAGTCTGAGTTCACAAGGTTGCAAGAAGTGAGTTAAATAGAGCTTTTTATACTATCAGTTGTCAGCTAAGTTGCAATAGCTGACCATAGGCTCACCCCAAGTCCATTTCAAACTCAAAATATGTCCAGGCTAATGGCATAGCATTTGTGGTTGGCTAGGAGTGCACATACCATTGGTTACCATAGTTAAGCTAACGAGTAGAGGCTTGCTCAGTCATGTTAACTGAAGTGTTTACAACTGTGTATGGACATGCCTGAAGTAATGACTTCAGGACTGCCCATAGAGAACTGCTGAGTTGTCATCCAGCACTTCTGGGAATACAGCGCAGAGGAGTGCTGGTGCTTCTGCTATTGTCTATACGTGCATTTACTGTCCCCAAGTGATTAAAGTGTCAGCTGTATGTTGGAGAGAAACAACACCACAACAAGCCCAACACAACATGGAGAAAACAAATTCTATTCATAAGATTCCCATATAGAAACACTGGGATTACTTTCTCTCTCTAGTTCAGTTTAAAAAAAAAAAAAAAAAGAAAGAAAAAAAGGAAGTAGAGACTGAAAAATTAAAAGAGAGAGAGGAACCACGGCAAAATGTGACTAGGGAAGGGAAGAAAGCTAACAAGTGGAGAGAAGATGAGAAGCAAAACAGAATGCCAAGTTTTGCTGGTTGTTGTAGGGTCCTTCTGGACTCACGTAAGAGTCCTAATCACTTGGCCTTCCCACCAGCTAATGTTGTGAAGACTGAATTTCGTAGTTTTATTGCATCTTAAAGGGAACAGCTCAAATTCTGATGTGGTTATTTGTAAGATGTGTGCCTCATATCGTGTAGTGTTCTGTCTGCAGTACGGCTGGTTATTTGTAGATAATTGTAATACTCCCTGTGCCAGGGCACTCGGTAAGGAGTCTGGTGCAGAGCCCAGACAAAGGATGATAAGGTGCAAAATTCTGTAGCTAGCCATGCTTGCTTCATCTCTATGCGATCTGTTCCTCAGGAGCATTAGCTTCTGAGCTTTGAAGATGACAGTATCCCTAGGTCCGTAAGTGTACGGGGCAACTTCTGGAAGAAACACACAGCTCCTCTAGAGCATGTGGCAAACGTGGAGGCAGAACACAAGCTAAACACACTGTCTGTGTGCTCTTCTCCTGGGCCAGGGCGCTGATGAGGTGGATTTGGGACCAGTGGGGGCCCCTTAAGACTGCAGAGTCCTCTGACTTCAGAGAGCAGGCGCATGCATTGCTTTGCATGAAGCAAAGAGGGCAAAGAACATCATGGTGAGGGAGAGGCTCCTTAAGCCATCCCAATCCCTGCATACCCACGCAGTGGCCAGGCACAGTCTGGCCCTTTATGTGTACTGACAAGAATCGATGTCATTTGGCCATAAGCCTACAGCCTGCTGAGCTTTTCAGGGAACAGGGAAACAATACGGCCTTACAGTAAGCTTGCACAGCCGTGCCGTACATGGACTGCGAATGAAAAGCAGGGATGTGTTACAAGAACTAGATTTAAATAGTAAACAGTAAAATTTTCAGTTGGCGTAGACCGACAGATCTCTACGGAAGGGAATAGTTGCACTTCGCGTCAGTAAGAACCTGATCCCTGCCACCCCAGTAGAAAGCTTTGTGTCAATATCCTTACATGTGTAGGAAATGAGTGACAGCCTGGACAGAATAAAACTCCAGTGGCATTGAAAAAGGACTGATGGTGATTCAGGAATGAGTAATGGCCAATAGAAACACCATGTTGCAACAGAAACCCAATTTAAGTTTACCATGTGTCCAGGTACTGTCTCTTTTTCTTCTTGAGACCTGCAGCCATGCTCAATTTGAATGTTTTCTACATTTGCCTGGGGTTTCTGGGCCACCATCAGCCCTGTTCAAGCTACCACACAATGAAGCCTACCAGACTGCTGTCATCTGGAGTCCCAGACAGAGAACCCTGACGGAAAACAGGAAGATTTGCTGTGCACGCACGAATCAATTACTCAGAGCATGTGCATGCACTGTACGTCTACTGCTTTCTATAACCCTGAACCTTCAGCTCATATGCTATTCTGGGCAACTGCACAGATTTCTGCCCTGCACTTGTGCTCAAGTTCATTCTGGAGTATCCTGTAAGTTTCTTATATTGCTCAAACTTTTACTTAAACTGAAAAGAAATTCCCCTCCATTTATGCTTGTTTCTTGTACAAACCAGGATACAGGATTTCTGCTGCCACAGTGTGTTTGGGTACTGGTGTTTATGAGACAAGAGGAGGAAATGTTGCTGTGGCATGAAAATGCCAGAATCTTCCTTCCACCATGGGAACCGTCATGGTTCTGAAAGCAACTGTGACCTTGGAGTTATCAAGTCCAGCATGTGCCTCTTACACACTCTTCTAGCACTATTCAAAAGCTATCATTTCCCCAAAAATGACAGAAGGAATGTGACTGCAAGTAGAGGCATCATAGGTGTGATTTCAGCCCTTCATTAGTTTCAGTGACTCTACTAGAATTGCTTCAGATACTAGAGTGGGTGGTACAACATGTCCACACTATTAATGGCAGCAAAAATTCAATCACATGTGTGTTTTCCTAATAAATCTAACAGAATTCACTGAAGAAGGGCAAGCTCATTCAACAGACATTTTCAGGAAACATACAGGACTGAATGTTTAACTAGGCTGATTTTTTGCTTTAATGCAAGTTATTTACCAAATGAGAAGGGAATTTTTCATTACGTTAAGACTCTCAGGATTTCTCAGTTTGAATGAGCAAAGACTTACACTGTTTTATGCAACATGATCGCTTTGGACTGTGTTCCTAAGCAATGCAGACTGAGAAGAGTCTCAGGGTTGAGCAACCCCCTCTTGTTAGGATATCAATTTTATTTCTTGCTTACTGTTTTGTTTCAGACACCTTTCTCATGATCTTTTGTAGGGACTGCTACCACAAACACATAGGGATCTAGGTTGTAACCTCTTACCATATTGTTCCAGAGAGCCATGGCCATCTCAGCGTAGCCTCTTACACTGAAATGAAAGCAGTCTGCAGCAAAGAAACTCAGATCTGGCTTGCCATTCTGTGATAAAAGCAAAAATTTATTTCTCAGCACATTTCAACCTTTGAGATCTGACATATTATATCTAATAGTGCACTGTACTTGGCATACCCACTTCACAATTTTGGTATGTTCCTAAAGGCAATATGCTCATATTTGGACACTGCAGATAAACTTAGGTACTCCTAACTGTGGGCTGATTACTGCGTCTTGAGACCTTCTGCGTAATGCAGCCTGCTCAACTTCACACAACAATTTTCACAACAAACCTAAACTTATCATTAAACCAACAGTCACAGCTCTTACATAGATGCTGCCATTGACCCACACTCCACCTTGTACAGAACTGATAGAAAACTGCTTATTCTTGCTTGTTAAACTTCCATAACTCAGACTTATAACCTTTCAGGTGTTGAAATTTGTGCTGAATTTCAGGCAACATTAAAAATTGTGGGCTTATCCAGCTGTGGCAAATGTCTGTCTGAGAGAGAAATTGCCTCATCACTACCTGTATGGTGATGATTCTTTGGACTTGAAGGCTGCCAGAACAAAATGGGGACGGTATGACAAAAGGATCAGTATTATGCAGAACTGTGTGGTTTTGACCAGGATTCATGCTAAATATTTGTATTCCTAACTACACAGCATACATAATGCTGAGGCTGGAGTGTTTGGCTTCAAAGGCTGCTTCCTGTTTCCAGGCTCGGATGAGCCATGCATGCAAGTGCTTGTCTCCGTGTGAAGGAAACTTGAACATATTCCATAACCTGGATCTGAAGAAAATTGTGGTGAATGCCAACAAAGCCCCCAACAGGGGAAGCAACATGCAGTTTAGAGGAAGCCAGAGGCTGCTTAGGTTTAACGTGTGCACACTACGAATGTTTCCTAAAGCCACTTTGATTCACAGGCAGCAGTCTTTCCTGTCTTCTCCTCTGTCACCCTTATCGCAGGTTCCACCCTGCGCTGCCAGACTGTGCAAAGGGAAGAAAATACAGTCCTTGTGGCATGGGTCTTACTGACTTAGAAAAATAAAGATACTGGTCCTTGTGTAATGGGAAAGAAAAACAGGACTCACGCTATCCAGGGGCAACAAGGTGTTTCGGAAAAATGGCTGCATGACAACTGCGAAGTCCTCACGCTCCTCATACCGACCGCTGTTGATCAGCTGTAAGGCTTCAGCCTGAATGGAGTTGCATGGTTGGAAACAGAAAAGTTACTTACAAGGTTTATCTAACATTTGTCGCTATCAAGAACATGCATATTACACTTTTTTCAATGTAGAAAGCCATAAATTATTAGTATCAATTCAGCTGAATAGTTTAAAGCAGTCCAGAGAATGGCTAAGAAAATAATTTGGTTCATTAAGAGATTTTCATGTGGAAAATGCACAGAAGCTAGGATAATTTGAAACATAAAGTTACTTAATTTAAAAAAAAAGTAGTTTGTAACTTACTTATAGAAATCAGTGCTGCACAATCACAACAAGATTAAAATTTACAGAAAATTAAAGAAAAGGCATAAGGCCAAAATTTTTAGAAATTACAAATGAGTCCAGAAGGCCAACTTGAGACTGAAGGTGTGCTTGAAGTAAAATAAAACTTAATCATTGAAAAAATCAGCTGCCACTTTTGAAAACTATGGCAATAGACATTCATACAGATAACAAAAACACCTCATTGTTACTTGCCAGCTTACGGATATAAATTCTAATGCTCCTGGTCTTATCTCAGAACATCCCTAACCCCACTTCCTTAGTTAAGGGAAACACCCCCTGTATAGGTTTATACAAGTATTTTCCAAGATGGATTTTTTGAGCATTGAGATTCATCAGACAACATCCACTGCCAGAGCCAGAATAGAGGACTGGAGAACATAATGTGAACTGATACTGCGATTCCTGTATTCATAGGAATAATGATGGAAAAACCTTCTGCTCCAATAGCTATTTATAGCCTTTGTTAAATTTAAGTCAATCTTATGCCCGAGGCTGTGAAAAGTTACTCTCAGATAGCAAGCTCACCCATGGTAAACTATCTATGTGCATGCTCTCAGCCCATAGCAAAAGAAACGGATATCAGGTTGGCTTAGTTCATTTTCTGTGCTAAGAGTTACCACAAAATAGCTGATGCAAGGTAATTTGTCACCCTTGCAGTGACATGTTAATTCATGTGAGCTATTCATTGGATTCATAATGGACAAACACGTATCAACAAAATAGCCATCACCAGTAACTTCTTTTCAGCTGTTGAAACAGCAACTGGAAATAGAACCAGTCTCAATCTGCCTCCAGCTCAGAACCGAGGTCAAATTATAAGGCAGTGTGGAAAGACTTGCACTGCTGCTAACTAGTTAGCTGGGTTAGACTGTAGCCAAGCTGTTTTCCAGTCATCCCTCTCTGTCCTGCATATCTGAGGATATGCATGAGAGGAAGGGAATCGATATAAAATGAGACACAAGTGAAGACGACCAGTTACAGAATCAAAGTATTACCTGAAAATCTCTGTTAACTCTCTTAATTTCTTGTAGGTCAGAAGACTTTTCCTCAGGGTTTAAGAAACATGGGCAAACATTCCTTCAACAAAAGAAATACTAGAATTAAAAGCCAACCTGGAATAGCCTATGCAATTCTTCAGCAATGTGTGTCTGCTTCAAGAAGCTCAGGATAGGTGCTCAAAGCTCACATGCAGAAGGAGAGCCACCTCGTTGGCTTAGAGATGGACAGATGGCCATCACCAGTAACTTCTTTTCAGCTGTTGAAACAGCAACTGGAAATAGAACCAGTCTCAATCTTGCCTCAGAAAAAAAAATCCCTATTCACCTAGTTTTCAAAGTGAACACCCGTCACAGCCAGTAAGAGCTGCAGGATCCACAACTCTGAGTCAGACACAAAAGTGTTTAGTATGCCACACATTAGCAGGAAATCACATGTGTTCAAATTAAAAAACCCCTACATATAGGCTTACAGCAGAATTTCAGAAATCTGGGGGTTTAAAGATAGAAAAGACAAATTGTGCATGTAGTCTGACTCCTCAGACCACTATGTTTCATTCTGTTACCCCCATATCAAGAGGTAATAACTTGTGATTCACTGAAATGCATCTTCTAAGAATGTGCCTGGAATGAATATGAAGACATCAAGCAATACAGTCAATTCACTATTTTCCCTCTTAGTTAATGACTTCTATTATTAAAAATCTGTGCCTAACTTCATTTGAATTCATTAGGCATCAGCTTCCAAACACTGGTCTTTGTTATACCTTTCTCCACTAGACTAAAGAGCCTTTTCATGTCCATGCTGACTCCTGTAAAGGCACTGCTGCTTTCTAAAACAAGTCCCTCAATCCTTTCTGAGTTAGGACTTTGGTCTCCTCCATAAGGTTTTGCACTCTGCTATACGCAGCCCAGCCTGCACCATAGGAAATGCAGCACTGAATACAAGGAGAGGCGTCAGGGATGTCAGCCTGTGCTGCTGATCAGGGAATGGCTGGGCAAAAAGGCTTTGAAGTTCAGTAGTACAGCAATTATATGGTGACTTGTGCTGTGGCATGCTGCCTTATTGCTGAGAAGAAAAGTGACGACTCTGCTATCTACAGGTGCATGCCTTTTAGCTGAAGTATTGGAAGAAGTAGTAGAAAGTTGATGGGAACTAGTGCATCAAGTAAAGCAGCAATGAAAGTAGCTTGGAAAGCTCAGTGTGGATGTCCTCCTGTAGAAGCAATTTAGATTGAGCCAAAAAAGTAGCACTTTAAAGGCAAAGACCTGTTTTGCTCACTTACTTTGCTGTCAAAGTGCACCCCGAAGAGCTTGCTGCGATCTGACGCAGTCCAGAAATCTCTAGTATCTCCACCATGTTGACAAAGACTCTTGGGAGCTGCAGGGATTATAATAACCAGACATACCAAATCACAGAACATGATACCACTACAAAGTGAGAAAGAAGTGCCATCCATAGGTCAGGGAGTCAGTGCAAACTGCATCGACTGCAACCAATGGCATGTGCAAGGATTATGTACAAAGGGAGGGGGAGGGAGACATACAGTGGATGTCAGCCAAAACATTCCCGGCAGCTAGTACAAGCTAGCTGAAATGCTGCTTCACTCCCTGGGGCATTTCCATTTTCTCTAGGGTAAATGAAGCTTTGTACAGTTGGTTTAGTCATCAAAACTGGCAGTAGGGTCATGCTATGTTTAGTCCACAGCAAAAATACTGTGAAACACAGTTTTCCTGAAACTACAGCCTACTTTTTCAGGGCATTATCCAATACAGTTGTTGAAATGCAGCGCTGAGGAGCAGTCTGACTCTAGCTATTTGGAAGATGACCTTCTATGAAACATAATCACTGACAGTCTATCAGAGGTGAGAAAAACTCAGTGTGCTTGCCAGGAACATAGCTTGCTAGGGTATCTTAAAAGCTTACCTCCTCATAGAAAATATCCAGAGTGTCCTGAAGGTGCTTTACATACTTTTGCACTGAATAGGTTTCCTGTGTAATTTAAAAATAAAATAAAATAAAAAATTGGACCAGACTTCTTTCAGGAACCAAGAAACTTAACTGTTTCACCTCAGCAAAGGAGTCCACAGACTTTCTAGTTGCAAGGCGGTCCGTGGGAAGATATACCGACTCGATGCTCCTTTTTGCCTTTGTAGGCAGATATATTTTCAGATCAAGAGATTTACTGCCACATGGACACAGGTTATATAGTGCTTGTGTTTCTACGTCACTAATATATTCCCTTAATCTCTGTAGAAAATCCTGAGGTATATAATAGTTGTTCGCAGAGTCTTTGCCTGATGAATGACTACATAAATCACATCTTTGGATTTCATGTTGTCTTTTATGGGACCCAGACCAGACTAGTTTGCCTTATGAACAGAGCGATACTTTTTTTTTTAAACTCCCAATCTGGGGAAATTGATATGGAGGCAGTCAGGCCCCACAAAACCCATGGGCAAAACAACTTTGTGACTGTAGTTATAGAGGTGTAGCTGTGGGGGCAAAGGCTCCAGGCAGCAGCAAAACTGAGAGAACAGTCCCCAGTCATTTCAATGAGTTGGGGTCCAGATCCCCAGCCTGTGCCACAGGAACCTTTTCAGAGAGAATTACCACTGATAGCTAGATAAAAAACACATTTTTCACTATAAACTGATGTTATTTCTTTTGGTGTCATTCTGAAGCAGGAATCAAGCATCCTCAGTAATTCTTGTGCAGAGATGCTTTCCAGAATAAAACTTCACTTGTGTCCCCATTACAATATGCCTAAGACACCATGCTGTCTTGATTGCTTTGACCAGTTAAGCTGGGAGAGCCCTTCAGTTTATCCTTGATGTTTTGTTCAATATGGAGCAGGTTGCTGGTTCTTAAATAATGCATTACTCCAGAGCTACAGCGCCCCAATATTAAAAGCTGTGCACTTGTTTCTGATACAATGCAGATGAAAGGAACAGGAGTTCTAAGTGCTTTTTAAACAAAGAGGAGCTTTGACTCACTGAGAGAGAAAGGTTAAATTTCCAGGGCTGGTCACTTGCCAAGTGCCTGCATGAGCATGCCTAATTCAGAGATACAAACCTTGTCCAAGCAGTACTGGCACAGGTCGTTGCCTCCAATGAGGACAGTGATCAGCTTCCAATCTTCCTTGAAATTAATTTTCTAGTGGCACATAAAACAAACAGATTGCAGCATCCATTGCTTAGGCACGCAGAGGTAACATTCACAAATGGGGCTAAGCGGGGTACAGACGGCATGGCAGAACAGCGGAAGTAGGCATGCTGAGTTAAGATGGCAGAAGAAAAGCATCTGTCCAGGGGAAAAATGTGAACTGTTTGCTAGTCTAGCTGTAATTCACCTTGGCTTTCGTAAGGAAACCCCCTTCAGCAGACAAGATCTGTCAGGGTAGCTGAGCATAGAAATGTGTCTGTGGCAACAAGCGTGCCTAAATGAATGTTAGCTTCAGGACAGGGATGGACAGGAGAGATTTGTCAGCTGTGGCTGAACACTGCAGGCAGCATGGGGTTGAAGAGATGTGGGAGTGGATGGTGGAGTGACTCATGGAGCTGTGGAACTGGAGCTGCTGGGGATCCCTGCCAGCTGGGCAAGTATTACCCCACAGCCAGGAGGGGCGAGGGGCACCCCAGGGAACAGACAGCAGGATTAAAATAGAAGAGTCCAGGAGGCTGGTGACTTCACTGAGCTCATATAAGGGCAGCTGCAGCATCCACGTCACTGCAGGCTAACAATAGGCGCTGCTGAGAGCTGGATCTCATCAAAACATTTTGTAACGTTCAGTACAAAGAAAGGAATCAAAGGCAACTATTTTTAGTGTGGTGCATTTACATAACAAACATCTGTGAAAGGATCCCACAAACAGAGGAAGGGCCTGGGAATCACCCACAGGTCTGAATTCTCCTCCTTAACCAGCACTTTACTCAGAAAGCCTTTCATGAAGAGGCGAAGTGTGGAAGAGACTTCCCCCCTCCCCCTTTTTAAAGGGGCATAAAAAGCAGTGAATAAAACTAAGCTCTAGAGCCACATACTATTTTATTGAAGAGCCATGTCAGCTCCCTTCACTCTGCCAAACAATTGGTAATGCGGGGTAACTGACAGTGGGACTAGCATGCAGCATCCATCAAGAGTGCTGGCACAGAGGGACACATGCTTTGACAAATCCTGCTTATTCAGTACCTTCCTTTCCCATTCAGCCTGAGCCAAGGAGCACCAGGCACTCCCATTCCCTTACAGAGTGCTCCCCCTGAACCAACAGCTCACACCCAGTCTTCTGCTCAAATTCAGCCAACATGTGGAGCAGGGCAGCCCTGGTTTTCTCCCAGATTTCCTCCCCCCACCCCAAACTGCAGCAGCAACCCCTGAATTAAAAGCGAGTCGCCCTTTTGGTGCCCTTTGTAGCCCTCAGCGGAGCTGGCACTGCAGGCTGGTCCACAACACCAGATCCCCCACTAATTCCCTAAAAGCTTGTGGCATGACAGGGATTCACCCAACCCTGAGGTTTCTGGCCACTGATTGATCACTTGCCTGTCCACAACCAGAGTTTCAGAGGGCCTAATCTCCTGGGAAGACTTCAGTTGTCCCCCTTCCCAGTATTGCCATTTCCTAGACTCAAGAGTGAATAGTGTGATTCATGTTGGTCACCAGATGCCTGTTCCGGCAATTTTACACTCAGCCTTTATGACCTCCACTTTGAATGCTGCTGTTCAACTAAGCAGTCCTGTGATCTCCCCAGAGCTTTCAGATCTCTCCTCTTCCTCACTACCATCGTTACAACTCCTGGCCTCACTGCCCTCTACAGTAGTCTTGTGCCTTGTGTGTTTGCATGGATTTGTGTAGGTAAATTATCATCTCCTAAAGGCTAAGCCCTGGCACGTTCATCTTGGAAAGCACACCAGAGACAAGGACACTGACTTTTCTTCAATCAGTAAAGCACTCTTCACGACTCAAGGATCCCATCAATTAAAGTCATCTCCCAGAGACCATGGAAGCACTGAGGGGTGGCCCAAGTTCCACTTACCGAGCTGCTTCTCATTAGCTCCACCAGTTCACGTGCTTGGGCTGACATATTGCTGTAGAGAGGGGACAGAAGCATTTTAGATGCATGCTCTGAAAGCACATCATCTTCTTCATCTCCCACTCCTTATTTCAGGGAATCTTAGGATCAGCAGAAATCAGTACAAGGAAAGTGATGGCTCAAAAGGACAAGCAAACACAGAAGGACCAAGATCAGCAGCAGTTGCACAAGCGAATAATCTGATCTGAAAGCTAGGATGCCTGCCAAGTGGCAGGCAACTGGGATGAATTCTTCCCATCTCAGAGTTGGCTTAAGTGCATTTTGTTTGGAGAAAACCACTAATGCCCAGATGCACAGAGACATTTAGTTGCTTAACTCCCTTTGAAATCTAGTGGGGGGGGTTTGGTGCTTACACAGAAGCTGGGCACCTAACCAGCCTTCCTGATCTAGCCTTAAATTCCTACGGCTTGTCTTATGGCTGGAAGATAGTGCTTACACTGTGGAACTGCCAGGCTGGAGAGTCCCAGTCCAGCTCTGGTCAGGATGCAACGTCCACGGAGTGAAGCACAAACCATGCTGAGACACCAGCTGGAAACTTGAGCTCCTGATATACCGGCATGAGACTGTGCTTGAGTTAATAAGCCCTGCCTCTCTCCAGCACCTACACAAATGCGATTACATTATTTGCACTCCCACAACCATACTGATCACCCTGAGTCCTTGCTCAGGGCATCCATGAATTATTTAGTAGCTACACAGGCTTTGCTAGCTATCCTGAAACTCTCTTGCAGTAAATTTAATGACTGTTAAAGGTGTCACAGAAAGTGTTGGAAGCAAATTCCATGAGTATCCATAGAGCAGGCACAGCATATGCAATCAAACTCTTACACAATTTGGTTCTTAAGAGACTAGTAGCGTTTTTCTTCAGGAGGAGAAAGGAATTAATTCCCAGCTGCTCATTCTGTTCTATTTCTTTGCACTGCGAAGATGGATAGTTTTAAATGCCATTAGGGTAGCAGTGTTTGTTAGGGTAGCAGTCTATTTGTTAGTTTGAGACACATTTCCCAGAAATCAAGGAATAAATGAGAGGTGCTCATGAATTTTTTCTCACTACAGATATGGCCTGACAGTGAATCAGGGACCTGCATACTGAAGGCTGGGCAGAAAAAGGTGCTGATAGAATAAGAAGCATAACTAAGGCATTAGCTCAGAAATTCTGGGCAGAGGTCAAACAAAGAAGGAAGTTTCGCTCTGTCTCTAATTTAGAAAAAGATACAAATAAATCCCTCAACTACTGAATTTAAAAAAATAATTAAAAAAAACCCAATTAAAAACATCATATCACAGAAACATGCTCAGTACAAGTAGGTCATCAGTATTAACTCAACCTTGACATGCAATGCAAAGATAATCTGCCAGTCCATCAGTTCTTATCCCTTTGCCTTTTCTCGGTTGCGACTGTGCTTACCGCGCTGTGGCGCCTCTCTCTGCAACGTTGAATCCAGATGTTTCCTTAGAGCTGCCAGTGGAGAAGCCAAAGAGGTTCGGATTGAATTTTTTCAAGATATCTTAAAAAGAGAAAACACAGTGTTTAACCAGCCACAGTACAACTGGCAGCATTGCCTCCTGCAGAAGCGCAAGCCAATTGAGTGGTGAGAATAAGGATCTGAGTTTTCCCCTCATTCACTGTGACCTTACAGAAGCTGTGTACACTCCTGCCTTGGAGACCCTAGTTACTGTCCAAACTTCAGCACTGCAACTATTTCTCCCCGTGGCCTTAAGGAGCCAGGGTCTGGCAGGAGATGCACAGGTCCCTGGCAACTCATTAGTCTTGAATTTGAGTGCCAGAGTAATCACGGTTACTTTCCTTGACGTACCAGTAGCAGGTGCTCCAAATATGGCTCTCTACCTCCCACTCCTCCAGCTACCCATCAAGATAATAACATTTATTGCAGAGAAGTGAATTTTATTCACATTTCTAGATTTCACCAAAACCCTCAGCGGGGAAGCGTGATGTCTGAAAACTGTTATTGTTACTGTGTCTGTAGTGCTGTCTGAAACCTCTTTATAGAGTCTCATTTATAATGCATAAATGAAATGCACCTTCTATTTTTCCTTAAACACAGCAATGTGTGTGGTACAAGACAAAGCATATCAGATTTTATTACTAACAGTGTCAGGTATTGTCAAACTGCTCCACAGCGTGGATCACATACAAATAGATGAACCATTATGAACCAAGTCCCCTCCAATTTATGGTCACACTGATCACTTAATGGTTTCTATGGCAACTACAGGGACCGATTACACAGAACACTAGGACAAGAAATTTATAGTATTTTTTGATTTTTTTTCAGTGCAATGTAGCAACTTGAAATCATCAGGAGGAACCATAATCTTGTCAACAACCCTCTCTAGATGGACTGCTAATTGCTTCATAATCCTCCATTTACCCACAGCCATTACAGTCAGTCATTGGAAAGCACAAACTGAAATAAGGGAGGAGCAGGTCTGCCACGAAATTCTGTCACCTTCAGCACATTTACTCCTAATCACTTCTGTCAAAAGGACAATACAATCACATGCAGGTCCTGTGATGTGGAGGGGCTGAATCAACTTTACAGCTAGTCAGATCAGTCTGGGTTTCAGCTGTGACTCACATGAACTGCTCATATCCACAATAGATGGGCATCCCCCACTGTTTACAAGGAAAGCATGACCATTTCCAGATGTTTCCTAGCATCCACTTAGATGGATCCACTACTTTCAGAGTAATACTTGCCTTTTGCTTTTCTCAATTGGTTTTCCAGGATACTCACTGGGTAAAGTAGTCTGGGTCTCCAGGGTCCCATCACCTCCGATACTACAAAGGGAAAGAACAAAATCACCAGTTAATCCTGCAACCATCTGTCTTATCGTCACCATATGTTGCTGTAGCAGCCCAGGAAGGAAAAAAAAAAAAAAAAAAAGACTAACCTCAAACAGGACTAAGGAGATAAACCACAAGAATTCAGGGAAAGTACTGAGAGGAGACTTCACATTAAACCAAGCAGGGCATCAGCTAAGATAGAAGCTATGCCTGCAGACTGGGAATAGAGCATACTGGGAGAACTGATTTTTCATATAGATATGCTGGGATGCCCATCACAGAAAGGCATATTTCCTCACCAAAGTTGCTCCATGTGACCTTGCTGAAACTACATTTGTGTACAGTTATGCATAGAAGAGAGACTGCATTAAATGCTCATTAACCACCTATCTGGGATTCTGCAATGTTGATTATGAAAAGAGCCACTGCCTCTACCATTGAAAACTTGTATGTGTGCATAGCCAATACATTCTTATACCACTTTTGTCAGCCCCTCCTGAAGACATCTATGCCTGCAGATACATACAAGGGGGGAAGAAAGGAGGAAGAAAAGAATATCCATGCGCACATGCTTATCAACGATACTTCTGCCCACATGAAGCAGGCAGTTTCCTTCCACTCTAGGATGGATATTGAGATTCACACCCACTCTGACATGTATTGTCTTTGTCCACTTTGCAATAGCAAAGATGTTTGGGACATCTTCATTGACTATGCATGCAGTGCTCTTGCCATGTTCATGCCAATCCACACTCACGCAGACACTCTAGCATCAGACACTGCATTAGATAATCACAGCAACAGCAATATTTTGAATAAACTCCAGAGAGACTAGCAGGAGGCTGGAAGAATTCACTCATATTAATAATCCAGTACTGTCAGACACACAGGACCATGCTTGTAGCAATCAGGTCTGGTTAAAAAAAAAAGGCAACAAAAACCCCACAAAAACAAACAGAAAAAACCCCCACGAGAATCACTCCCTTTCTCTTCCAGTCCTGACTCCTCCAATCCTTACCCAGTAGTACTTGCTCTCAGCATCCTACCCCTGCATTTATGTACTTAAGTATGTAACTACACAAGCAGGTGACCCACACTTTTAAATGTGTCTGTGGACAAAAACAGAGAAAGAGAAAACTGAGCATTTTCACCTCCAGGAAAGTCCCCTCCAGGCTGTTTGTTGGTCAGTTGCTTTGGCTCCTACTGCAGCCTGGAAAGGATGGAAAAAATAATTTATAAAATACTAGAAGAAAAAAGTGCTACAAGTTTAGGTAAGACAGACATGGTGATTTGAAAGTGCTGAAACATTTTGGTAACTTTAGTCTGCATCCAGCCAAGCTTTTGCAATATCCCAGTTTTAGCATAAATGGTCCATGTCCTTATTCACCACCACACACTGGCCTCTGGGCTTCAAATTCATGGGCTTCTCCTCATATACAAAAGCAGCTCATCTAGATAGTAGACCATGGAACATCAGAGGAGATATAGTCCATCCAGAGAGCATCAGACTGTAAGGTCAAGGACATAAGGCTTTAGAACTACTACTACTAATATTGTTTTAGCAAACAACCCAGTGAGACCCAGATTAACATCAACAGTTTTGTATTTGTTTGGATTTTTCTGATGGAAAATGCTTCATCCTGGCATTTCCTGAAGAAAGCTGATTTTGAAAGACTTAATAATCCAGGGGAAAAAAAACCCAAAAAACCACTGATGAAAAATTCCCAGCCAGTTTTAGCTGTAAATAAGTCAGTAGAGGAGCTGCTTTTTAATCTGCCAAGAAAACAAATCTTTGGTGTAAAATCCACTTTTCCTCTGCTGGGCCCAGTCTGCTAGTCTAACACACAGACTTGATGAGGTGTAGGCAGGATTTTTTTTGCCAATACAGATAAGCATGTTGGCGTTATCTATTGCTTTCACTGTGCATTGGTGCTAAGAAGTCAGACAGATGCATTCTAGCCAGTGACATGACTAAATTGCTCAATGTTTCATTAATCTCCAACTGCATCTAGACTGAGAACAGCCTTGCTGCAGTGTGAACGTCAATATCTTTTTAAAATAAATAAATAAATAAAGCCATCAGAACAAAGACGTCTGTGATGAATTTCAGTAGCTCACAGGACTGGTACAGATCTCTAGCAAGGTCAGCACCCTGACTCGCGTTTCAGAACAGCAATCATGAAAATGGGTTCTTCCGCAGCTTGATAGTTTCTTAGTGGTTTCACTTAATCTTGTATTCTTCAAAAAGCCATGGTATCAATTCAGCTATAAACACTGACTGCATTCAGGGCTCTTGTGGGAAATACCAGGAGGAAAATCAATGCCTTAGTGGACCACGGCAGATCTTTACTGCTGCAGTCCCTCTGTGCCAGGGATGGTTAGGCAGTACAAAGTGTGCACTGCTGCTGGCTGTACTGCACTTTGCGCATGTGTGTGTGCTTGTGAGGGTGTGTGCGTACGCGCGCAAGAGAAACACTGCCAGTTTTTTCCCCCCACCAGCAATAAATCCCTTAATAAAAACCCCAGTCATATCTTGCTGTGGCAATGGCAACTAATAGGAACTGCATGAATAACGGCAGTATGAAAACTGTCTTGCTCAGCTCTTGAGACAGGGACCTCAAGCATCAGAGTCTGGCCCTTATGACTAGGGCTCTCTGAGACATTTTATGTACTAAAAGAATTAAAATTTTGAAAAGAAGAGATGTGTGCTAATGCACATGTCTAGGACTAGATGTGGGGGAGGAAATCAAGCAATTAATTTTAAGAGTCATGGCAATGGATAGGAGGGAGACTTGCAGGGTCATTACTGAGGTCGTCTAAAAAAAGCTCAAAGCTCAGTGGGGGGAAAAAGCCAGGATTACATCAGGTCAAGCAAAATCAGTTTCAGAGCTAATGAGGAGGCGAAGACATGCACACCTGCCTATAGATAAGCCTGATCATTTAAGGGCAGCTGACGCTGCTAGAACGAGCACCAGTTTAGCTCAGGAGTTAAAATTCAGGGGAACTGTTGACACGAATGTTTGCTTTCATCCCATGCCAGAACAATTCTATAGTGCTGTGTAATTCTGGAACTTTTTCTCAGAAAACTCCAGTGCAGATCTGCAGTATTGCCTGCTATTCTTTTCTGGGGCCTTTCTTTTCTGTGCCTACTCTTTTATTTTCAGTTTGCATTTCTTGGTACACAAAATACATCAGAGTTTTAACTGGAAGATGCCTAAACCAGGAAGCAACATCTGAAATCAAAATTCTGAAATACAGAAGTATCAGAATTATCTCAAGTGAGAAGCACTTCGTTCTGCAAACAATTATTTCCATAGGAATTTTCATCAAGATTTCTCATTGCATGAAAAATGCCAATTGCTTGCTCTTGTTTTTATGTCAGAAAAGACTATTTTTATAAAGCAGACATTGCCCTTTTCAAAAACACATGAATAAACTGTGTGCAATAGAGAATGCGATCCCATTTCTGTTCTGGCCTGAATTATTCATTACTGGATTACACAATTGCCAGTGTCACTCATATCCCTTCAGGTTATTTCTCTGCAAAGGGACACAGGTAGAGAGTTTTGCTTTGCCAAGCCAAGGCAATTTGCTTTCTATCTGATGATGCCTGACACGACCACATCTAGGAAGAAATCGACAATTGCTCTTCTCATTCTAAACATGGGAACACAGCAGTACTCACAGTCAGGGAATCTCCCAGTGCTCCTATGACTTTGATGTCAGCAGGTTGTAGCTCATGTACTAAAAACCAGTAGGAGAAGAAAAGCAGGATTATTGATAACTGACACAAAATACTGCTTAACAGAATAAAGATCCAAGTCTTTGGTTCCAACCTGATGGTATTTTTATAGACTTTTAGGGAGAACGAGCCTCAAGTTCTGTGTATCAGGTAGGCAAAAGGCCTAGCTTGCAACAGTGTACTCAACTAACAAGGAAATAAATGGACCTTAAAACAGCTTAGGAAAAAAAAATGAAAACGGATTAGATATGTTGAGGGATGCATACATTCAATCTCTTTTAATTGGTTTTCAGGTTCAGGTCATAGACCAATACTTCCCATTAGCAATCTCCCCGTAAAGCCTTCCAACTACATGCAGCGCTCCTACTGCGCTGCTTATAGGAGCAGGCTCACCAGGTAGGTCAAACTTGCTGAGCCACTAACCTACCTAGGCAATTTTAATCTGCCATGTTACTGTATATGATATATGTATATGATAAATGATAAATGTGATCATATTTATCCACAGAGAGCACACCTGCTGCGTTGCAGAACTTGCTGGGTATGGCAAGACAGACTTTCTTCCTTTGCTGCTAAATATATCAGCTTTTGTTTCCTTTCCATCTAGGATTTGCAATTTCAAGATCTTATTGTTTTTCAAAACAAAAGGTGAAATCTTTCCTATTTGTGAATTTAGCTTACGAGTTCTTTCTCACCTGATGTTGGGACATGACTGGATGGAGTCTGTTCAGGACATGACAGGTCACTGCCCCAATTCTGAAATGGCAAGTTACAAATTTGGGTCACCTTATGGTTAGAAGATAATATGGACTTCATATATGGTTTAATTGTACAGTGAAAGGCAAAACCAAATTAAGACATAGATCCTAGGTTGGTGCCTATATAGCTCAACAGTCCTTTCCTCTTCTTTGTGGAATGCTGTCCAAGTATTAATTAATTTTGGTGACATTTTCTAGCCAAAACATAACATTTTTCCAAAGGCAAAACATTTCGTCTAGAAATATTGCTTATGACAAAGTTCCGTAAGGAGGATAATTTTTTCCCCTCTTCTCCAGCCTGGAGATTTTGTCCATGATCTAGAAGGTGGGGTCTTCACATTTGAAGGGTTGCTCTGTCTCAAGAGACATCGATTGTAAAAACAAACAAACAAAAAATCAGCAATAAAACCCTCTGAAAAGTTCTAATATTATATTAATGAATCATATTATATTATTATTATTTCCCATGTACCTCACTAGAAACCTATTCTTTTCCTAGAAACTTTCAAAAAAAGCTTGCTTTCACTGAACATAAAATTTTAAAAAATTTTGAAGCTTCAAAAGTTTCAGTAAAGAGAGCTGTCAGCCTCTAAATAATTAGACTACCATACATTTGTAGATGATGTCATAGCTATTACGCTTATTCCACCAGTTGAGGAAATTGAGTCAAGCACACATCGCAGAACATCTTGGTTCACCAGCAGAAGCAGCTGATGAATGTGCCACCCACACTCTTCAGTAGTGAGAAACAACATAGCTGAGAAGGTAGCGAGGGAAAAATTGTAATTGTTGTAATGGGCAGTCCCTGTAAGCGCAAAGACATCTGCTTACGCTGATCTAAGAGCCAGCCCTGCCTGGATTGGGATGTTGGACTAGGGATGTCCTGAGGTCCCTTCCAACCCGAATTATTCTACAATTGCACAATTCTACCATTCAGAGAAAAACTACATGGACCAGTGGTCTTCAGAAAACGTGGTTAGTGCTAAAAAACATCAAGACAAATTCATCTGTTCTTGTAAAAAATGGTGTAATACACTCTACTATCAGCCATCTAGTTAAAGGCTGGTTGCAGAGGCTAGAAAGGACAGCTGGGCTTATTTTTAGATCAGAGAGGAAACTGTTCCTTTACTCTCTCTACTGTTTCTTTCCTTATCATTTCAAAAGCTATTGCTGTTGAGATTCAGTGGAAGTACAAGTATTACCCATTAAAAGTATAACTCTAGCTCTACAGATAGAAATCCCATTTCAATATTGCAAACTATGGCTTGCTGAAAAAATATCAGCTGTTGCTCTAAAGTAAACCCTCAAGGCACACAGAGATTTTCATAATTTGACTAGGCATGAGGACCCCCCAGTATGCCAAACTAGCCCAGCCCATTTTGACTGCCATCTCCAGCCACACTTGTATCACTGAAACAGAGCAACCCTTGCAAGAAGTCTGCATGCCTGCAGCCATTTGTCAAGAGCATGTTACTGCCCCATTTCTTCAAGTCCTACACCAAGTTTTTTTCTCCATTTTGTTTAATCTACCTTGTAGTAGTTGTTCTGCCATGGTGGAAAGTGAATCCCTTTGAAAATGGATTCCTATCACCTCCGTTGTATCTGGCCACATATCCAATATGTAAAGGTGACTGCCCTCTACAGGTTAAGCTTACTTGAGTGCACGGAAGTACAGTGGCTCAAGAAAAGAATATGTAAATCTTCCTCAGATCATTTGGGGGCTCAAGGTTCTAAGTTATCTTCTCCCTATTGTGAGGAACTTGCTATCTGAATTAATGATGCATCCCAGGTGACTTACTGTTGAGCACAGTTTTGATACAATTGCATGAATTAATACAATTAATTTTGTTTGGCTTTTAGGAAAAGAAGAGTTTAACATTTGTTTACACAGGAAAAAATGCAATGCAAGATAGACTTCCCTTTCTGAAAACTGGTAATATTTTATCTCATCTATAAATTCAGGATGATGTGTGAACAGTCACCAGATACAGCTTTGCATAGTTTGCCTAAAATGAAGCAAAAGAGGCAACAGTTACCTCTATTGGCTCATTAGTGGGCTCCACAGGTGGATATGTGTAGTTGCTATTTTTGTATGTTCCCAGAAATGGTTTGTTCTGGAGAAAGAGGAATACAAAAGTAAGAGAAATTAGGCAATAAACACATGGCACAGACCATAGCAAGTGATATCAAGACATCATATTACCAAGAAAGTAATTGCCTAATCTGCAAAATGGGGGTCTGGATTTTGAAACCATGGTCCTTCCTTAAAATTCAGAAGTAAGATTTGTGCTTAGCACCTTATGTCAAAAATTACATACGCCAGATCCTGATTGCAGTTTAACATTTCCCTCTCCTCACCTTACACAAATTACTTAAGAATTTATTAGATGTTTAGTCCTTTCAAAAGACACTGATGTAAAGTCTAGAGAAACCTGGGCAGATCTTCCTGCATCAGCAGAGGGGAGGTGAAAGATTGATCACTCTTCCCCCCTAAGAGAGGCTGTATAAATTTCATGGTTATTTTTGTCCCCTACTAACGCAACATGCATTCAGGAAGATATGCACATTGTATAGGCTAAAAAATTTCACGAAGATGCCCACTTATCTCAATTAAGAGCAATTCCAGTATCTGCATGAGGAGGTCTTACAAAGCACTAAAATCAGAAGGCATATTTAATTGATTAGAAGACACACTGTTCTTTTATTTGCAGGGTTTTATCCTACTTTAAGTTGCCTCAATACAAATTATTTTCGTTGGCTTGTTGGGCCCTTAGAATCTGGCGCACCTGATATTTTCATGGACACAACTACCTGAAGTAGAAGTTTAAAACTGTAGTGAGAAACTGTGGGAACAATAAATGGAATTTGTGGGTGTCAGAATCTGAAATAATTTAATACTCCCTTTAGTAACACAGAAGGTGAAACCCCCTGGAAACAGTCTATTTATTCCTTTGTAGCACTGTTTCATAGTCTTTACCTCAGAGCTCTCTGAGCAGGGAAAGCTGCTGGCACTTCTATCAATGACTTTTTCAAAGCACTGTGGGCTTACCATTTCTGAAAACAATGGGCATATATTCTTTGCAAGGGATATAAAACTCTTCTATGCCTACTTCTGAAAAGCAACATCTTTGAATAAGAGTGGACGAAGGGAAAGAAGTATAAAATCCATATTATTTGGCACTGAAGAAGTTGCTAAGTTAATTTAAGCTGCCTGGAAAGAATACTGGGTAAATGAAGTAGGATCAATTGAAGTGAATCTGAGGACTTTTGAAACATGCTGATTAATAACTCAGCAGATCTTCCTCTTCTGACAGGATGGACACGAAATGGACAAAATCCTCCTGTATGACTTGAATGACTGTCTCCAGACCCGAGAGACGAACTCAGCTCCCTGATCTGTTGAGTTCTTTGGTCTCCTTGTTGAAACTGCTGAAGCCGATTTTTGCTGACTGCAGTGGCCATTTCCACGTGCTGATACCTAGTGACTGTACTGCAAGTTCAGCAGCTTCTTTTATAACTGTAGAAGCAGCTTCCAAAGAGTCTGAAGCATCCCTGTTATGGATCAGGCCAGGAAAACCAACCTGCCACTAATTCAAGAGAGAGCAGATACTGGAGTTTTCAGAGCCGCTGTGGTGCCCAAACCCCATTGATTCTGATGGGAAAATTAATCCAGCATATTCTGTTGTTTGCTGCTTGAGCTGCCTCTGTACTTCACAAACATATCAAAACACAACCTCTGCTACACTGAAAACACACAAATCAGCATGTTGTCAATCAGTATTCATGGCACAGTAAAAGGCCAAGGGACATCAGAGGAGGTATGTGACAGCACCTGCTCACTCAGAGCTAAGCAGAGAACAAAAGTTTTCAGTAAACTTGTTCCAGACATACCAAACCCCTGCTGTCTGCAGCAAGCACAAGCACGTAGAGCCTCCTGATACCCAGCTTCCACAACGTGGGTATATTTACCTGAGTTGGACACTCGAGGACGATGTCAACCATGAAATCAAATGAGTCAGCTTTCTGGCCTACAGGCTGTAACTAGAAAGGAAGACAAAAAAACCTGTTTTGTAACCATGTCAGCTCATCGTACATTTGTATAACAATTCTAATCCAAAAGAATCTAAATACACCTTTCAAATTTATATGAAGTTGCCTGTATTTACAGACCTTGATTTACCCGAGGCTGAAATGCATCTACTTCTCAGAAAGAACATGGCAACTGCGTAACAAAACAACAACTCTAGAAAGAAGCTTAAAATGGGAAGTGGAAAGCTACACTGGATCAGTTTAAACTCCTGGAGGATTTTGGCAGGCACATGAAGTACCTTGGAATTTTGCCAGAAGGCAAGGTCGTAAACTCTCTTCTCTTGCATAAAAGACAAGACACTAAGAGTCCCTCAATTTTTATAGCTAAGCTGCATGATGGCATCTCCAACAGAAGGCTGTTTATGCGTAGAAGACTAAACCAAATTTAATTAGAGGTACTGCTTGATGATTGCAAGCAATCATGTCAGCTATTAAGACATTACCCCAAAGTATATAGAAGTTACCATCCAGGATCTGAGATACCGACTCTGACTGCATGCATGCTCCTACTGCACTGCAATGCTAAGTAAAATGAGTTTGCTTAAGCAATCGTTAATGACACATTTTTATTGAGTTTTACTCATTTCCAAAGGTAGTAAAACTAAACTGAATTAAAGCCACTTTAATTCCTAATGAGACATTCACAACACATGGATTTAAAACAAAGTTCTAAGTAATCCATTTTAAATTGACATATGCAGTTACAATTCTTTATTTGGTGGTTTCTCACATCAGCTCATAGAAACATCATCCTTATTGAATACCGTCCTGCCTCTCATGACAATGGGTGAAGTAGACTTGAATTTGCTCAGCTCAAATCATGAACGAGTGTGATCATGCACTTACAGCACCCCTCTCCTCCCCACACACTTTAAGAAGCAAGAAATTCTAGGCCAAGAGCAGCGCCAGAAATTTGAGGGTCCAGCGTTATCCAGGCCTTCACTGCAATGTTCATTACAGAGATTATTTTAATGGTAGTCAGGTCTAGCTAAAGACCACATTGTATGCAGAGCCTGTCACCTTACCACAGCATTCCAGAGAGCCCTGGCAAGCTGAGAATGGCCTTTCTGGCTTGGATGGAAGCAGTCAGGTGAAAAGTAGGAGACATCTGGATGCCCATCCTACAAATGAAAACATAAAGGACATCTGAGTGCAGAAGAATCCACACAGCTCCAACTTGGGGTTGCTGAGGTCAAATCAGAGCCAGTAATGAGAGGTTCATGCTACTTGTTCTTGCTGCTCCAATGTGGAAAGTCTCATGATTACCTGGGGATACAAAGGGTACTTCAGCAGGTCTGTGAGCTACCAGAGACGCTTAACTAGAGATGCTTATGTGCATCCAAGGACAGATCCACCCAGAAGTAGCAAAACCATCATTTTCAATTACATGTCTAGCCTCTTGTTGGGTTCCACAGTAAAGATGCGTTCCTCTCCTTGGCACATCATCAGAACTGGCACCACAGGCACCCCTATGCTCTGTAGTACCTTTACATGGTAACAAGCATGTTATGGACGCTTTACCAGCAGGAAGACAGCCCATCTGCTTTTTCACAGCTGTGTCAGTTCTGCAAGTTTGAAAGGAGCATGAAGCAAGCAAGTGTTTGAGTGAAGGCAGCCAGGCTGACCAAGTACACCAGTACAGTTTCCTTTCCGAGCAATGCTGTACTTTAATACAGATACTGGAGCATCTGAAGGAAATGGAGTTTGGAAATTTAAAGATCTTGACTTTCATGTGAGTATTGAGATGAGAAAGAGTTTAGGTCACAGATGACTGAAACAACATTTTTTTGGTCAGTGCAGTCCTTCCTCAAAACTTGAGCAGGTTTTGATTCAGTGTGTTTGGGCTAGCTTGTTAGATAATTACTACCAAAATTTGCATCTATATCTGATCTTTTAGCAAGTTTAAAGGCAGTTTTCAGTTCAGGAACATCTGAATGTTGTGTGAGATAAGAAGAAAAAACTGCATCCTGAGCCTTCTTAAAATCTGAACTAATGCTTGTGAGACTATAAAAAAGTTCAAAAATATTTTGCTGCTTCTGTTTATATTTCTGTCTTCCCTACCTCGGTACCAAAACCCCTAGGGCTAACTTTTCACAGGAACCAGCTTCACAAACAAACAAAAACACAGTAACACATCTCTTCTCGCGCCCCCCCCCCCCAACCATAAAAAAAAAAACCCAAAAAAATCAAAGCCTGTTTTTCCTGGGAAGCTTTCAGCCAGTTTTCCAAATTTGTCTGTAGCAGCATCTGAACTTTTCAAACTTATCACTAGCTATTGCCAGCATTTTCAGGATCACTCTGGTTCAATTATACCAGAGCAATCCCTGCTCAATATTTTGCCCATCAGCTCTTAGTTCCAGGTGAGATGAGGAAGTGCAGATGCGTGTGAAAATTAGCAAATGGAGTTTCAGTTTCAGAGAGGGTTTGGGTCATTTCCTAGATTTATAGTTTACTGAGACTTACCATTCAAGGTACTGAAATGTAATTGCCAATAACAGGAAAAAGGGCTCACATAAAACTACTACTTCCACCAGATCATATGTAAACTTCTCTTTCTGTCAGACACAGAAGAATGAGTTATGGGACATGAAGAGGAGGTAATGCTGTAGTCTCCAGTGAGCAATGCAGCTATGTTGCTTTAAGAACTGTAACTTAGTATCTCTGTCTTTTATTAATCATGTTATATTTCCAGAAAGAAAAATACTTATGTACCCTTGAGAACATACACAAACAAACCTCTCAATTCAGGTTTTGATTCATTCTCCAAAACAGTAATTCATATTGACAGCACAATATATAAACAAAGAACTGCTAACTATATGAAGAAATCTGATGTACTGTACCAAAAAGCAACAACTTCTAATAAGAAAAAGCACAGAACAAGCTGAAACTATTTTGCGTATACTCTCTAAAGGTTAAATACCCACACTTAGTCTGTTGCATGCAGAAGTCTCTTTAGACCATACCTGACCAAGAGGAATCTTGGGATTTTGAAGGAAAGGCTGGATGACCACTGTGAAATTTTCATGAGTATCATATCTGCCAGACTCCACTAGTCTCCGAACGCCAAGCTGCAAGAAACAAAAAAAAGACCGCTAATAATCCATCAACATATCTGCATCATAACTAGATGGTGGGTTTTTTTGGTTTTTTTTTTTTTGAGAGCCCGAGAATCAGAAGGAAGCTTTTACTTCTTAACTGAAATACCCACAGATGTTGACAAAAGGTGAGCCTTGCAAAGTGGCTGAGAAAGCTGGAACACAATACTACAACTGTCTGTGGGGGACGGGATTTTGGTGACTAAACTCCCACCTATCCATCTGTACTAGAAAACAAAATTTTTCTGGAGAGCTTTGCTGCTGGTTTTGGTCACATGGTATTTTGGATAGCATCAAATTACCTCCTGCTTAGCTCATAGGGCCCATTTGGGTAAAATATTGCTACGATATGTTGCTTGAGCTCACCTGAACTGGAAATAAAGTAACTGCACCACTCTTGATAAACATACCTGGTAAGCTCTGGTGGCTTCCCTCACCATCATTAAATTTGTTGAGTTTTCTTCTCCTGTGAGAACACAACTACACAGATAACTGTGGGAGAGGTTAGAGGAGAAAACAGTAGAGAGGGTTAGAGATCTGAGAATGCAGAAGTCACCCTTTGCCACCCAACGCCCTCATGACATGTGAGGAACAAGGAAACCTGTACAGTCGTGTTTCTGTGAAAACGCCTTATCGTCCTTGTCATCATTTGTCATTTCAACCCTTAGTCTTATTTTCTGCCTCACATGAATGATACTACTCTAAATCAGTTTGGTTTCACCACCAGGTATATCAAAGTGATGTACACTGTACTATGATAGTTTGTCCCTTTCATTATACCCTGGCATCCAAAGGCCCTGCAGCCTGACAGAGGTGCATGTCAGTCCCTGTGGAACTAGAAAACAGATCTTTGAAATGTACTGGCTGCATTACCTCTGAGCTGATACCTTTCCAATCAACAACTCCTTTTGCATTCCCAAGACACAGAATTTGTCCCTGTCTGGAGGGTCAGAATGCAAATTATCCATTGCAATAAAGCCTCTGAAATAGGAGAAACCTGTCTACTCTGCAAATACTTCACATTCCCTTAAAAGGCCTGAAAATCAAAATGCTTGTGGACTTCAACCCTACCTTAAGGAATCCTGTATCAATAACTTTAACCCAAGCTCATTGAGGTGTACGTTATGTATCACGGGAAACCTTACTGTTCTAGACATGGACAAAACACACAGGTCCTCTGACAACACTTAGGTCAAAGACAAGAGAAGGCAATGCCATTGGGCAGGGCGATGTCAGCACTGCATGGGATGTATGTAGGACTGTAGTGCTACCTTTGAACATCAGTTCAAATGATGAGAGAAGCATGGAATAAGAACATGCTTTATCATCATGGACAGTAAGCTCAGGTACAAAAGGAAGTCAAACAAGCCTTACTCTGCCATGTAAGTGGGGCATTGAACTGGAGTATCCACAAACAACTGTCTCAGAGGGAGGAGGTCCATCACATCAACAAGACTCACTAGAGCTTTTGGAACCTGAAAGGTAAGTCAGACTTTAGTTTAGAAGGAACTGGTTACACAGCCCACAGCACATTTGTTTTACCCCACAGTCCGGCTATTTGACACCCCTTCCCTTTCTCCATTGTTGGAAGAAAAAAAAACCGCAACAAAACCCCCCACCAAACTCCCCCAACTCAGCTTTTGAGTCTTTTCCAACACCATGGTCCAGTGTTACTGTCTGTCATTTCAGACTGCATCTCACTACTCTCAGACAGACAAGACAAAAGAAAATGCTTTTGTGGAAGTCAATGGAATATGTTTGGTACCAGAATGGAAAATATAAAACCAAAATCAAACAAACAGAAGAGCTAGCACCAGTCAGTCATGTACCACTAAGAGCTAGAATGCCAGGACAATTTCATAGCACTTGCCTGCTTGTGCAGAATATCAAGAGTTTCTTGAATCCTTCTGATGAAATTCACAGCTGAGTAGTGATCCTGATAGAAACAGAAGAGAAGAGGTTACTGCTAATGGAGACACAAGGCATTTTTGTTGGGAGGCTGGAGAATCACATTAATTCACTTCCTTTTCTGCCATACAACACTGTGGTCAGTAGAATGTTCTTGCTTCTTTCTAGACACCAGGGATTTTAAGCATATCAATTAGTCTAAAATGTAGAAAGACTCAGTGAAATTTTGGATTTAAAATAAACCTTGTTGAGTAGCAGTGTATTTAACCCAAATCCACTGGGTCCTTCATGTAAAGATGTAGGAAAGAACCCAATCTGAATGCATGCTGAACAGCATAAACCAAGCAGCCATAGACGTGCTCACAGCCAGCTGATAAGCTCTCATAAAATTAGGTGAAATCATTGCTAGCCAAGGTCATAGCTATAAATAAAGCTATAAAACTTGGCAGCAGCAGCAAAGATGCCTAGCGAGGCTCCTGCCGAAGCAGCAAATTTTTCAAGCACAAGGGGTTGCAGGAGAATTGAAAATGCTCACAAGAAGTTAGCATATTAAAGGCAAGAGAGTAAGAGCTGGCAGAGAAAGGTGGCCTCTCCCTGCCACCTGCCCACTCAACTCCCATGATCTCCTTATGGCAGCCCTAAAGGCTTCTCCACAATCCAGAGAAGCATAAAATTCAAATGATATTGAGCACTGCAGCAACTTCCTTCATACATACCTCACCTGTTCCTAGCACCTCCCTACACTGTGAGTTATGGGGTGATGACAATTGTAGGACTGGACTAGTGGTAGTTCAAAGCAGTATAATTCTTTCTTGGATGTCTAAAGAGGCCATGCTAGCAGTAGAGCAGTTACCACATCAGAAGAGTGAAGCTTTTCTTCCCTTCCACTTTTTGCTCATGGTCAAAAGACAGTAGCGAAGACAGTGGCTCTTACCCTGGGGTAAGCTAGAGAGAACACAACCATCCTGCTCTGTTGCTGGTAACTGTTTTTATATCAGGGCACTGTCAGCAGCAACCACCATCAAAACATACAGCAGCACATATAACTCATGCTATCTCTGTGAGGGCTCTAAGGACCCATGGATTTCCCTTGACGTGTGTCTACACTGACATCACAGTCCCACTACAGTTTCAGTTAACCAGTTCTACTACTCACAGGGTCTTTGCAATAGTTGCACAGATCGTTGCCTCCAATATGCAGCGTTATGAGCTTCCAGTCACCACTGAAGTCAATTCTCTGTGCAATAAAGAAGAAAATAATGAGCCTGAATTTCTTTGACTTTGTAATATGCACACGGTGTCATTGCAGGTGGATCTATCATGTGATGCAACACCTGTTTCTTTTCATGCTGTAGGATTAAAGGACTCCCAGACAACTTACAGGATCAGTTTTCATTAGTCTCAGGAGATTTCTTGCTTGGGCTGGCAAGTGCCTGTGAAGAAAGACAACTAGTGAGTGAAAGAAACACCCTTATGGAGAAATCAACGTTAATGCTCTTCAGACACCTTAAATCAAGTTGTCAGATATCAGAAGGGTTGAGTGAGGAAACAGTACAATCCTCATGTTGCTGTGATCAAATTACACGTTCACATCTTTGATGAAAGTCAACATCAAATTGAACTTGAATACTGATTTTACTCAAGTTCAGTAATTAATCTGGAACCATAAGTTTAGCTTCTATTACAGTGTTTAGCACCTAAAACAGCTGAAAAGGCAGACACAGCAACATATTTGTAAGCAGATGGCCTGTTTAGAGGTAGGCTGCTATCAGTCTATTCTTTGTGGACTAAAACAACAAGGGAATCACAAGTCCCAGTATTTAACTGACCTCTTGAGCAACGTTTGTGCATAAACCACAGCTCATCCCCCTGCAAAGCTGAAGTGTTTCAGAGTTCACTGTACACACCTCCCCCATTTCTGTAGCCTTCACCCAGAGTCAATACTTAATTTTCAATTATGTAAAACAGTTCTGTGCACACTACCTTTCTAGGGTAATTAAAAACCCAAGAAACTTTCGAGATTACTCAAGACAAGTTGACAGCATCGCTGTTTTCCAATAGCCAGGTGAGCACTCACTCTCTTTTTTTTGTATACGTACACATACACATATATATATTTAAACTGCCATGAATTTTGAGTTACCTAGGCTAAACACTTCAACCTTGTTTGACTGCCCTGACATGTTGATCCTCAAATATGCATAGAAAAGAGAATGTGGTCAAAAAGCTTTGGCCTTCCAGGCAGCTCTGTAGTATGGAACGAGCTGCATCTCCCTGCAGGCTCTTGTTAGAACCACTTCACTGACTGTCTATCTGGAAGCATATCAGATGATATTAATAAGTATGACACTTGTTTTGTATGGCAACCAGAGCTTAGCTCTCCTTTGCCACGCTGTGTTTACTGTAGGAACAGGAGATAACTCTCACCACCCTCCTCCAACTGAATGCTGATCTAACACTAACATAAGAGTATTTACTGGGGAATGAGCCCTGTCATACATCTACTTGTGACACAGACACTGTATGCATGTAATAGTTCTGTTCACCGTTACCCTTGCCCAATGTCATAACCTACTTATTTATCCCAAAGCTATCAACAAGCCACAAATGGTCACAATTTCCTTCTGTTCTTACTGTGGAAACCCCTAAGCTAGGGCATCAACTTCAGTATTGATCCAGAGGAAAACACTACTTATTGAGCTGACAGTCTGCAACACCTTCGATTTCTCATGCAGTCACTGAAGTGCTGATGCATCCTGAGCCAACGCAGTCAGTAAGATCTAACAACATCTTGAATGGAGCAGAGCCAGCAATCACCCATCCTTGAGCTGCAGTTTCCACCAAATTTAGATCTTGATCAACAGAAACAGTTTTCTAATGGGAAATACAGATATTCACAGTTCCTATCACCTGTTCTCTCCTCTCAGTCTTAAATTCTCAATCTCCTTTTTTTCACGTGAAATCAGAGCTCTCAGCCAGGCTCTGCTTCAGCAACATGCTTCAGATCTATCCTTAACTCCAGCATGTACGTAAGCACCTTGGCAATGAATGCAGATGATAGGCTTAGGAATGTTTTGCTGAATGAGACCTGCATTGCTACATTGCCATCAACTTCACTAAAGAGCTCTTCAAAGCAGCCACTGATTTCATTTTAAGAAACCCTTACACCTGGTCTCCAAAAGCTGGTAAGGGTGCAGAACTACCTGATTTCAGAAAGGTCCCAGCACCTGTGGAAAGCAGTTTCCAGATTAGCGCGCAAAAGTGAGACAGGCCAGGTAACAATTCTGAAATACCAGCATTAGCTGGTGGACTCTTTTTGCCTTCTGAATCTTAGGAAAATGGATATTTTTGGCTGATGAAGAATAAATGCTGAATTGCATCATCATTCCAGGGCCAAATACCTAAAGCAGTAGAAACATTTCCTTGTGTTGCAATACATTTCAATACTCAACTAGGATGCATTCATCTTCCCAGATGCATCAAGAGCCAGATGCATCTTGCAGAACAGAACCCCAAAAGAAGTATCTGAAAGTTCAGGGATATTAGTGTAGTAGTTTACAGGACTTTTGCACACCTTTCTACAGAGTTACGAGACAGAGAAACAACAGAAGACGAGCAGAAATCTGGGACAATTGTTGTCTGCATCTCTTTGCTGAATGTTTACAAAACATGGTTGCAGAACATAGATAGCTCCACTTCATCATGTTTTTCCAGTCCAGCTGCTTGCATGGGAAGAGAGAAGACTAATTGGTATAGATGAAGTAGACAATTTTTCATTAGATTAACATCCATCAACTCATTTCATACAGCTAACAAATAACTATTTAATAGTAATGCCTCAGTTGCTACTGATAGAAACTGCTTTAAGTCATACTGGTGACTTAAGAGGTTGTGTGTCCTGTTTCAAGTCCTCCCACCACTCCAAAAAGCCTGTTTAGGATTTAACTGATACAAAATACAAGACAGGCACCTATCTCATTCTTTCCTATAATAAGCAAAAGCTGAAGCTAATCCGGATATATGCTGCATATAGAGGTATGTTAATAAATTCTCATCAATGGCTGAATCAGAGCCATAATCCTTGCACGTGTTTCACTGACATACACAGATACATTCAATCATCATTAGGAAACAAAATCCCTTCTCTCAGATATGGGGCGCTGTAGGATATATCAGGGCACCTAGAAGACTATTTCTGTCAGGAAATCCAAGCATTTACTGAGATTGCTAGTATGAGTCGGAAGTTACCACAGGAGAGCAATAATAATACCCGATAAATCCTAACAATCTTTGCTTAGATACAGCAAACTCAAACACCTCACTTGGCTTCTGAATTTCACTTCCGAGACCTCTTTGGAAAGCAAGGGGAATTTTTTCTTTAAACAAACAAACAAATTAAGGTCTGGGTAATATCAACTAACAATGTCAAATCCAGGCATGGTCTGCCAGAACCTGTGCCCAAACTATGACTGAATTCCAGCAGCCATCTGTTTTGTTAATTAAACAGCACTGACTCTTTCAATAAGAAGCCAGGGATTTCTAGGATAAGCAGTATAGCAAAGCTCAACTCATGCAGCCTCCCAGGTGTGACTAAAAGCAAAGAGCCAAATTCAGATGACTGCAAGACATTACAATCCCTAGGTCTGCAATGCACCAAAACCCTTATATGACCATCAGCAATTCTCCTTTCTTCAGATTCCAAACCGTTGCTGTTTTTTTTCCTCTCTGTTGACCACTCTTGCTTGCTTATCCAGAAGCCTGAGGCCAGAATTATGGAAGATTTCATCTAGTTTTTCTCCTAGTATCTCTTTACCAATTCACTACACGCTCATTTACTGAAAACATCCGTGCTCTCAGAGATCTATTGACAGATAATTAGAGAAATGAATAGATGTTGAAGAGGAAGAGTAGAAACCACCACCACCACACAGTTTCTGCCAGTTTCTTGTTTGTGGATTTCATAACCAGGATTGTTGGCTTCATTTGAAAGTTCAGCTATGAAATAAGCCCATACATTTAGCAGGTTTTGAGCCAATTTTCAATTCTAACTAGACTGGTTTTGCTTGCTGTTCAGAGCAAGTTGTGACAGCACATGAGACAGTTGAAAGGGAATTAGATGAAGCATGCATCACCTGCAAATGTAAAACAAAAAGCTACGTACTCAGCCTGTGCTCCAGGAACTGCCTGGTTAAGGAATGCATTTGAATCATTCTCACTCCCGCTGCCAGTCGAATAGCCCATGATCGTAACATTGAACTCTCGAAAGATGTCTGAAAAAGAAAGATGGCAATGAAGGGAAAATGCCTACACCTGCTCCCTGCCTACAGGGACTAGTACACACCAGCACTGCCACATTTTTTCTCTCTGACAGCACAGCACAGCTGCTGCAGCCTCCACTCAACTAGTCGCATCCACCAAGCAGTGGCGAGAGGGACCACCAGCTGGCAGCAACTCAGACAGCAGCGTGCTTGCTATGCCCTGCACTGCCACCGGTGGATAGAATGAGCAGAATTGAAGACTACTGTGTGCAGTTATCTCTCATGTTGCAGTGGTTAAAGCCTAAAATAAAATTCTCAGTCATATGATGGTGACTTTGTGAAGCAAGCCTGAAGGGGTCTTCAGCCCAGCAGGAGCTCGTTTTCAGCTAGAGGATCTAGGTCTACTTCACGGCTGTGCAAAATCTCATACTACTGACAAATATGAAGAAGAAAGCCTCAGATGCACGGTTCTGATGAAATCCCACTATGTTCTCCATTACTTCCATAGTAGTTTCCAAAGGAAGTTGACAGAGTAATTCACAGCTGATAGTGAATATGGTCACATTGTAAACTATAAAAGCTACCTTAATCTCAAAGACTGAATTTAACCACATTTTAATGTCAAATGTAATAGCATCCAATGAATCAATTAATTGCTTATTCTAATTATATTCTTGTTACATTCTACTTCTAATAAATGGGCAACACACAGAAGGACAGTTTACTGGCCCTCTTCAAATGGAAGTTTATTATTACAGCTGATCCAAACTGAAACTCCAGTGGCTTTACATTAACAACAGACTGAGCTACAAGAAGTTGCATGATTCAGCGAAGAGAAAGTTGAAATTATTCCTTTCAGGTTACAGGTATGAGTAGTCAGCTTTATTTACCAAAGAGGTTTACTCTATGCAAACATGTCTTTTTGGAAAAAGCTGTGGTAGAATAGTTATTACAAGCAAATGTTAATTGCATCACAAGCATGGACACAGCTGACTTACTTAGAAATTCAAATAATACCAAGCAGTTGAGAAGGGAGAGTGAAAAGGAAGGAAGAGAATTTCTAGCTGCTTCTCAGCTTCACTGATGAAGCCAACTTCTTATTCATTAGTCCTAGGATATTGTTTCTTTGAAAGGTAGTTCTTGTTAGTTACTCTAAACCAGCTTTGAGATACTTAAGAGCTCTCTGTAAACATATCAGAAATCAGCCCATTCCCTCTTCAATCTTGCCAATTAGATCGAGCAAAGCATTTACTTACTAGGCAGAGTTGTCACGTTCTCTAATGACACATCTCCTCCAATACTAAAATGAGAAAGAGAAATCCCAGTCACTCATCTCTTAGCTGGACACAGACAATAAGCAAAGTGAAAACCTACCACACATCATGAGAAAAAGTGAAGGGTGATAGATTTGGTAACTATCAATCTATCAGATTATGTGGAAAGGACAGAAGTGGAAGTGCTATTGGGGCAGAACGGCTGAGGTTTCAGTGGTAAAGATGCTTGTCAGAAGGATTTAATGATCTTGCAGCTGTATGGGGATATAGTCAATCATTATGAAATGGCAGAAAAACACCTGAGACAGCTACATACTCGAATGATTGAGCCGTAAAGTACTGCAGATTAGAAGGTTGACTTTGAGGCCAGTTCCAGCCTTATGAGGCCACTCTAAGGCAGCACCAAGCAGCCAGATGCTGGGTGACAGGAGAGCTGCAGCAGCAGCTCCTCAGTTTCTTCTCCTGCTTCCTGCACAGGGGTATGTTGTCTCCAGTTTTTCAACTGGTGGGACCCACTGAGGTCACACTCTGGCTTATGGAGAGGGGTTAGGACAGCACAGAACCGCTTCAGTCAATGTCAATTGAGCTACATTGTCACACCAAAAAAATTTAGTCTTTTACGCCTGTGTGCTGCATGTGGTAAAAGTTCTCCAGTTCAACAAACTGTTTTCCATGGTGCTACAAAAAGTTCAGAAACAGCAAACTTTGAGAAGTGGTCCCAAAAGCAACCAGTTCTGACTTGTTTGTTCCAGTGATTTTTCTCCAATTTTGTAGATTTCCAACTTGCCATCCCACCAAAATATACAAACTGTCACAAGCAGCCAAAGATGAAAGTATGAGAGAAGTCAAAAGGCTAGCTTAAAATCCATTGTTGAAAACATTTTCTGTGAAGCCACCTTTATGACAAATCCTGGATCTTGATACACCTTCATAAGAAATGCTAGCCTGTGAAGCAACTTTTTTTTCAATTTTCTGACAGCTGAAAGCCCCAAAACATGTGGAAGAGAATAATATTCTTTACCGGAGAGCACACACATCTCCTCATCACCTTGGCTGAAGACTTACCTCCAAGACAGTCCCCGGTATTCAGTGTCCAAATCCAGGAGATTATCTGAGGCAATTCCTGTACCAGCCTGGACATTATTTTTCATTAACCAAATGAAATTAAAGCACAATTACTAATACAATAGTCATTCATACATAGTCATTTTAGTTACTTTCGAATGCATCTCTTCAAAAGCTTTAGAAGGCATATGGCTTTTCCCCAACCTTCCTCCTGAAGAATGCACCAATACCTTTTGTAATTATTTAGGAGCATCATATTGTTTATGACGCACAAAATATATGATGGAGCCATGGAACAAAGGCTTTCTTCTCATGGGTCTAGATAAGCTGAATAACTCATTTATGGTTGCATTACTCAAGAATGATGAAAACATCTCAAACACACATATAAAACTTTTTGGCTAATGATAAGAAACACTATATGAACTCAATAGAGAAAACAAACATAACTCAGAAAGAAGCACCATAATAGCTTTACACTGATTTGAAAAGTATTGTGCTAAATGGAGAGACTTACAGTAGTACTACAGCAAGCAGGAAAGCACTCTCTACACTTACCCTGAAGAAAGAGGCAAGCTAGCAACTACATCCCTCCTAAAACAACACCAGAATTCAGAAGCAGAGTGCCTGCCAGCTGTGATACTACAGTTTCATGTTAAATGTGGGTTCGGGATAGTACTTCAGTATAGCACAAGACCAGGCAGACCATTTGCTGCTGCTACGTCAGATTAAACCACAATATTACATTTTCTCCTCTGTATTAGCTTTATTGAATTAATGGAAGACTGATGTTCTGAATAACTACGCATGGGCCAAGTGCAGCTCTGCACCACTGCACTTTCTACAGAAGCAGATTTTATTCTCAGTTCCTACAGACTACACTTAGAAGTCTGCAGGGTCCTGGATATTATAATATGGCAACCACAGCTATATACAGAACACCTTTCATTTGTCAATATTGCAGGTTTGCATTCAAATGCTTCTATTTATTTCAGTAGCCTCCTGTGTGTAGGAGTTTTAGCAACATGCCTGCCAGAGAGTTGTAAAGGCTTCACAGTTTGTACACACAATGTCTTTGTTGTTAAGGCTCAGATTCAGAGAAACCTGTGTTCCAATTATGTGTTTCTGCCCAGTGTTTCCTTTGAGCTGGCTGTAGGGTTTCAGTCTTTGACCAGTACGAAAACATTAGGCAGAAAGACATAATTGGAATATAGGATGTCTGGATCTTGAGACATATTCCTTCTAGGCTACCAAAGATAATCATCCTCAGCAAGAACTACATCTTGATAAAGAAATTAGCTGTGAGTTAAAACAGGCACAATAAAAAACCTGAATATCTCCTGAAATGGATAAAGTCAGAGGGCTCTCATGCCTGTTCATCCTTATCTCATTAATGCTAAAATGAACAAAATGCTATTATCCAACATCCCTTAGTCACACTCTGTTCCTGAAAGAACCAAGGCAAAAGAACAGGTTCACTAGTCTGTTCATATTCAGAAAAAACTTTTAAAAACACAGTAACCTAAGATCTGTGCTATGTCCCATTAATTTCAACAGCATCTGATCTCTTCTGTCTCCAATTCAGCAAACTATTTAAGCACCTCTTTAAAGGATTTGCCTGTGTTTTTGCCTGAGTTCAAAAGCATGTGAATATGTGCGTGGGGGGAACAGAGTGCTGGAGAACTGACACCTTCTTTCTTGTTCTAGCCACTAGATCTATTATCATCCACAAATGAATGGATCTTTTCTTCTAGGTACAACAGCTATTTCCCCTCTACTGGAGCAGGCACATATTTGTAGTTTTACCAAGAGAACAGTAAAAACACTATCTTCTTACCGTCAAAGAATCCCCAAGGGCTGCTATAATTTTCACATCAGCTGGCCTTAGGGAATGCACTGCAAAGGAAAGAGATGCAGCTGAACCTGGATAGCAAATAGCTATTCTTTTTCACCACTGTATATGTGAAACATGCCATTGTGCATTCTGAAGCTCAGACATGTTGTTTTTGCAATACCCAAGTGATAAAACAGGAGCTCTCTCCAGCTCATCTTATGTGGTTGTAGCAGCAGCATACGCATATTATTCAGCATCTCAATGGTTAACATTGCTACCGAAAAGACAGAAGAGCAAGGAGCAAACAATAAGCTGCAAACAATATCCAGCACCAAGATGAAGGTAAAACAATGCAGTATTAGACAAAGCAGGAATGTCATATTAAAGCTGTAAGAAGGCACAGAAGGACTAAGGAGAAGACAATATGAAGTTATTTGAAAAACTGAATACTGCTATGTTCTAGATTAACATGCATGAAGCTGGATTTCCAGTTTTCTTCCCCAAGATTTAGGCGGTATCACTTATAGGCTATGTCAGCACACAAATTTGGATTTTATCATGAGAGATTTTGAAGTTGCTCACTGGCAGTGAGTTAAGTGGAGCTACTTAGTCAGAATGTTACCTTGAGTGACAGTATGGCATTGTATCTATTAAGCAGCTGCTGAAAAACATGACATCTTTTCTGAGCAGTATTTTTCACAGTCCAGCAGTCATTTTAGCAAAAATAAAACCTCATCTTGAAGGACAGTTGAAAGCAATTCAGCCTCTTAACACAAAACAGGCAAGACTACCTGAAGTTGCAGGAGGGGAGGATGGAGACCTGTCCTCGCATAGCAGCTGGCTTCCATAATTCTAAAGAGAAGAAGAAAGCTGAATACCACTGGGCTAGGAAATATAGGCAGTAGTAACTAGGATCTTCCTCATAGAGACCAGGTGGATCAACCAAAGCATGCTTAGCATGTAATTAACCAGACAGGTCTTGGTTGCTCAATTCAACAGTCATATTCAGTATTGCTCAGATTAGAGTAGCATCCTGTACTGTTAACTGTGCTGACTGAGCATGTGTTCCTACAGGTGTTTCTGGATGCATTTTGCCTAACTCAGGTAATGCTTTCCTGTTCCCTGCCACGCACTCAGCCTCCCCAACCCCTTTGGCCAAAGACTGATTTCACCTGTGGTGCAGAGCATGACTCATCTGGTTACCATACAGGAGCACATGCAGCAGAGTAACAGTGGGATGGTGATGTTGACACTTACTGGAATTTGTTTAGGGTATGTGTAATTACTGTTCTTATACGTCCTCAGGAATGGCTCAGCCTACAAAACAAGGCAACCTGAGTCAATGCAAAGCATCAGAAGAGTACATAGAGATTTCCATTCCCCAACCTTCAGTTCTCAGATTTTTGTAGATGTTTAGCAACTTGATGCAGGTGAATCTCAGGGATTAAAAAAAAAAGAAAGAAATGGCATTTTTAAAATCCATACAATAGCAGTGTAAACCTGGGGCACTACTTCTACACAGCCAGAACTTAAAGAATACGCTTTGGACCCTGCTGTGTGTGATTAATAAGAAGCTTGTGGTCCCACTGCAAGGTAGTCCCAGTGACCTCTGCAGGGCTGTGCTGACTGGTGCCATTGTTGCTCCGTTTCCCCCACTGAAGCTCTGTCATTCAGCGTGGACAGTTGATGGCCTTGACTAGGTGGGCCAAACACACTTCCCTTGTGTTTTGGCCAACCGTGAGGGGTGGCTGTGAGGAAGCTTACTCCTAGGACGAGCTTGCCCTCCATCTCATGGGGGAGCAGTGGCACAAACTATGCAGGGAAGACTTAGACCCCCCTCATGGAGACAACGCTCCAGGCTCACGCAGACTCCCAGCCATGCCTAGGACCTCTACGCAAACACAGATACCCTTGTAACTTACCTCACTTGGACATTTGAGAACAATCTCATCTTCTATTTTCTGATTATCTGTCTTCTCCCCTAAGGGTTCCAGCTATGGGAAAAAGGGGGCAATACAGAAGAAAAGTGAGTAAGTATCAGAGAGCACTGGGTAACGCTGCGCTGCCAGCCACTGGAAACCACCTCTGCAGCACAGCAAGACAACTGCGGTGCACTGCACCCGTGCTGGCAGCTGCCTCCACGCGCTGCTGCTTTCTGCGCTGAAGAGGCCAATTCCCATACACCATGAACATGGCCTGATGATCAACGTGGCAGGCAGGCATCATCTCCCTGAGAGAAGTGCAACACCCCCAGCCTTAACATACCCTGAGATTTACTGGTTTGATATGACTGGTTTAACAGTTCAGGTGACCTTTCTCCACGTGTTCACTCTTTTCTTTTGTAAACACATTTAATGGTCCAGAAGAGATAGCGCTAGCTACATAGTAGCTGCCTGGGGTTTTTTTGGCTGCCAAGGGCAGGATGGAGCAGACAAGGAGCAACCAATATAACCTTCAAAAATCTTACCATGTTGTTCCACAAAGCACGTGCAGCCTGAGAATGAGACTTCTGGCTGAAGTGGAAACAGTCTGGGGCAAAATACGAACTGTCTGGCAACCCTTCCTAGAGAAGGAGACAGATGCTGTCACAGAGGCAGTAAATGTGCAACAAGCTGTGCCTTATCCCCTCTCTCTTCCAGTGAGGTATCCCAGCTGACTTCAAACCAAAGTAGCTACAAAGGACTCTGAGTCCAAGAGAATTAAACCAGGCCAGAGAACACCAGTAACGCAGAACTAAGAAGCCTTTTAAAGCTTTTTAATATAGGATTTCCAAAGTAATAAGGAATACAGACCGCTGTGACTCTGGGTACAGAATACCTGGGCACAGATATTGATTGTATTCTTTATTTCCTGAGATTCTCACATTATAGTCTTTTGAAGCATGTGGGGTTTCATACTAAAAGTCATTTACCAAGGCACTGGAAGGGACTTTGTGATGCATGGGGGATATAGGGCGAGTGCTCCCTGGTGAAGACCTTGAACTAAATATCCACTGCATTGTTGTCTGATTGCAGTGGAGTGGACTCAATGCCCAAAATCTCTGTATTCCTGTTGCCCATTATCTCCAAGTTATTCCATAAGCATTTTCTGCAATTTTGGATGTTAACTCAACTGTATATAATAATTATTAGGTTAGAAAACTGCTGGTCACATTTACAGCCAAGATAATTTTGAAAAGTCAATGGAATTGCACCAGGATTTAATGTAGGGGTGGATTTTCTGGTTGTTTTTACCTGTGTCTTTGGCATGTTCACATTCATCAGAAATGGCTGCATAACCACTGTGAAATCATCCGTAGCATCATACCTTCCGCTCTCCACTAACTGGCGGGTTCTCTCCTAAAAAGTTAAAGAAAAGTTGTCACTGTTCCTTCTTTCACATTCAGCTCATCGAGTCGCTCTGTCCACTTACATCTCATCCAGGGGTTCCCCCTCCCTAGTGCAGAAACCCAGGCATGGCTGTGGATTCCAGCTTGCACCAGGCAGCCAACGCAGCTGTTTTTTTGAGACACACGTCCTGGGCTTCTTTGCAGAGAGGCAGCCTGGGGATGGCTGCCTGACTGACACGGGCAGGCAACCCGCTCAGTAATTAGATTTTCTGTCAAAAAGATGTTCTTCCAGAACCACCAAAGCATTTTTGGTTTGGCTGACAGCCTGTGCCCAAAGTTTGTTCCTGAGTTATCACGTTCTTTGACTTAATCTGATCTCCAACAAGATAAGTGATCAAAAAACTGCTGGCTCTCTGGCATACTCTACTCTTTAACAATTTTTTTCCTCATCTGTTTTGTTGTTTTAGTGAATCAGAGTTGTAAAGATCTTGAGCCTTGTCTCCCCCTCACCATTTTTTTTTTTTAAATCACAACTACAAATATGTCATTAAAATAAGTGGAAACTGTCCCCACCTCCAAATACTAGCGCCTCTGTGGTCCCTTGATCAACAGGAGGATGACACTAAACCTGTAACAAATGCCACATGCCTTACCTGATACTTTCTGTTAAAGTAGACCAACTTCTTCAACTCATTGGAATTGTCCTCAGGGTTTACAACACAAGGGCACAGGGACCTGTGGGATGAGAGCACGGCGCTGAGATCTGCTTCTCTTTTTTCCCCCATTCCCAAGCTGACAAGCTGCAGGGTTAAAAACTTCTCTGAGAAGGATTTCTCTGAAAGGCTGCTCAATGGGAGCATTAGCTCTCACCTCTGAGTTTCTGCACAGCCCCGATTCTTGAGCAGAAACACATTTATTAGGGATAAATTCATGAACATAAAGTGAGGAAAAGGCTCCATGCAAGCAAAGAACCGTACTGGGTGCCTATGGCAAGGTTTTGGCAGCAGGAGTGACCACTGTGAGGAGAGTCCAGGCTGCCTGTGCCAGACACAGCTGGTTCCAGACTGCTTCAGCGGACCCACCGCAGGGCACAGCTGAGCCTGTCAGCCAATACAGTGGTGCCGCTGTTTAAGAAAGGGAAAAAAACACCAGAGAGGGAGAGGAGGAGAGAACAACAGCTGGAACGAGGAGGAAGTGCTCCATGGCAGCGCAGGCACTCCCCTGAAGGGACTGCAGCCAGTGGATGAGGCCACACTGGAGCAGGCACACGTCTGAAGGACTCATGCCAGAGCACAGGACAAGAGTAAGAATCATAGAATAGAATCATAGAATCATTAAGGTTGGAAAAGACCTCTAAGATCATCGAGTCCAACCATCAACAAAGTACCCATGCCCACTAAACCATGTCCCGAAGCACCTCATCCACACGTTTTTTGAACACCTCCAGGGATGGTGACTCCACCACTTCCCTGGGCAGCCTGTTCCAATGCCTGACTACCCTTTCAGTGAAGAAATTTTTCCTAATATCCAATCTAAACCTCCCCTGGTGCAACTTGAGGCCATTTCCTCTCGTCCTATCGCTAGTTACTTGGGAGAAGAGACCAGCACCCATCTCTCTACAGCCTCCTTTCAGATAGTTGTAGAGAGCGATAAGGTCTCCCCTCAGCCTCCTCTTCTCCAGGCTAAACAACCCCAGCTCCCTCAGCCGCTCCTCGTAAGACCTGTTCTCCAGACCCTTCACCAGCCTCGTCGCCCTTCTCTGGACACGCTCCAGCACCTTAATGTCCTTCTTGTAGTGAGGGGCTTCTTGTAGTGAGAAGGAAGGAGTGAGTGGCAGAGAGACACCAGTACGCCTGGACCCCGCCCCCTTGCATCACCCATGCCTAAAAAAGGGTACCTTGTGGCAGTAACAAGGTGGGAGGGAGAGGTGATTGGAGTGAACTTGAGCCTGGGAATGAGGGAGTATAGGTGCTTTAAGTGTTTAACTTGTTTGTTTGTTTGTTTGTTTTCCAATACCTGAATCAGTAATTAAATATTTATGCTACTGGACAATAAATTCAGTTAAGTTCCCCAAATCAAGTCTGCTTTGCCTATGATGGTACTTGGTAAGTGATTTCCCTGTCTTTATTTTGACCCACGAGTTTTCTTGCTCACGTTCCTCTTGTTTTCTCCCCCATGCTGCTGGGATGTGAATGAATGGCTGCGTGGGTGCTTGGCTGCCACCTGGGGCCAACCCACCACAAACACCTGCGCAACATGGTTTGCTTCAGCAGAACTATACAAGCATCTTTCAAGACAGAGTAACTGCAAATTCATTCTAATCACCTGAGATGGTCACAAGTTGCAGGACGTTTCACATGGAGGATGGTAGAGCACCAAAACAGACACCAAGATTGATGCTGGAATGCCCATCCTTAAAGAGCCATTCCAACATGAGCTATTTTAAGTTTCTGTGAATTCATGTTGGCCACCTTTATATCCCTCCCTGAAATTTTGATCCTTCAGGCACGTGAATATTTTCTTCTGATGCTCCCCCTTCCTGGGCACACGTCATTATCACTTGAGAAACCCAATTGAGAAAAAGGACTCCTTTTAAAAATCTGGCCATGTGATCATAGTAAAGAGAAATACCTCCTATAGAGATGCAGTTGATATGTATAAAGTATACACAGACCTCTACCTCCAAACTTGTCTTAATGCAGAGCAACTAACAAAACAAGATTTTACTTCTGCAGTACACCTATATGAAAGGTAATACAAACCTAAATTGTATTTTCAGAAGTGTTTCCGTAACGTAAGCAAGGCAAAATTAGTGGAGACATAATCTCTTTTTAGGTTACTTGCTACTCTCAGGAAAAAAAAAAAAAAGACAAGCCTTCAAGATCAAAAGTCTCCTTCAGGTCCTTCTTCAAATCAGTAGCATGGCATTTATTATCCCACACAGGGTCTGCTTAGTACCCTGTAAATTTGGCTTGCTGCCAGACAGGCAAATGTTAAATTCAGCATGGCACCTGAAGTGATGGGAAAAGGTTACAGGTACCTTGAGATAATCTAATCTTAAAGGCTCCACTAACTATCCTTGTCCAATGATTAGGGTCTTAAGTTACATGTGCGCTTTAGCCAGTAACCTTTGTTAAAAAGAAAAACTACAACCGGTTATCGGAAGCACCAGCACTCTGAGTTTAAAAGCTAGTTTTCCGCTGACAGCCACCGGAGAGCCCTTAAATCAGAGCAAAAGGGCTGCAGTTTTGTAGCAAAAGGCTACAGTACACCCTGTAGTTCTCCTGTGATTCTAGCCTCAAAGCTAACTCTTACATTTCATGCTGATGGTATCCGGTACCAGCTCCTTGGCCCAAGCAGCAGGAGGAGCAATGGCTGCCTACATTCACAGGACAAAGTTATTCTGCCTATCTGTCCAGAAAAGGAGAGATTTCCTTTTCTGCAACCAAGCAAGTTTTGCCAGGAGCAAGTCTGGGGGGACATGCTGGACCCTACCTGAGTCACCAGAAGCTCACTGAGGCGCAGGCCTGCCACCTCAGTGGTGGACTCACATTGACCTTGGAGGATGGTTGAGCCACGAGACAACAGGTAGCGCAATTAGGCATCCCAGACATCTACTTGGGAGACTAATTAACAATAAAACTAATAATCAGCAATAAGATTACAAAGATTGGAAACTACAGAAGCAAGAGGCAGAGTTTTAAGACTGCAGAAGGTTAAATCTGTAAATTAAAGTGATCAACTAAGGAAACCTTGTGTCTTAATCTCTTCTCTGTCTTTGCCCAAAGAGTGCACAGCTGAGCCCTTTCTGCTCTGGCTTAAGCTCCCTTGCAGCATAAGTGATGAGTCATTAAAATGGCACCTCCACAAAAAGTGGTAACAGCAGGGCTAAGATACAGAGGCAGTGACAGACAGACAGGTATTTCTAAATGCTGTGTTGAAATCAACGTGTAGGTAGATGTGTGTACACAGAGGAAGGTATTTGGTGGTCTGAAATACTAGATCCCTTTCCCTTTAAGAAAAAAAGTTTCCCAAGAAGACCTTGCAGCCTCCTGCAAGCAACGCTGAGAGCTGTAACATAAATCATCTTCAAACCTCATAAGCAGCTTTGGACAAGTATTGTTTTCTGATGTATGCAGCTCCCGGAGGCTTGTTATAGAAAGCATGGTCACCAGGTTCACAAATGCCCGTGGAACCTGCCAAGAGAATAAACAAACCCATAGCCCATGCCCAGAGTAGAGAGTGCCATCTTTGTCCCTACACAGCCACAGCAGACCTCAGGTAGCAGCCGGCTGCTTCAGGGAGCTTGCATTATTCATAACAGAGGTGTTCAAAGTACTTTCTCAATAATTAGTCCCCCACATGTATAATACTAAATTACAGCCCGTGCCTGCGCTGCCCAGTTCTATTTTAAATGCTGATGGCTGGTCACTTGAAAATGATGACTTCACAGAGGTCCAAACAAGTTGTTATAGGTCTCAGCATGGCTCAGACACCTGCTAACTCTTTGAGTACCCTCATCATCCTCACCCTCATCTGGAACATCAAAATGTCTCTCTTAATGACCACAGAAAATATACTTATTTGCAGTATAATGAACGAGCAAAGCATTTTCTAACCATTGAATACCATACGTCTGTTCAAATTTATTACGATACTTTTTATGTTATTTGTCTGCAGCACATCAGCTAGAACTGAGCACATCCTTACTCCTTAGGTAAAATACTTCTCCAGCCCTTTCTGCCTCCCTCAAAGATTTTCCTGCAAGCAAGCATCTCTGCATACAGCAGTGCTCTGCAGATGAAAGCAGGGAACTAAATTCTCAATCAATAATCGCTGACTGCTTTACAAACAGAACACAATCCCCACTCCCACATATTAGAAAAGTTTGTTCTACCTCTCTGTGAAGTATGTCCAAAGCTGTTTGTAGATTGTAGGTGTAGTTTTCAGGAGAATAGTGTATCTGTTGAAGCAAGAGGGTTGAATTCTATTGTCAATCAGTTTACTTAAGCAGGCACAATAGTGACTAGCTGGAGGCTCTCACAGCAGCATTCATGTTTCTAACTCTTAGGTCAAGAGTAACAAAGTCTTAAGCAAAACTGTCCTGTCTCTGCTTTTCTTCTCTCTCATCACAGCTGTCTCACTTGCGAGATCTAGTGGCCACTGGATACCAGTGAGGGAGCAAATTCAGGGGGCGTTATCAGACATCACAACATCCTCCATCCCCAGGCTTGCTCAGACCAGTCTTAAAACATGGCTAACACCTCACTAACAGGGACCATCTTTGGGAGAGATCAGTTTGTGTAAAAGTAAGTTTGGTTCTGCTGTATGGAATATTAGCAACGTGCCTCCCATGTGCTCCTTACCTGCCACAAATAATAACTGGCAAAGCTTAGGCGCTTATCTCGGAATGAAATCACTTTACATACTTGCCTCTCAGCAGCGAAATTTCCCTGTTCCATTTAAGTGGTTCAAACCCTCTAATTTAATTGTCTCAAGTAATCCAATTTTTATTTCTTCACTTGTGGAACTATTCGACAGTCAAATAAACTTCCCTGTGAGAAACGTCTATCTTATTTTCAGCCTTCATTCTCTTTGATTTAATTTCAAGCAGAAGTTCATTGAGAGCCCCACTGGCCTACTCTACAAAACTAGACAGCTCAGTTCCCTTATTCATTTCCTAAATCACAGCTCACCAAGAGCATTGTGGTTGGCACTATTTGTAGCTGTGCAACATAAAGATCACTGTGATCTTTGGATGCAGACGTGCTATCTCCTTGCCACCCACACTCACGAGCAACTGCCATTTTGTGTCTGGGTCAGGAGCAGAAGGTAGGAATGGTTAATTTGCTCCTTCCTTGTTTTATAACCATCTTATTGTGCTGCTTTGCTGTTTTTCCTAATCTGAAATTAATCATGCAGAATTAAAAATATGTGCTCTGCTGCTTGTAAGTGGGTAAGACTCATCACTATGTGAGGAGTCTGCCATAGCCTGTCACCTCCTCTATACTCACATATACCAAAGGCTATATACACTACGTATATATATTATATATATTACAATATATACTATATTATATAAAATTGCATCAGCATGAGCTGTGGGTAGAACCATTCCCATAGCACTGAAACTGGTAAGAGAGCACCGAGTGAGACTTAGGAGTGTGACTGTGCACAAGGCAAAGAAGAGCAAAAACCCTTGACCTGTTATCTACAGGTGGTAATGTGTCTAGATAACAGAAAGTTATCTATCTTGGTTAACGGCAAAACAAAGTAGCCACAATTATGTAATTTACAAGTGTTCTAAAGAGATGACTTTGTTTATCATAACATCAGGTTCAACAACCTGAAGGTCTCAGTATAGTTACATTACAGAGCTGCACAAATAAGAACTACCTTATTTTGGTCTCACCCACTGAGTTCTGCCTTCTCATCCACTGCAATGCATAGAGACCCTATGCCCAGGCTTGCCCAGTTCACGCTGCAGGCAGCAGGGGACTTACTGGATTGTTGCAGAATTTGCATAGGTCATTTCCTCCTATGAAAAGTGTTATGAGCTTCCAGTCAGTCTGCAAATTTATTCTCTGCACACAGAAGGAGATGGAATGAAACTTATTAATTAAAAAAAAAAAAAATAGAAAAAGAAAAGGCGGGGGGGGAGGGGGGGGGGGAAAAAAAAAAAAAAAAACAAAAATTTAACATTTCTCAGGGCTCCTGGCTATAGTTCTCTAAGTATCAACAACAAAAATGAATTTGTAGTCATGACTGAATGTGTAGAAACTACTAAGATCTAAATAAGATTTACAATATCAGTAGTACCATGCAAAATTACTTGCTTCAGAAAACTGCTCAAAATCCATCTGTATGCTTTTCTTAGTAATATCTTGTGTGCACGCTGAGTGACTCCTCCTGCAGTTCTAGGAATATATCTTCATTGCAAAAATGATGGTATATGTTTTACTGTGTCATAAATAATGCAGCTATCCTGCTGGAAAACCCTGGAGGGCAATATATTTCGGTCTTTCTGTGAGAAAAACTGCAAAGAACAGAGGGGCAATATTAACTCTATCTAACAATACTGGTAAAAAATTATAGCACTTTTTGCTCTGGAAGGGTTTTGCAAAGGGCTAGCCAATGCAAGGTAATTATGTTTCAGTAAACACACACCTTCTTAGCTTTGAGGAAAGGTTCAGATATGCTTAGTACCGTGTAGCTAATGTTGTACTCAATATCTTAATGCTTCAATTTCCATGCAAAACACCACTAAGAAAAGCAGCAATAGTATAGCAGCCTCAGGTGCTTTAAAACCATCTATCTTTAAAGGCAGAAGGCAACATATTCCAGCTGGTAAACACATTGTTCAGTAGTTTGGTCTCAAAATGTACTTATTCAAATTAAAAGAGGGGAAAATTTTCCTCCTGCACTGAAAAGGTGTTTTAAAAAGAGAAAAAAAGGAGCTCTTAAATCAAAGATATATGACCTATGTGATATATGAACATTCTTTCTAGTTAGAAAGAAGTTCATTAGTTAAATAAAAAAAGAAGTTTGTCAGTTAAATAAAAGGTAGTTGCATTCATTTCTGTTGTGTGATGTTTCCGAGCTGACAAATATGACAGAGTAGTACTTAGAAGTCTTGAATGGTTTGAATGAAAATCATCCAACCGCTTCATTGTTAGCTGCTATCCCTTTTAATCTCATTTCAGACACAGCCATCAGAGTGAAACCTTGTTTACGAGAAAGCGAACCAAAAAGGAAAGTACTGCAAATATTTTTGCCAATATGTATTCACCAGAGTATTTATCCTATAACACACAGTTATCCTGAAGGCTTTTTGGCTGYTTTCCAAACGCACAATTGGAAAGCCAAAATAATATCATGTAACTTAGGTCACTGATTGCATAGCACATTTGTCAAATTACAAATAGCAAACATTCAAAGCAGTAGTTGAGGTGAAAAATATGCAAGCAATCCTCAGCCTAATATGTGTTTTACAGACGATTAATAAAATAATTCCTAACAACATGTAAGTCAAAAATCAGCTGATGACTAAGTGAAAGAAAGGACTAAATTGTTTTTAAAGAAAACAAGTCCTTTCCTCACTTCACGTGTTCACTCCACATGATTTGCCACTTCAAAATCTTGCCCTCAACATCCTAGCACGTATCATTACTGCTGGTACAACCATGTGCTTACAAAACAATTACTAGTACCACAGCAAAATCCTAGCAGAGAAAAGTTCTGTCATCTTACAGGGTGACGTAAGTTGGTAGGGGAAACAACAGCACTGAATTTACCTGCCACATGTCGTAAAAATGGTAAGAAGATTACAGTTATCTGGGTCTGATAGTAACTATGACATGCTGGTACAAATTAATTTAAGACAAAGCTATAGATTAGATTATTTTGTACTGACTCACACTCTGGGGAATATTACACGGTACACTGCTGTACCCATAGCTTTAATGTTTGGTATCTGCTGTTGATCTGTTAGAAACTAATGATGCCACATAACTTCATCTTTCTAAAGATATTAATCACATATCAAACTCACAGTATCATTCTTCATTCGGTCCACCAGTCTTCTAACCTGTGCAGGAACATCCCTAAAAATAAAATAAAAATAAAATCATAAAAGTAAAATAATAAAAATTAAAAAGGAATCCTGCATAGACAGCAAGGCAAAGAGGAAAGCTGATGAATGGACATCCCTCACATAGTGGTTAAAAAAAACTGGGAAAGTCCAGTTTTCATTGAATGAGAGGTATGATACCTAAAAAAGGCTATATTTTGAAACAGTGATGGGAAAAGAAGTGAGAAAACAATTAGCATCCAACAGGTACTTGAGCACTTTGCAAACGCTGCATAGTTACACTTCTACAGACTATATAGAAAATACACTGTGCTACCACAGAATAAATGCACTTTGCTCCTTCCCAACGTCAGACAGATGCTATTGATACACATATCACTGAAGCATCTGTGCATGTATCAATGTTAATACATGGCCTAAAGCCACTGATGCATGTCTCATAAGAAGTGTTCCCAAGAGAAAAAGATATGATATGAATTTCACTGAAGACTGAGCATAGTGGTCTCTAGCTAATTCCCAGCTCTGTCACAGACTGACCATAAGCAATTCACAGTTTTCTCTGTCTTTTGGCTCTACTGACAAGAGGGTTTGCTACTAATTTATTTGACATAGATTAGAAACATTGCAAAGACCCTATCACATTTCTTGGCCTTCACACTAGAGATGAGCTAAAGAAATATATTTGGGCTTGCCTATCAGCCTTATTGCACTCCTGCCGAAGTCCAGGATTTGGGCCTTTTTTAGCTAGAACTGAGTTGTAAAGAAAAATCAACTTTCTATTAAAATTAAAAGAGTTTTCCTCTTACTCTGCACGATCCCCTGCCACAGCTTGGTTGAGTGCAGCATTATCTGTAGTCTCCTTTCCAGTGCCAATGGAATACCCTATCAGGGATGGGTTGAACTCACGAAGAATATCTGCAGAAGAAGACAGGACCCTGAAATGTTGCTTACTTCAGCAGGTAACAAATGAGGTTATAAAGATTAGACCTTTGTAAAAGACCATTAAAAAGCTTTAAGAGATACCTATTAAAAAATCAACCTCTAAGTATAATAAACGTGGAGATTTGTTACCATACAACTATTTCCTTGCCTTCAAGATTTCTGAATTTCATGAATTCAGATATCTCATGAACTAACGTGATCATCGTGACTAGCAATGCCATTTTGCCTGATAAGTGAGGCTGAGTAACCCGATGCTCAGGCAGGAGATTCTCATGCCGTCATACTCTAACTGCAGATGGGTTGGAATCAAATCCTTCAGCCTGATTTCCCCAGATGTATTACTCCAAAGACCTAAGATTCCCTTCTAGATCTTAGGTTACAAACCAGCCTTACAAACACCCCAGATATAAAATGCCCTGACCTCTAAAAAGCATATAAAATCTGATCTTGTAACACGATTCTGCTCCTGCCTAGAACAACCTTCCCATACAGTCAAAATAGTTTCTTTAGGCTATGATCTAAGATCTTTGATTCATCTATCCCCAAAACATTTTGGGCAGAACGATAACCAACAGAAGAATATGAAACAACCAAACCCCTAGGAATTACAAAATATATAGTTATGGCATGCACAGCAAATTACAGCGTGGTTGTTATGCGACTTTTACTCAGCACTGGACACTGAATACAAAGGGACTGGTTCTGTCATGTTACAAATTGTGAATCTTTCTTCATGTCTTCTTTTATAACAACAGCTGTTTTAATAAACAGTTCCAGATATTTATCAAGTTTACGGAAAAAGGCACTTACTTGCTAGTGTCGTGACTGTGCTTATGTTTTCATTTCCTCCAACACTGTTAAAAAGAAAGAAGAAAAAAATGTTCCAAGATATGATGGACTTGGCAAGGCAGCTCCCCCTTATGGGGTTTCTACACATGTACACAGCACGTTCTCCGGTGGTTGTACTAAGTCGAAGCAAGCTCTTTGTGTGCATACCAATGGGGTCACGAAATCAGAGACTGTGTCATAATGATAATAATTATATTAAAAGCCCTGTACACTAGCTGCCCTTTCAATTCTCTCACGTGTTTTAACATAAGTTCAAACCTAGCTGAAAGAAATGAGAATTTTTAAAAGCTGCCATCTTTGCTATTGTTGTTCCTATTAAAATATGTATTACTCCCATTTTTAGTTAAATCCTTTGTATCCATAACAACAAGTTCTAAAAGCATATATTTCACAGTGATAAGTATACTCAATACCCTCCACCCCCATTCCACTCAACTGGAAGAATACTACTAGACTGGTAAAATTCACCATATGTCTGTGTGCTCTTTACCCTCCTTCATGCTGTAGAGAATGCTAGCATACTTTTCCCTCCAAATGTCAGTAGAATATTATTAAAGATCAAAATATAAAAAGTTGGACTTACAACACCTCTGTAGCATCACTATAATTTGGAATAGAGTATTTTGAAGTGCTCTAGTAGTACCCGTTTAAACCTCTTACAGAGCTGCAGTATTTCAGATGGATAAGAAATGATGAACAGAAAATCAGCCTGACAGGTTTGGTGTTAAATAATACAGTTGCAGAATAATAAGTGAACATGCTTGCCTTTCTTCAGAGTGGCTTTTTGACCTGTCTAATAAAATGCTGCGTATGTAAAAGTCTGTACTGACTTGTAATCGATAAACTGTTCTGCATGATGTAAGCAATACTAGGAAAGGGTCAAGGAAATAGATACTGTGTATGAAATAGCAGCAGCAAAAAAGATCCCATTCTGACTTTTCATAGACCACTGATTTTAAATGAGACAAATGGGTGATGTGGGCCACAGCAGGGAAGAGCAGACAGGATATAGAAAGAGCAGGGACAGAAATGCAGAATGCACAAGTGATGCAATGCCACTGGGATCTAAAAGTTCCCTTTGCAATAGCTACAACTGTGAGAGGAGAAAGGGACAGTCTTAACAAGGACTCCATTTCATCCGTGTATCCAGGCCTATTCCAGCCATGCTACATCGTACTCTAGATAGATAGCCACTGGTTTGAATATTTTATTTGTCATGAGTAAAAGTACAATCACGTGCCTCCATGCAAAACGTAAAGTCAAATCCATTCTCCACAAGCCTCCATTTGTTACAAAAAACAACTATACATATCAAAACCCAAGAAAATGGGTTCCCTCCCATTGGGGGGGAATTACTGGGACTCACCTCCAAGAAACACCTCGGTATTGAGTCAGGACATCCAGAACATCATGGGGTTTGGATGCTGCCCCATTACCTGCCTGGAAGCACAAAAGAAGAGGAGTTCACCTTCAGAAAATACGAACTGCTACAGTAACTAGTTCTCTGACTGATCCTAGTGAAAATAATTAAAGAGGATATTAATGAAGCAAGCTACATCATCTTCCCAAAATATAACAGATCCTTGGTCTCAAGAGGATCAAGGACTGAGGGTATTTTAACTCTTCCTGTGAATTACCCTCTTCTATCAACCTCTTGATTAGACCAAGTGGGGAAAAAATTGGTTGGGAATGTTCAAAATATTCTTATAATTCTAAATTTACATAAGGAATAAATAAGATAGCAATGGTCCTGATGAATAATTTATTATAATGTTCCTCACATTAAAAAGTGGTACAGTGTTTTTATGTCTTCCCTCTCCCAGTTTCCCCAAGAAAGGAGACTACAAGGATTTAATGTGGTAATTAGCACAGAGCACATAAGAAACATGAATTATGATATGAGCAGTGAAGCAGCCATCACTGATTGGAGAATCACAGCCAGTCCAGGGGTAACAAGTTTACCTAGCTCCAGGAAGAGTGTTAAAAAAAGATCTCAAGATAAGTCACACTTGACACACCTGATGACCTATTGCAATTTTACTCAAATAGTTAGTATAAATGGACGTGGCTTTATAGGCTTTGGTATTATCATATACAGATATCATATCATATATATACACACATACACACAATTAGCTGCAGAATTTGTTCTTTCTATTTACGCTGCTTACTAATAGCTTTGAAGGCCAATACCTTGGGAGCTGCCTAGAATCAAGACAGACAAGCAATTGTTGCAAGTCCACCCTAGCAGGCTGGTCTTGCTTTTGCACAATCTAATCTTGCAGCTCTTCCTCGTGTGGCACTCTTGTGGACTTTAAATGGGAACTGTGCACTCAGATTAGATTCATGATCTGATTACTAGTCAGTCAAGGTGGAGTATGGAAAAGAATATGTGAAAAATGTGTTTGGCTCAATAGGGCGTAATACTATTTCTCAGGCTAAAAATTCAAAAATGCTTTTTCATTACTTGCTTTAATGATGGTTATCCAGTGATCTTTACTTACTGTGAGTGAATCTCCCAGGGCAGCAATCACCCGAATATCTGCCGGTTTCAAACTATGAACTAATAAATAAAGGTAGTGTAAGGGAAAGTGGAAAGAAAGAAAACTTCAAATTGTGATGGTTATCAGAAATTTTCCTTAGAATAAGCATAAAGCATTGCAAAGAGTATTTTAATATTCATGACAGCATCAGCTCAGAATGACAGTCACTGACAGGCATCAAATCAGAAATGATTCTTGGTACTATAGCTGGGCATTAGCTACAGTGACAAGGGAGGCTGTAATATTTCAGTCTTGCATCTGTGCTTACTCAGATTCCTTTTAACCAGCAGAAATGACTGAAAAGCAGGCACAGCTCCGGTGCCAGCACAGGGTGGAAATTTTGAGACCATTGCAGCTTCTGAGGGAAGACAAAACCCAGCCAGTGACAGGATTCCACGTGGCTTTTTGCACCCCAGACTGCACTGACAAGAGCCCCTACTCCATATGTACACAGTTTTACCACCCCTGCAACTGAAGTACCTGACTACCTCCTGTCTTTTCCAGTGTCTCTTCTTTGTACATGGAAGGTGCAGTTGCATAAGCTTTCACCATCCTTGAGGGAGAACTTGCATCTTGCTATACAACTACTTACGTTGTTCCAAAAAGGATCTTAAAAGCCACGGTCAATAGAGTGCACCACTTCAAAGCAAAGTGTACCTTTCTTAACTAAACCCAGTTCCTGTTCCCCTTCTATCATCAAATGAAGTAGCTCTACAGTAAAATTGCATAGGGCTGTACCTGAAACCGGAACTGTATTAGAGGCACTCCGGTCAAAACAGGGAATATTTGTTCCATAAATCCTCTCCTGCAAAGACAGACAGGGCAAGACTTCACATCAGACTCACTATACTCTGGCCATGATAAACCATTTATGTCTCAGAGCATTAGATTAATGAATTTCCCACATACTTTGTATACATCTATCCAGCTCAGTCTGTCCTCAGGCCATGCCTACAACTGCCCTTTGAAGGCAGACACAAGCTCAGTCTGCTCAGAAGTCACACGGCCATATTAGTGCAGCACGGCTCTTGCCTACCAGTGGGGCCAGTTATTTCAGACTCTGTGCCATGCTGCATTCAGCTATGCAACATTTTGTGCACCCATACTCTGAGCAAGATGAACTCGCATCTTTTTGCGAGAAACTGTTTGAAAATCCTTGGAATATCCCGGCATGAAACCGTACCTTTGTCAGCAGGCCATGAGTCTGCCTTCTCTGTGTGCAGCCAGGGATTTGCCCTCCTGGCTCTTTTGGGTTGCAGCCTACTGGCGGAAGCACCCCCAAGGTCTACCATTAGTGAAGGCTGACTGTTAGTATACCAGAGCAGACCACCACACAAGACCCAAAGACATGTGTTTGCTCCAAATCTCTCTACAGAACTCCTTAAGTAGGCTAACTTGCCTAGGGAAAAGATACTTGTCTCTCTTGTCCCATTGCTCCTTTTTGTTTTTCTAATTTAAAAAAACCCAACCCACAAACATAACACCAAGCTACTTCTTGTCTCCTACACCATAACTACTACCAAAAACCCACGCAAAGGTCTCTACACCCTGAATAACTAACAAAACAGATGTCATTGTATTAAAATGAGAGGAGAAATGTGTATTACTATTCCAATGATGTATAGGCCATTCTGAGTGCAGATGCTATCTAGACACTGTGTTCTGAGGCATGAAAATGAGCATTATCACCCCCCTCTGTAGCCGCTTAGGAGCACCAAGTTCTGCTCAGAATCAGAGTACCATGACTAAAAAAAAAAGCATGGCTGTTTATCTCTGCATATCTAATCTGCAACTATCTCACAAAAAAGAAAAATGAAAAATCCACTGTTCTTCAGTTTTACTATGGCATAAACGAGATGCAATCAGACCCACACACTGGTGTCATCCTGATCTGATCTAGTTTCCTCCACGTTAGGACTAACTAGCCCCATTTTCACCAGCTTCTTATCCCAGGGAAATTAACATTGTTATCCAGATGTTTAAAAGAGGTTCTTAACAGTGAAGGCAAGACTTAGTTTAGGCTGGCTGAACACATCTACCTTAAACCACACTCTACAAAATCCACCAAGGAGAAAATGTGCTATTAAGCATCTGACTATTTAGTCAAGCATGGAAATAAAGAGCTGGAGCTTTGTATTTAGTTTTCCCAGGTAGCATTGTTTAATCAGGCTACAACACACTCTCACCCACCTGCCCCACTCCCTGGAATACACTCAGTCCATATGATGCAAACAGTCCTGCTATACCTGAGATGTTTCTTTGGTGTTTGATGTCTCCAGGGAAGATGAGTAGTTACTATTTCTATATGTGAACAAATATGGATTTTCCTGCAGAGTGAAGAGAGTATGTTTACTAATGCTAGTGGAAACACAGTCAGCTGATGTTAAAGTCTTCTGGCTAGATTTTCCAAGAGAAGAAAAGCTTTACAGTATTAACTTTTGAATGAACATTGCACTAGTGAAGTAAACCAGGTTAGACCTGAAAATTAAGCCCTGGTATGCTCTAGGCACAGCACCACCTCTTGCCTTAAACCTAACATCAAACAAAACACATAATTCAATTTCTTTGATGCTTTAATTGCTGTTCAGTGAAGCTTTTGGATGCCAGTAATATTTTATCACTATCAAATTTTTGAAGTCAGAGCTGAAATGCAAAAACATTCAAGAACCTGTTCTTTGAACAAGAGATGCTCAGACCTTGAAGACACTATTGGGCTATTGACAGCTCCAGGGACTAAAATAGTTAAACCTGACAGCAGACAGAGTCAAATCACAGAAAAGCTAAATTATGTAAAATACATGGATTCAATTTTGTTGCTAATACAGATTTTAATACTGATAATAGACCCCTGATATCCACAATTAATAAATTCAGATTAGCTAGTTATATTTTGAATAAAAAAATATCTGACACAATAGGATGATTTAACTAGATTTTGTCAAAAGTTCTTGTTTTCAGAGTTTCATCTTTATAAAATAAAGAGTCTGTGTCAATTAACTTTAAAAACACTGATCTTTTAACAGTGCAATATCTTGGGTAAGTGCACATTCCCAAGAACTTCAGAAGATGACAACAGATTTGAAAACTTGGAAATTCTGCAAAGAGTAAATAAAATCTCACAGTAATAAGGAAACCCTTTTACCTGAGATGGACACTGGACCTGAAGCATTTTTGTGAAATCGTAAGGCTGCTTCCGTCCAACTGGCTCCATCTGGAAAGGGAGAGAACAGAGGAATTGTACACATGCTGTGTGGGGAAGGGAAGGGAGAGCAGCAGCAACGCAAAGGCTCTAGTGCCTGGAGTTTTCCATCAAGTCCATTCATATATTTAAAAACTTGTTTTGCTTATGATAAATATTTATCTATGTATAACATAGCACATGTATACCTACAAAAGCAAGGAACGGAAAACAAGCCCTCTCGCATGATCAGACTGTCATCCCATCATCGTTAAAACAAGCATCCACACATTAACTCTGCTCTTGGGAATGCCGACCCTGTAAGTGTTTTTCCCATAAGGCACTGATCTCATACCACAGAATTCAACTGCTTGCAATCAAGTTGCTATTTATCAGCTCAACCACAGTAACTGTGGAGATGCTCTAGAAGAGCATAACTCAAACCACCCTCATGATTAGTTTTCCCCGGTATGCAGTTTAAACTTTGCTGAGATTTGCAAGCCAGTTTTACTTCCCAGCTGGGCTGAGTATGAGAAAGCAAAAGGTGGGTTGCCACAGCTCTGCTGCCAGGTAACAATTCTTTGCAGCAGTCTGTCCGTCCTCCCAGGCCTCATCCGCCACATGCTTTTTATCTTCTCCCAGGCTGCGAAACCATGCTCACGAACATTTGAGAAAGGCACACTTAGAAGACTTCTCTTCAGCTTTCTACAGTTTATAGTTTTCATATAAAAGTATGAAAAAAACTAAAGACACTTGTATGGGAGGAAAAGCAACTCTGAGTAGTTTGAAACTTTGAAGTAAAAATGGTATTACTGAAACTCCTTGTAAAATGCAGCTTTGACTCCGATTATACACTAAAGGCTTGGGTAAGTCCACATCGCTTTACCTCAGAAGCACAAAGTACAAAATACCTAATATAAATGGAAAACTAAAAATCTTCCATTTGGTGATACATTCATGTTGCATTATCTTTTTTCCTTCCGTCTTATGAGCACTATCTTTATGTACTCCCTCTGTTGCAAATTCATTTTGCAGCAAAGTCAGAAACATGGAATATAACACATCAAGGTCACACACCAATCCTCTGGTGGCTGTAGCCCGTGCAACTAAAAGCTTGCTAATTTATCCCACCCTCCAGAACTGTTTCCTTATCTACATTTTCATACACGTTAGGCAACATGAAAAGGTGTGCTCCAACTCTGCACAGAGACTTGATAATATTTATATTTGTTAGCTGCCTTCTAACAAGATGGAGGGGGGATTGTTGTTAATGAAAAATTGTGGAATGATTCAAAACTCAATACTGACAGCGCAAAGTGGTAAATACCACGAAGAATCAGTTCACCTGTTCAGGCACCTTGCTGGGTGCTAATTAAATTGCAATCACACCCAAAGGAGTTGGCCACTGTTTTAGATTCCTCAGTGAATGTCTACTCAGTTTGCGCCAGCAGCAGCAGCTGCCAGAAGCAGCAGACTACAGAAGAAACAGGATTGAAGGCACTGAAAAATACAGCAATAACAGGCTTGACGTCACCGATACATTCTGGGCAGGAATGTTATATTCTCTTTTGGTTGTTCCATTAATGAAAATACTGGTAAAATTCAGAGAAATACAGAAGAGGTTTACAGAGCTAGATATTCTTTGAAAGAAGCATTTGAAGAAACAGTCTGTGCTTTTTTGAGAGAAAGATAGGAATAAAAGGAATGTCCCTGAAACATGCAAAATAATGAAGCTCAGAGAAAAGATACATTGGGAGCTGGTACTTTCCCATCCTCCTAGGACAAAATAAAGTAGCTATTTAATGACATTCTTAAAAGAAAATATTCTTCTTCCAGCACAGAATGATCCCACAGAACATGGGACAAGGGTGGCATTTCTTGGCTAGGAATGAATTTCAAACGAGTATGAGACACTTTATGTTGTTGGGAGTTGGGTGATGAGAATGAATTTCTTCAGGAAGCAATTCATTCCAGATGGCTTGGAGACACTGTTCTCCCAGCAAAGACCAACAGTTCCCACGCAGCAGAGCTGCAAGGTCCTAGTCAGGAAATTGGGCACCAAGTCTGCATTGTGGTCAGCCAAAACCTCCCCTGAATTCTAGCACATCTGTCTGCAGGCCAGTTGGCGTGCAGGTCTGCCCTGGTACTGCAGCAGTTTCTAAGTCAGTGTAAACCCCTGAACGCAGAAGAGAGGCATGGGTAGCCTCCTGCGGTGCTGCTCCCATTCAGGTTCTTGCCTGATTTCAGTTTCTCTCTTGGTTGCAGGATAGGTTTTTTGTGGTCTTTTCTGTTACACAAACGAATGCCAAACACAAGAGTAAGAATTTCTTGTCGAAGTTCTTTACACACATGAAAGGAGCTTTGCCCCCAAATATATTTCCAGAGGTAAAATTGTAGGCATTTGCCAAAATTAACCAATCAGGCTCTCTGTGGTAAACATCAAGGCTGTTCAAGTTAGCAACCAACCTCTCTCAGCTTCTCCTAGCTACCCAATGTCATTTTGCTGACTGTTCTCTGATGTGTTTAGTGTATGAACTGCATTGCTTCCAGACAGCTAGAAATGTTTTGGTAAAATATCCAGCCATGCCTGGGACAAGTCCTTAGCACCTGCTAGCTCAGCTTCTTCTCAGCCAGACTGAAGTGCAGTCCAACTGCCAATTGCCACTAGGTTTTCAAGGTTTTGCCCTTTGGCCAATAAGCAGGTAATAATTCCAAGAAAGAGGCTGGTACCAAGCTCTACAACAAGGTAAGGGCAACCTGGCAAGCAGCAGGAGGAAGGAAACTCTCTGAATGCAGTTCTCGGGCACCTCCTCATTCTGCTGTGATTGCTGCTTGACAAGTCATGATCTTGATTTCATATCAGTTCCCAACTGATGTTTTTAAAGCAGTCAGCATAAACCATTAGCTGGACTTCCCAGTAGAACTAGAGTGACCTTTACCAGGTGAGGACACCTGCCAGTGCTTTTTATGCTGAAAGCTTTTTTTACGATGATAGCTTTTCATATCATCTGCTTTTACATCATGGCAGAATACCATCACAGGCAGCCAAGGAACCTACCCAGAGAGGTGCCTTTCTGATGATTGCCAGCTGTACTAAGAAAATTCCATTAAATCAAAGAGGAGGCAGGAAAGTAGACGGGAAAAGGAGTTGTGAAGGGAATAATACCATTCCTGTAGCCTCCCTTCAAACCAGTAGCAAGATGTGGTTTTGCCACATTTTGCTCTTCCTCCAGATCACCTAGGCTGTCCCCTCTTTAGAGGAACCACCTCACACTGAGCAAAAACTCTGAAATAAAGCAAAGCTGGTATTTGTCTCCTTTATGACAATTCTCTGGTTCTTGTGGCTCCCCAGCACGCTCATTGCCTGAGACTGGGTAACTGGCCCTAACACAGCCGTCCTTAAAAATACCACTTCATTTTGCTTATAGCTTTTCACCTCTGCTGTTTCCACAAAATGCTCCTAGCAGTTAAAAGGACAAGAATAGAATAACACACCAAAGAATGGGATGCCTAAGGACAGAGACCAGGAGGCAAAAGAAAGTCTGTGCAGAAAAGGGGGAAACATGGACAGAAAAATGAAGCAAAGGGAAAAAGGAAAGCTCTTCTGCTGGCAGAAGCTGTAAAGAAAAAAAAAATATCCTCTGAAGGGACAGAAGGAATTTGCAAGCTAAGTGTAAGAATTTGAGAGGGCAGGAAAGAGAAATCAGTGCTGGGTTAACTGAGTATGTTTGCATGAGTTACTAAACTTCAGAAGATAAATCCCCTTCGACAGAGCCTGGATTTGAAGGAGGCAATGTAGCTGTTTCAGAATGGGGATGATACTATCACAGCTCCTTGTAAAAATTATTCAAGATGCCTAGTATTGTCATTCTGCATAAACTGAAATCTAAAAAGCCAGACAATAAGAAGCCATAGAAAAAAAAAGAACCATAGTCTAGACTTGGAAAAAAATGAAAGTGAAGCCCATTAAAAGCACATGAACTCTGCTAATTGCAGAATCTGGTAAAAAAGAAGGACATTACTCAAAGCTGGACATCAGTTTCCAACTGATAAGCCCTAGAAAACATATTAGTTCAGGCTGATCTATTGCCACAGTTAGATGGATCTCAGATTCTGGCAAGTTTAGTTCAGTTGAATGCAAACAATTCCTGCTGGAGAGACACAAAATGGGCTGGCAAACTGGCGGCACTGTGGTCCCTCTCCAGTCCAAAGCATTCATCTTCTGTGCTAGCTGAAAGAATGTTCAGCATTGCATTTCAAAAATTTGCTGATTGAAAAACCGTGCTAAGCAGATGTAAAGGGCTACTTTTCACAGCAAATTGGATGTTCATACTTTGTGTGGCTTGCTCCTGACTAGCTTCAGTATTTATAATGGTTAGTATCTGAGGAGGATACGCCACCACTTTCTAGTGTCTTACAGATCACGTTTAAGTGATGGTAATTGTGTGATCTAGGTAAATATCTCCAACACTAATGCGGACACTGAGACATGGGCAGTTAAAGTAACTCACTCAGTTTCTTAACAGAGAACTGCCAGAAACAGAGAGAATGTTAATTCACACTTCAGGAATCTGACTTTTGGTGTCTGCTTTGCTCATTCAATGTGAAACTAATTGCCTAGTGAGGCCAAGGCAAAACAACAATAAAGAAGCCAACATGCATCTTATCATGGCATCTATTTTATGGTAGAAGAATTGAGGTAGGAACTTTGACATCTTCATGAGGAATGTCACAGATAACAGCAAAGGAGATAACTGGATGCAGAACATCAGTTTCAAGGTTAGAGCTTCAAGAGCTGATCAATTTTTAACTCTGGCTCCTACTAACTAACTGAAGTCCTACTAACTTTAACTAAAAGATAACATCTTTTATTAGAGTGACTGTAGAATTTTTCTAGAGATATCATCTGGTTGAATAAAAGCTTCTTCCTGCAAATTCTGCTTCTTTAAATGATCAGAGCTACAACAGCATTACTACTGCCAGAATTAGCATAAAAGGAATAAAGAACGTGCCAAGCTGCATGGATTTATTTTTAAATGTGGTTTACTAAAAGGCGGTTGCAGTATAGACTTTTTTTTCATTCATGCTTAGGATAATTTGGACAGACACAGGAATAGTAGGTGCTCTCAAATGAAAATCTTATTAACATGTGGACTGCAAAACAAGCAAAAAAAGTAAGCCTTTTATCTTTAACTTAATTGGCCATTGCAGATTCTTTTTAATTAAAAAAAGATTATATGTGTTGTAAGAAGGTTATTAGAAAAAAAAAAGCAGAAAATTTTGGAAGTTTCTAAGTCAGAAGGAATAGTAAAATCTTATCCAAAACCACTGATATCAGGACATACCCAAACGTAACATGCACTAAGCATTAACATCCTACTTTGCTCTGGTGAGTCCAAAACCATGTGCCTGCTTTTTTGTCTCATTCATATTGAAAAGCAACTCCTATTTCTTCACTTTCCCCCATCATCAATTTTAAAATGCAAACCCTTCCAGCTGTACATGCATCCACTCAGTCACACACACAAATGCTGTGTATCAGCCTCTCAAGCCTGCAGAAGGAAACAGGCTTCTACAGAACTGGTCATTGTGTTCAAGCTCGAGTGGGTCGGAGAGTCCATGTTTCTCTCAGACACCCTCTCCCTCCCACTAGAAGGCACCATTTGTTGGCTTTCCTCAGCTGGGTAGGACATACAGCTCTTGAGGAAGTAATAGGAGCTCCTCAAGGAGGTCTATCACCTTTTTAGTATGAACAACAGCAGCAGAAGGATGATGGTTAAGGAAGAGACAACCTTAGGAGACTCATTAGTAAAGAGGGGGATAGATACAGGACAGAGGAGACAGAAGAGTATAATTGCTATAATCTCAGGTTAGGATGAGCCTCAGTTGTCACTGTGCCGCTCTGTCACAGAGGTGAGACTAGCAAAAGAAGGGTCTGTCACAGCTCATTTACTCCCTGAGACTTCCCAAAGGGCTGCTTTGGAAACCTTTCTAAAAAGCTCTTGACAGTAAGTAGCAGCTACAGAACACCAAGAGATTTCTCTTGGGACTGTAGGGAATTTGGCATTATTTGAGAGCAGTCACTCTGCACAGCTGAGGATAGCGGTCATAGGATGTTTATTTCCTGTATTCTTCCTTCCCCTCCCTCCTTGCTACTCAAAGTCTGGCTAGTGTGGAGTTGCTACCAGGCATCCGTACTAAGTCCAGTAAGTAACAGTGGTCTGTGGTACTGCTCACCATGTTGTTCCAGAGGCCCACAGCCATGAAAGTATAATCTTCTTCCAGAGTTTCCACTTGTGTCTTTGATGTGGTAATGAAACCATCCCTGCCCTGAAAGAGAAAGCATTTCGAGCATGAGAAAACACTTAAGAGTATGAAAAGATGAGACATTCAGCCACAAAAGGTCTCATTCTACAAAATAATATTCATATCCACAAGAATATTAATCTCTGGTACTCTCATTAAGCCACTTGTTGCTGATCTCAGTTACTTATGGTGTGTCAAGACAGAACAGATGCTGTTCTTTTAAGTGACTGCTGTACTTTACTGCTGTAAGGTAGCAGTGAAGGGATCTCACATCAACAGGACAAGAAGACCAGAGCAACAGCAAAGCGTGATCACAATAGTGACATATATGGATATCAGGGAAACATGCAGATGTGATCACATGAATGATTTGGAATAAACAACACTTCTTCTAGCTAACACTTACATGCATTTAAAAAGTGAAAGTGTGCAGAATTTGTCTTAAGAGATCATGCTTATTTTTAAATGAAAGTGACTGTTGGAAGAGTTTGGAAGATTGCACATGGTGGCCTGTAGGTGTACCACAAATCAGAAGAAATAAAGAATCCACCTATGACATAAGATAGCATTTAAGGCAATAACAGAGCAATTTACTAAGAGAAAAAGTAATGCCACGGAAGTTAAAAGTCTTCCATTTGCATATGGACCAACCATCGACAAAGCAAGCCTGGCATAAGAAGACCCAGCAGCAAAGGAAGATTTCGCAACACAGCAGACCCCAGCCTTCCTGGAATACAAATTTCTTCTCCCAGTCGATTTTATTCTGACACTGAGCTGAGGGGAGCAATGGAATTACCACAAATTCAAGGAGCTGTTATGATGTCCAGGAACCAGACCATGACTTACCACCAAACTATTTTACAAATAACCACCTAATGTTATGTGTTGGATTTTGATACCTTGCTCTGAGTCAACCCTCATCTAGTAAGTAATATTTTCCCTCTTCATTGCCAGGTCTCAGACAACCTTGACCTTTGAACTTCCCTTTATAGATCACCTGTGGTAAAATCATGTCTGACATCCCAGGCAACCCTATCTATATTCATTCCCCACTAGCTGTACCAAATATAAAATCTGGACAAAATTCATTCCCAGATTCCCAGACAGCATTAATCTCATTGCAGGGAGGTAACTCTACTTTCCAACGGAGTTTACAAAACCTTTATCTTTTTCCGCCTACCCATTTTTAAATACTTCTTGTTACCCTCTTTTTGCCTTTGTTTCCAAACACACATGAGCGTAATCAGGGATGAATGAGATGATGACCGCAAAGATATGGAAAAATTAGCAGCACTGACAGTTTCCAGACACTCGCGACCTAATCTACAGAGGTGCCACAACTTGATTTTTTGAAGGAACATAGCATTCAAAAAACACAGGATCTCTGACTGACACTATTTGAAGCAAGCTCCACTCTCAGGACCTCTGTGTCTGATCCTGAGGCGTGTTCTGCATGTGCCTGACTACCCTTGTCTTCTGGCATTACACACAGCCTAGACAGGAAAGAGCCAGCTGAATATTGCTCTCAGTCTCAGCAGATACAGTCCAGAAAGAATGGAGCAACTCGAGTTTACTCACCGATCCGAGCAGCAGATTTCCTTCTTGGAGAGAAGGCTGAAGAATGACAGTGAAGTCATCCTTTTGATTATACCTCTCAGATTCCAGCAGTTTTTCCCAAGCATCCTGAATAGACAACCATTTAATCAGATGATATTATCAGGTAGAGAGTGTAATATATATGCAATTCATCAGGGCTTAAAATGAACTAAGATTATCCCCATCCCTAATAAACCACAATAAGCAAATTCTGTAATCCAGAACAAAGACAGCAATTTAATGAAATCTTCTTACACAATAATTGGAAACTCCTTGTAGATATGAGAATTTACCACAATTTTCTTTGAAAGAGCAGCAATCTTAGCAAGGCAATGAAACATCATGCTTATTGCCTCCCTGTCATTTTTAAAACGAATTCCAGCACAACTGTCTTTGTCTTAACCGAAAGTTTCCCTCTTCTAAATCATATGTCATATTACTGGACAAGATGGATCATTTCTCTGATGGGATATGACAAATCCTAGGTTGCCAAAAGTCATTAGAAACTTCAAGAGATACTAAGATCACTCAGGTATAGACAGAACTTATCTCCGCTGTTACTCAGCTTCCTCGCTGCTATTCCTCCCTTAACTCTTCACTTCAGTCCAATCTGGAAAATGAACAGACATGTCTCGCGATAGGAAAGCCAAGCAACACAGAAGATGCCATACCTGATAGGACCATCTCAATATGTTATCATCTAATGTGGAGCATTCACCAACACAATTGCACTGATTCCTGCCTGGATTGCTGCAGAAAAGAATGAAAAATGTGAAAGACGTTATGAACTTCCAATAAACAAGACAGCATGAACTCTTTTAAGCCACTGACAAGCATATATTGAAGACTAAATTGTTGCATATATTGAGAAAGCTACATGGAACATCCTAATTTTTGATATAAACATAGAATGATATATATTTCCATGTCCAGAGCTTTGGATTGCTTCTTGATTTGAAAGCCTATTCAGATGGCAAATATGCCAGACTTGGATTAGCACAGGGTCTCAGAAGCTAGCAGCATGCTCAGGCTTAAAATAGCAGCTGCACTAATTTTCAAACATTTCCTTCTCTATGGTCACACAGGAAAATTGAACACACTCAGAATACTTCCACAGGAACTTCTGCCTTAGTATTTGGCAACAAGACCTCCATCTAGAAATGTGGATGCTAGCTCAGTGCTGCAAAAGCTTATATATGCTAAAGAATGGCCAGGCACTGTCAAGCAGCTAACCAATCTCAGCCAAATTTCTGACCTGCAAGGTGAGATGTGCATACTGCATATTTCTGCAGCTAGTTGGGGAACTCAGACCTTCTCCCAAGGCTGTAGACAGGAACAATATAAGATACATTTAAGATTAGTCTGCTTCCCGCAACAATATACTCAATTGAAAATGCCTGGATGGACTGGAATCTGAGAAACCTTTTTGTGGTGTTTGCAGTTGTAAGCAATAAGTACCTGTCAGGATCAGACTCTCTCTCCTTTTCACAGAACTCTAGCTAAACCTATAAAATGGGAGTTTTCTGTTAAAGTGCTTCTATCACTGCTGGTGAGTGAAAGAAATATGACCTCAGGACCAGAATCCTACCCAAGCCTAACAGAAGCACCTCATAAAATATATGAAGAGAGTTACATGCCTAAAATGTGGTTCACACACTACTTTTAGTGCAGACAACACTTCTAGTTAGTAAGAAACTAATAAAGGAAGGAACTTTAAATCCCTATTATGACCCAAACTTCAATGCCTAAAGTTAGGTACTGACATGGGACTGGGAGTGTCAGCCACTATTCTCCTCTTAGACACTTGAAATTTTATCTTTTGGTATGGGCTTATGTTTTTCTGTCAAAGCACAGTTCAAAATGAGGGCTTGGTAGCCAAATGCTGAGGCCCTTACGTGGGAGAAGATCTGAGCCTGAGGCTGAGATGAACCCAGGAGTTTACCAAACATTGAAGTACAAGGCTTGCAAACCAGTGGAACTGTTCAACCAGATAAACACAGCTACAAGAGCATGCTGACAACGAGAAAGCAAATTGCCTGAAGTTGAAAAGGAAATATAAAAATTCCTCAGAGGAAAAAAAATTAAATCTATTTAATTTTATTTTTTAAGGCCTTCAATATATGGCAAGGGCCATATTCCTAAATCCATCTTTTTCACCTCTCATCTACCTGTCTCACATTTTTCCCCTCAGTGCCCATGCAGGAGAAATAAGCTAGAATGCTCCATGCAATTGCTTTTGACAAGGAAAGCTTCTCCTCTGCTTATACTTCTTGTTAAGCCCATGGTTATGCAGCAGCCAGATGCCTTCCCTGACCGATGGAATATCTCCCGGGTTGTATACATGCCAAGCTTGTGAAACACTTCAGGATGAGTATATTAGTCTTATGCCACGGGCACAGGAAAAAAATTACTGTGGAGTAAGACGGAGTGTAGTCTCATCAGCTCTAAAGTACTCCATTATAACTGTCCATGCACGCACTCCTACTCCATACTAAATTGGGACATAGCTACTCACACTTCTGTTACAAGGTACTGAGAAACAGAGATGGATGAAAGCATCTAGGCAGGCAGTTACCATAAGGAACTGACAAGTTGGATGTTCTCCATCCTACCATACCCTAAGCCTGAGTAGTAGCTTTCACATAGCCTAACAATGTGCTTTAAGACCTGTTATTCCTTTTGCGAACATTGATACCTAGAAACTTAAACTTTTAAAGAGCCTCCAGAGTTTTTGACTTGAGAGTTGCAGGGCAGAAGTAGCACTGTCTAAAGAGCTGGGGGTAGGTAGACTGTGCAGTCTTGTGACCATAATCACAGTACTAGGTCTGGCTGGGATGGAGTTAACTTTCTTCATAGCAACCCATATGGTGCTGTGTTTTGGATTTGTGGCTAAAACTGTTGACAACACACCAATGCTTTGGCTGTTGCTGAACAGTGCTTGTACAGCGTTGAGGCTTTCTCTTTTTCCCCGCTCTGACACACCCAGGAGTGGGCTGGGGGTGGGCAAGATATTGTGAGGGTACACAGCTGGGACAGCTGACCTGAACTGGCCGAGGGGATATTCCATACCAAGTAACGTCATGCTGAGCAATAAAAACTGAGGCAGAGGAAGAAGAGGAGGGGTGTTTTGGCTTCCAAGGTCACTGTTGCTTGGAGACCGGCTGGACATTGCTCCACTTGTGGGAGGTGGTGAGTGATTACCTTTGTGTAACTTATTTTCCCCCCTCTTTCTTTCATCTATTAAACTGCCTTTATCTCAACCGATGAGTTTTCTTGCTTTCATTCTTCCTAGTCTCTCCCCTGTCCTGCTGGGTTGCGGTAAAGGGGGAAATGAGTGAGAGGCTGTGGCTGCTGGCCAGGGTTAATCCACCACAACCACAGTGTGCAATATTTAAACGTATGCTATCCAAGTTGGCAGGATTAAAAGCACCTACTCTTTCAGGTAAAAATATGCCTCGCAGAGAGAGTTTGTCAGAAACAAAGTGGAGACCTAAAATCTTTGACATACTTTTGTATTAAGGGCAGAAAAACTGTTCAGAAGACTCTACCTCAGTTATAAAGTCAATATGAATACATATCTATGTGTCTGAACGCTAGCAGGAGACAGTGTCAAGAATTTAAAGGAACCTCCGTTACCTGGCATTATTGTAATCTTGGCACGTAAGAGAGGAAGTTGTGAGCTCAGTGCAATCCACCAGATTTACGAAAGCCTTGGGAACCTGCAGTGATAAAGTAAAAATTAATCACGTTATATTTGCAATTAAAGATCAGCAAGTAGCGATAATGGTAAATTATGTCTACAGCTTCACATGTGTTACCTCTGGCCTGGGATTCTGCCTGCATAAAATCAATGATCTAAGTCTTTGCCAATTCCGTCCTGAACTCTACTCCTATGCCTGCCATCTAGAATAACGTTGATCATCATTCACGAAGTACTTGTGACCATGACTTCTTGACTGAGACCCAGCAATTCATTTTACATGACCAAAGTGGCCACCAGCCAAATAAATTGAACTTAAATGAACTAGGAACTACCATTTTTGTGGCAACATACCAATGCAAAGCTGGGGGTGAAACGTCCTGTATAATAGCATAAGCACTCATGCATCCCGCCTCACCTCTCCCCCAAGCAGAAAGCAGCTTTCCATTTACATAATGATATTTCGCTTTTACAAGTGCACATAAACAGATTCTGGAAATAAGAGTGGAGAGAATCTGAAGAGAATGCGTGGGTGGAACTTCACCTGTCCACAATATTTGTTGAAGTCAGTCTGAGAAAAATGAGTGGTTGTGGCCTGATGCAATCAAACTGTAGCAAGTTTAGAATACCCTTTAGGCCTTCAATCCAGCAAAACAAAATTCTTGGAAGATGCTATTGAAATACTTCAGGTAAATGGTTAATAGTCTGTTTAATAGTGATATATCTGCATCTAGTCTACTATTCATTAGTAGATTAAGACTCAGTGCAGAGCGTTTCCCAGAAACCATTCTAGATAAGCAGATAATTCTTAGCTCAGCCAGCTAGAAAACCTTTAGAAATGCTGAGATCTTAAAATGAACACATAATAGGAAAAAAGATCCATTATACATATTTTTAATGGGTGTTTTCCCTGGTCTGTAAAAGTCATCACCAGGTAGTTAGCAGCCTGTACACTGCCTAGGTAGCTCCACACAGCCAGTAATTAGACATTAGTTCTTTTCACAAACAGCTCTGCTAAACATGAATGACTTTCAGACCTAGACAGATGTACTCCATTTTTAATAGAAATCACTTAAAAAAACCCCAAAGACTGAGTGGTACATTAGCTTGTGTTGCAAAACGAAGCAGTTACCCATCCGTCCTTTCTGTTCACGTGCATCAGCTTTTTAAAAGCATGAATAAAACATTTATTGACAATGAATGAGGCCAGTGGATTGAAGTCAATGAGGTTGGTGTTCTAAGTCACCTGAACAGTGGTACAAGACCTAGTCCAGTAAGGGAGACTGGAAAAATCAGCAAAGGATTCAGGTATTCAAGGTTGATGAATAAATCTTACCTTTTTATACAAGAAATCCAAGACAGCTTTAAGCTTTTCCAGGTTGTCCAATATGCAGTTCTTCTGTAAATGAGATGAGAAATGCCATCAAAACTAGTAGAAAATACAAAGTTATAAATTTGCCAAAATCACAAACCCTGTGTGTTGAGCTGTGTACTGAAGTGTTACCAATGACCACTATATTCTGAATTCAGCCTTAGCCAGCACCAAGAAAAAAACATGGAACTTGTAATTTAACTGCCTATAATTAGACAACTTAACATATTAAAAAAAAAGACAGGGATGGGGAAGAAAAGTATCTTTAGACTTGAAGGTGGAAAAGAGCTGTTCTACTAAGGCATTTCAGACTTGGGATCACAAATTAAGTACACGTGTTTATAAATACAAAAAAAAAAAAAAAAAAGTGTGCCAGGTGCTTACATCACTGGATAGAGTCATTCCAACATCCCGGAACCAGCTACTGATTTGGTTCACTATGGCAGAGAGCAGAGCTTGGGAAAGTGTCTTAACCACCTGCTTTAACTGCTAAACCACCCCATGAAAAGCTTACCAGTTGTGTGGAGGCACAAGAAGAGCTTGGGTTTTCAGCACTAAAAAAAACTGTGATCAGTTTCCAGTCATTTTGGAAGTCCATCATCTGGGAGAAAAAAAAAATAATTGAAAGGAATAGGATGATAAGAGACCTATTTGCTATTTTCCTTTCTCACACAAGATTTGCTATGGCTTTAAATCAGCAAGACCAAGCAGTAGTCCATGACCTAACACTGGCCACCCTGATCACTTCCATTTGACAAACCATCCAGCTTTTCCCAACAGGAGAGAGCAAATGTATGGTTAGGCAGCAAATGCTGCAATTAAAGCTGAACGCACACCTATAAAAAGCTCAGGTTAGAGCCAGAAATTGCTGCTTCCATTAGAGAGTCTGTTGGAGGAGATGGGCATGCACAGCTTAGCACAGAGCTTGATGCTGCTTCTGTCCATCACTGTTGCAGCTTGCTGACGGGGTTAATGTTCCTGAACTGCTGAGTTTGGCTCACACTAGTGAGATGAAGACTGGAGCAAAAAGCTGAGAGCTAGAGCCCTGCTCAGCTGTGCTATGTTTATTAGGCAGTTCGCGCCAATCCTGAAGAGCATTGGTTAGAACCACTCCGCTCCACAAAAATGTGTGCTAAATCCATGTACAAACAGTCCGAAGGGCTCCTCTAGAGCAAAGAGGCAACAGCAGAATCACCTTGGCAATTACATTTTCCTGATATGTCAAGACCATTTTACAAAATAACATCCCTCGGGGTTAAGAATAGAAGAAAAGTGAATGCGTATAACTCCAAGATGGGATTGATAAAGCACTCAGCCATGAGTGATAATTCAAGCTCTCACCAGCATCAACCACTAACATCAGCCAAAGCATATCTAGGTCTCTACTGTCCTTTTTGAAAATATGATCCTAAAAGACCAAGAGGTAACTGAAGAGACAAATATTAGAATTATTATTTTGGGTTGGCTTCTCAGAAACACTGGCACAGTTACAGAATGTAGCTAGCAGAGGTCTCACATCCTTAACCAATAGAAAACAAACCTATTGGCTTCCCTACCAAGCTCTTCAGCCACTCGGACAAACGTAAACCAGGTGGGATACTTTCAAGAACAAAACTCTCTACTTGAAAGGTAGAGAATTGATTCTTATTTACAACAGAAAGACCAAAGTCCGTTAACCTCAGGAAACAGCATTTTCTATTTTGAAGAGATTTTTGAGCACTGTTTAAAGTATTTAATCACATTTCTCCCTTTCTCTGCTTCAACACCAAGCTCTCTGAATTGTTCTGTGCTTTAAACAAACCTGATTCCCTTTCATGAGCTTCACTATTTCTTCAGCTTGATGCAGGAGGTCTCTGAAAAGCAAAAAAGAAAAGAGAAACTATGAAAACATCAGTAAGGGTAAAGCTTTGGCTGATTTTCACCATTAAATCAAACAACATTTGAGACTTCAGGTGGGATTAATCTTTTCCCTCCTAAATGTGTTAAGATTAGACACTTGTCCGTGCTACACAGAGAGCCTGGGGTGATTAGCTCATATTCAGGCATCTCACTTTCAGACATGTGCTCTTAGATGAAAACAGCAGACACAGCTTGGTAGGCACACCTCTAATTCTATTTGAGCCAAAAAATTTTTTTTGCAGCTATAAAAAGGGAGACCTGATGTTAAGTCAGGTGAATCAGACCCCAAACAATGCACAGTGGGCATTGTTCCTCCTGCTTCTGAGAGGTGACAATTGAGCCACAGTGGCAGGGTCTGTGCCTGGAATGTCTGTGCAGCCTCTGCCAGTACTGAACATATTCTCCGTCCAGTGAAGTGCTCCAGCATCAAAAGGCTTCCATCCCCCACCTTGCCTAGCCAAAAACCCTTCAGACTTACATGGCTTGACTGTCTGATGTTAATCCCTTTGTGCCAGGCAGAGGAGACTGATGCAGGACCGAGGGATTAAAACTGCTAATGAGAGCTGAATGACATGCACAGGTTAGGCGATTTCTGCATACAAGGGCCTGCTACCCTGCCATTTCACTCCAAACACAACAGAACTAAAACAGCCAGAAAATGTAAAGTCTGAGGATCTCTTGCCAGGCATGAGAGGTACACCTGAGCCCCTCTGCAGCTGTTCTTGCTGGTTTTGCTCCTCACCTTCTGAAGAGGAGTTTTGACATCTGAGTTTGCCTCCAGACTCAGGTCAGAAACCTCCAGCCCCATCCCTCATGTCAGCCACAAGCAGCGTAGGCAGATTTAAATACAGGCACCTGTAGAAATGAAGCTCCTGGGAAGGGCTACCCAGAGGCAGCCTCCTGAAGTGCTGAGGAGTTGTCAGGTTTTAAACCCCTTTCACAGGGAAATGGAGGTGCCATTAAAACACTAGGAAGAAGATTTGGAGGGGGGGACCTTGGAGCTATCCACTACTGAACTCAGCATTTCAGTGGACCTGAAGGTTTTACTTGCAACACCCTTCAAGCAAGCCAAGGCTGCCTTCAGAGCCAGCTGGAACCAGCTGATAGATGATGATTTCACATATGTGGTGCATCTATGGCAGCCCCAGTGTAAATCCTGAACACATGGCAGCGGAAAGAGTACTGGACAGGCAAACCCCCACAAGATTTCACTGGGCTAGCATAGGCAGCAAGCACACACCAGCAGGGACTGTGGCGTGAGCAGTAGTAGCAGCCCAAAAATCCCCATTGGGATGTAAGACTCTTGCAGCAGTCTGCGGCTCCCCTTCTTCACCGCTACTTGTCTACCCGGACAGTGTCTTTTAAAGCCAGCACAGATAACCCAGCCTGGCTGTACTCATGTCCCCCGAGTACACCATCCCTCATGCTTCCCTCACATCCCTGCAGTGTGCTTGTGCTGCACCTGCTCTGCAGCCCAGCAAAGCCCTGGAGCTCTTGCCAGCGTGCCTTTCAATCAAGTTGCTCGAGTTTCACTGTGACAGCAAGACGCACCTGCTAAAGTTTCCACGCTTACTTCAAGGAGGCTCTTTCCTGTGCTATAGAGAGAGAAAACAGGAAGTTGCTGTTATTTCATTTCTCAAAGAAAAATTATGTTACAGCACAGCCTCAATTTCTTATTAGTTACGCTACAGCTCAGAGTGAGTATTCATGGCAGCTGCTGAAATTAAGAATGGGGCCTTTCTTCCCCCAAACCGTCATGTCATCAGCTACTGCTGAGTAAGAACACAGTCTTAGATCTCAATTTTTTGCGTCTGTACACTCTGCATGCTGCAATAATTGTGCTTGTGCATACGTACACGTAATGCAGGACTCCTCTGTGTGCACCCACATACAAGTGGACATAGATGTTTGTGCAACCATTTAAAAAAATTTGTCTTTTAAAGTTTGTCTGTGCAGGGCCAAATCCTTATCTGGAATGCTATGACTCAAAAGAGCTACACAGACCTGCATCTACAAGGTTTAGCCTCACTCACTCACAAGGTTCACTCACTGATTTAGAACTGCTAAGGGGGCATGAAGGAAGAAAATGGGGTAAGGCTTGTCCACGAAGCACTGGAAATCATTCAAGCAGAGAACAGGGTATCACAACTCCTGGGTTCTTTCTTTGCTTTGATAAATCCCTGCTTTCTGGTCTCTAACTAGTGGATGATGATATTTACTGCCTAGGATTCATCTTGTAGCAATGATTCTTAATCAGGGTTATTGCAACCGTAAGGTAGTTCTATATCTTGCACAAGTACAAAGAATTTCTGTTAACTAAGGATTGGGAAGGATCCAGTGTCTCAAAATCCTTTATATTTTACATAGGCTTTCTCCTCCTCTCTAGAAAATAATAATAAGAATTGCTTGGGCCTAATTCCTGCACTGTGATACTGTATAAATTAGTATCATGACACTTAAAAATGCTAGCAATTCATTGTTACCTTTGGAGTAAATCCTCATGATGTACACTAGATCCTGGTGTCTGTGAACAAGCAAGCAATAAGAATAGCATTAAGCAAAGGGTAAACTAGCTCTACATACACTGTCCCCCTACCGTATTCCACTCCTGTTATAGATAGCATTGTTTTCTACATACTCTTCTCCATTGTGTTGTAGTTACTCACAGATATAAATTATTTTCCAGAGATTCTTTATTACAGCGTATTTTCATAGTCTGGTAATCCTTTCTTAGTTGCTGCTTTCATTAATGAATTTATTACATATGGCTTAAAATAAAATTTGACTAGTTGAACTCAAATCAGTCAAATGAAATGCTGTTCTAAACCAAATTTCTCTGGATCTACTCCTTTTCAACAAGGGACATGACCTGAAGTCATTTAGATAATTTACATGGATGGCACTCAGCCAGTATGGTGTCTGTTAAAAAAATACCCTTTACATAAACAGAGGAACTTCATTGATTTCAGAGAGTCTGAGGAGGAGATAGTGACAGAGATGTTTGCTCTAAGAAAGTAGACGTTCCTTAAAAGAACGCAATTTATATATTTTTCTATGGCACCATCCACAAGCAACAAAGACATCAGCACAAAAAAGACTTCTCTAAAGGGCCATGCATCTGATATGGGTGAAGCACCTTTGCATTTAGGACAATTATTTTCTTCCAAAGAGGGAGGTACTCACAAGGAGTCCAGGAGTGCTGATTTTCTAATGGAAAGCTTTCATCCCAAGGAAAAGTACGATGTCTTGATGAATACCACCTCAAATTTGAAAGTTGTTTTGTGATAAGGGAGAATCTCACCCATTTCTTCGCAGTTGTAGCCCCTGCAATGACTACCAATTTTTGCCCAACATGCATTTCTACACTTCCTCAAAGCTTGAGAATTGTGGCTAAAAGCTTTTAATTGGGCCTTAAATCTATTTCAGATATTTACTTCCAACTATTAGGATAAGGAAAGATCATCCAAATCTGAGTGTATTAGAACAGGCAGGAGAACTTTACCCAGTGATTTATACATCTGAACTATATCTTTGTGATTCTTCTAGAGCTTTTGCCTTCTAGATAGGAAACCTTCTGGCCTTCTACAGAAAACACTTCAACAGGATGGAAAATCTACTGATTTTTCTCGATAATTTGTTCTAATGGTGATCACCAAAATTGTACTTTTTTCCAGTTTGAATTTTCCCAGCTTCTTCTTCCAGTTATTCGATCTGTTATGCTCATTGTTAGGAAAATCCAAGCACTCTAATCAAATATCATGGTTCTCTGCAAGAGCACTGTGGTCACATTTCCTCCTGCACGAAGTCAGCTGGCTATTTTTAGACTCAGGGTATACTGGAACACTGAACAGCAGGTATTTCCAGTCACTTTTCACCAGAAGCTTTTGATGCTTGCGGAAAGATTCAAGTCCTGAATGCCCTAACTGGGGCCCTAATTGGACATCATCAGCTCACTTCATCATCACAACGGAGGAAATGGGTCACGTTCAGCACACTTCCCGCTTGTACTTACTCTTTGCAAACTTCCTATTGCAGTGACTGTTTTAATGTCAGCTGGCCTCAGAGCATGAACTGCAGAAAAGTGAAAGATTCCAGGTTAAAAAGGAGCAGTAACCTTGAAAGAAAATGACATTCACCAGTATACTAAAACATAACAAAACTGAATAAAATGTAAGATTTTATATCTTACATTATAATGTAAGATATATACCTATACTGATCATTTCAAATGGCAGTTTTACATCAGTCAGAGAGGATAAGAAACTTTTCTCAGGTGTTCAGTAAATACCTTGAGTGCTTAGATGCACTGAAATGCTCAATCATCAAGCAACAAGAGATCACAGAACACTGCCGTGAATGATTTAAGTAATAGCGGCACCCTCAAGCAGCTGAAGAAACTATGGTAGAAAATTATGAATAGAACAAAAAACTAAGGAGTTTGTAGAGCCTACCTCCACTTCAGTCACATCCCACACATATGCACCCCTCAAACAGCTGATTTCTCCCCCAGCCCGCTCTCAAATAATTTTGGGAGGGAAAGCCTCCGTAAGGATAATATCAAACACAAACCTGAAGATGAAGGGGTGTCAGGTAACATCGCCGGCTCACATGAAAACTGGAAGCTTCTTAGAGGCTTTGACATAAACAAATAAATATGGTTGATTGCTTAGATCATACAAGGAAATTTGTGGAAGGAGGGGTCCCATGGGCTCCATTCTCACACAGTACCAAGCTCTTACTCATGTAACAGCAATTTGAAAGAACAATTACACCTTTGCTAGAAATACATGGAAACACTGATCTAGACAGCTGCATTTTCAAGTCCAGTCTTCCAAAACTTAGCACTTTTTGCTCAGTTTTCTTACGGATTGCCACAGAACTGGGCCTAAGCAGACAATGAAATGTGCTGAAGACAACCTGTTACATCCATTGCTGCAAACAGTGAGTGCTTAATCTGGAAGAGTTCATAAGGACAGCTACTGCGTACATCTTCACACGCCAAGGGGCAGCCGATGGACACAACAAAAAGCTACATCTCCAATATGCAGCAGCAAAGGCAGAATGAACCAATTTGGGTCCTTGGCAACTGGCAAAATTCCCAGGTAATCATAGAAAGCACTGAAGAGGTGAAAATAAGAGTTGCATTTGGGGCAAGGATGTGAGCGATGTTATTCACTCAGCATGAGAGACAGCTCACTACCACTAGGAACATTATTTAATGCCCTCTTACATCATGATTGTAGGTATGGCTCAACATCTAGTACTTTAAACAGAGATGAAGGACAACCCCCCCAGGGTGACTTGGCTAGGGCTTCCCTCATCACTATGACCATGTTTGGCTAGCTGATCATCACTATTACGTAAAGGTGAAATCCATATTGCGACAAGGGCCACCACAGTCCCCAAGCACTCCCTGGTCCCCAGTTGGAGGACTTTAATGGTGCACACGCTTTGCACCATTATAGTGCAAGGAAGAGTTTAATCTTGTGTTTCTAAAAGAGCAACAGAGCATCTAGGAACAACTGCTAACCACAATCAATCTATGTACAGGATATACAACCTAATAACAAACGTTGCTCAGAGAAACCTTTATTTCCTGATTAGGTACTGTAATCTTGCAGCTGCAACATCACATTGCTGAGTCATTTGCTTTGCATTTATTCTTTGCAGAATCGAACAGTTTAGAGCATCAAGCTGTATTTTTTCTTCTTCTGCCTACCTCAGAGGAAGCAACAGCCGGAGAGGTGATGATAGGTATTGAAAAAAGGAGAAAAAGATAAAGCTGTACTGATACTTTACCTTTAGTTTCCCCTGTTCTTCCAGATGATCTGCATTACCTTAAAAACATTAAAAGAATGAATTGTGCTTTTTTTTTTTTTTAACCTTAGAAAAACACTTCAGAAGATGTAATACACCTAAAAACAAAGAATCCTGAGAGAAGCAACCTTTCTCTTTTGCCCTACTTTCCAAAGGTGAGGCTCTTCCCAACAACCAAATGTATTTTCTTAGTTTTTGCTATACTAGATTAAGTTTTTAGTTATTATAAGCAGCTGAGATCTATTGAAATTAGTGGAATACAATGAAGTCACACACACAGGTGATGGACTGCTTGCGGATCTCCTCAATCAACCTCATCCTCCACAGGACTTTTCTACCTGTTTTCCTCTTCAGCACATTTCATATATCACTGTAGTCTTATTCTGTCCAAACTTAAAGTATTTTGAACATGTACAAGGGGGAACTCCATAGAAAGGAGCAATTCACATTAATCTACACCTTCCACAGTCAGAGAGCAACATCACACTGTTGTGAGTTTGCCACAGTGATACAGAAACAGCTGCAATTTCTTCTCTTAGTAGAGAGTGTTGACAGATGAAATAGCCTGTGGAGTCAGAAGTCAGGCCTGTAGCTATTTCAGTAAACATTATTCTCTTTCTTTGAGTATACACTTGGATTTATACACATAGATTTTGGTTTATCCTAAAATCTCCACAAAGGAGGCCACAAAGTCTAGGTCTGGATCCTCAGGTAACTTCAAAGCCTGCTCACAGCTGTCCTGCTTGCTACACTGAAGCCATCAGCATCCAGCAAGTCTCATAACGAGTCTTGCTGTGCTTAGAATAATCGTCCTTTAACATCCAGGAGCTACTTCTGGAGTATTTAGTCCTGCTGCGTACTTCTGCTTGTGCACCTTTCTTTCCATGTCAAAGACAGAGTAAATGCAGAGCCAGCTCAGCCCAGCAGGTGAGATACACTTGGGCATAGTGCCGCCGGCAGTGCTCACACTGCAAGGAGATGACGTGCCCAGCACGAGCAAGGGACTGTGGGCAGCCCCGGTGGACACGGGCACCAGTGTACACAGAGGTCAGCACGGTGGCAGAAAGCCACTACTGCTCCCCATGACCACCTCAGCCTGTCTCATGAGACACACTATGTGACCATCTTCAATAACTGTCAGCGACTTCCATACATTTGGGGTTTTTTTTCCCCACTTGGGTTTCAGCCATGAGCTATCTGCAAATTTATGTTATTTTTACTGTACGTGGTAGAAAGTTGAGACAGTTGCTGCCTTGCTGTTGCATGACATTTTATTCAAAATTTGTGCTTGTTCAATCCACGTTTTTAGATGATACTTTACTCAGGACAATAACCAGAACCCCAGCTCTGTTGCTCGAGATACTGGAGGCACACACAATGAGGGACTCATCTGCATCACACAAATCTGTTGCAGAAACTCAGTATCTTTGAGAATTTTAACAATAATTTAAACTACATTTGAGAATAGATCCATAGGTTACATTGAGGTAGAAAGAGCATCCAATCCTAGTTTCCAGGATTTGGGAAGTCAGGGGGGCAGGGAACAATCTCTCGATATTTCAAAGATTTAAGAAGAGCTGTACTCTATCAGACTGAAAGTCCATCTGGGATTCTGCCTCTGATAACATCCAAATGCAGCTGCTTAGGGAAAGAATAAGGAAAATACAGTTATACTTCCATGCTCTATATTCCCAACTATCTGTGCTATTGGTCTCCCTGAGCAAGCAATTACTTAATGTTGAAGAACTCCCTGAGACCTTTCTTCCATGAATTTGCCTATTTGTTTTTCTAACTCTTTCACACTTTTGGCTTCCCCCCAAGTCCTGTGGCAAAGGTGCTTCATCATTTAATTACGTGTGGGAAAAAAAAAAAAGTAATTTCTCTTTCCTTAATAACTTGATCTGTTTCCTTGTTGTTCTTGTAAAGAGTAGTCATTACCCTGTTTCCACAAAATTTACCATTTTGCATATGTCTGCATGTCTTTGTCATATACCTATCCATCCTTCTTCCAGGCTGAAGAGTCAGTCTATTTGATCTCATGTGGAAGTTGTTTCGTAAGTCTGAGCACTCTTCCCCTTTATCCTCCTCCTAGGTTTTTCCACATCTTTTTTGAGATGAAAAGTCTAGACAACTGTCAAGATGTGGGTGAACTATGGACCTATACACAGCAGCAGATATGTGTTTTCTATGCTGTCCTCTCCCCGACTCCTGAAATTGTTTGCCTCTCTCTGTTGCTAACACCGAGCTGATGTCTTCAGACAACTACGTTCTGTGACCAAGCAGTATCTAATTTAGAGTTCACCATAGCATACGCATATCTAGGGTAAGTTTTCCCCATATATATTACTTTTAAGTTTTCATTCTAAGCATCCTGAATAGTTTTGCATCAGTAAGCTAGCATGCCCCCTTATCCAGATCACTTCCAAATAAGTGGAGAGCCCACATACCAACACAGATCAATATGAGCCTCTGCAGGTTCACTCTCCCCTCCTCTCACGGTCTGAAAATTTGCATTCTGATTCTTCAGTCCCCAGCTTTTAACCAGGGGCCCACAGAGGTGCCCTCGCCCTTACACTGTGAGAGTTAGCTTCCTTAGGAGCGCTTGCTCAAAAGATTTGTGGAAATCCAAATACACCCCAGCTGAATAATCAATCTGTGGGCATGTGCCCATTGTCATGGATTTTCTTCATCAATTCCACAGGGAGCTTCCCTGTTATATCATATTTACCCTGAGTCAGTTCACTCTGTTCTTTACACTGCCATCAACAATTTTTGCCTAGTGCAGAAGACAACCTTACTGCTTTTGTACAACTACCACTGCAGTTCCCCAGATCCTGCTAAAATGGAGCCCATCATAAAACCTGGTTTCATATTTGCCATCTTCCATTCCCAACACCAATACTGATTCAAGAAATAGTTTGCACCACAGTTAATACAATGGACATGTTCATATTTCTGCTTGGCTCGCTCCCTTGGATGGATATCATCTAATCACAACAACCCCAGGCAACGCTACAGGCTTGGGGAAGAGTGGCTGGAAAGCTGCCCCATGGAAAAGGACCTGGGGGTGCTGGTCGACAGCCGGCTGAACATGAGCCGGCAGTGTGCCCAGGTGGCCAAGAAGGCCAACGGCATCCTGGCCTGTGTCAGGAATAGTGTGGCCAGCAGGCGGAGGGAGGTGATCGTGCCCCTGTACTCGGCACTGGTGAGGCCGCACCTCGAATACTGTGTTCAGTTTTGGGCCCCTCACTACAAGAAGGACATTGAGGTGCTGGAGCGTGTCCAGAGAAGGGCGACGAGGCTGGTGAAGGGTCTGGAGAACAGGTCTTATGAGGAGTGGCTGAGGGAGCTGGGGTTGTTTAGCCTGGAGAAGAGGAGGCTGAGGGGAGACCTTATCGCTCTCTACAACTACCTGAAAGGAGGCTGTAGAGAGGCGGGTGTTGGTCTCTTCTCCCAAGTAACAAGTGATAGGACGAGAGGAAATGGCCTCAAGTTGCGCCAGGGTAGGTTTAGATTGGATATTAGGAAAAATTTCTTCACTGAAAGGGTAGTCAGGCATTGGAACAGGCTGCCCAGGGAAGTGGTGGAGTCACCATCCCTGGRGGYGTTCAAAAAACRTGTGGATGTGGYGCTTCRGGACATGGTTTAGTGGGCATGGATACTGGGTTGATGGTTGGACACGATGATCTTAGAGGTCTTTTCCAACCTTAATGATTCTATGATTCTATGATTCTATGAATCCTGGCAGTTCTTTTACTACTTGTTATCAATTTTTTCAAGGATTTGACCATTCCCCCCGCATGTCCCATGCTGAAAGGCTCTGAGTGCAAGGCCTTTTTTAAGCTATTGTACAGAGGACACCAAAGAAAAAAGAAATTAATTTATTTTTTCTGTTGGGCTTCAGTTTCTTTTATACATCAGTCAGCCCTACAGACTCCCTGTTTCAGATTTATTTGAAAAAGGATTTATTAGTTTTTATTCCTTCAACAATGATTCATTGCTTCCCCTCGGATTAATTTTTGGCTTGGCTGATTAAATTTTAACCTCTTTAGTTTTCTTAGTTTGCTTTGGATTTATGCTTTCCATAGGATGATTTTTTTTAACTCCTGCTGCTCACAATATTACAGTTACTCCTTACTCTACCATTTAATAATTCTAGTTTGTATTTCTAATTTTCTCAACATCACACAAAAAAAGTATTTTTCTGACAATTTTCCCAAAATAATGGCAGAAATACTCTACTCCTTCTTCCCTTGCTCTTATAGTTAACCTGTTCCAGCTAATAATTCTTACAGGCTGCTATCAATCAACATTTTTTCCTGAATCAAATTCTCACAGGAACTGCAGTCACCATGTACCTTTTCCCCTAAATTAAAAAGCTCAAATGTGATCATTTCTTCTGTTTATTTTAGGAACCAAAACCTCCTAACAGTTAGTTATTTATCAGAGCACCTTATAATCCTCTGAAGATACTTATCCTCACAGCCTACTGGTAAGGTAAATCATTATTACTATTTATCATTGCTTTCTTACAGGTAGAGAGCTGAAGCACAGAGCCAATAAGGCCAAAATATACACAGCATTTTTAGTCCTAGAGCACCTACAAAACTGGCATCTGGCACCAAATGTGGACTTCACAGCCCCAGTATAGGGAACAAAGGCTCCCCTCTACCCTGAAATTTGCAGAAATCTGAACAATGATGCCCTGAGTGCCAGGATGCTGCCTAACCCATTCACACAGTCTTCTATCACTGAAAAGAAGATAATCACAGATATGAATTCAGAGAAAACCCCTTGCTTGAATTTCTGCACCATTTGGGGACAGATCTCACTGTTAGTCTAATTATTTGATGATGTTTTTCTCATCAGAAAGCCTTAGTGCCTGTCTAAGATGCAGTCCGTCCCCAGAACAGTGCAAACCAATACATGTATCTTTATCGAAAATGATCAAACATATCCAAAATTTCATGCAAGATCAGTTTTACTCACAGATTTTCTTCATCTAGCTTCTAAGACTCCTGCTATACACCCACCTTGCAACAACTAAAAATACTGTGTCACTCGAATTTTTAAAGGGCCTTTCAAAACTTACCTTCTGAGAAGAGCAACCAAAGGAACAACAGGCCTAATAATATCTTCATGATAAGTGCCTCTATGAATTGATAATCCTGGAGTGCTGCCTGTTAAACGTTAAGGCTGTGAAGAAAGAAATTCTCTTCTTTTTCCTCCTTTATGTTTTAACAAGTTGATAACTCAGCAGCCATAAAATTTATTAGCCTCTTTACCTTGGAAAGCAAAGTGACAATGGTATCTTATTTCAAAGATAAGTGCAACCCCAGTTTATAAATTGACCCATCCAAGGGTCAAAGGAGTGCAGAAATGGCACAGCTTCTCTCACTTGTTCAGAGATAGCTGGCCACTTCTCAGGGGGACTCTCGGCAAATAGGAGGACCTTGATCACGTGAGTCAGCTTCCAGCAGGGTCAAGGCTCTTCCAGGCAATACATAACACATTAATTTGGCATTAGCCTGTCTCTACCAGGAAGGGAAGAAGCCTCTGTTCCTGAGGCAACAAGGGCAACCAAGTCCTATGTAACAGCCCACATCCACCCAAAGAGGAAGGTTGTGCTCTTCCTCCTGTCTCCTTCCCTGCCTCTGCTCCTTCCTTGCCTTCAACCAGCCTCATGTTGTGCCTGTCTCTCTTCCACTAGCTCCAGAACTACCACCTCCTTCCCCAAGCTGATTTGACTCACTGAAACTCCAAAAACCTAAGTTTAACAGGCTGCCAGAGGGGTGTGAAGAACATCAGACACAGCACAGAAGAGCACGGGAGGGTCGTGATCCGAGCGAGGAGAGTGAGCCTCCACCCAGAGCAGCAGTGAGACGAGGTGTAGGGCAGCGCAGCTCTGCCTTGTGCTGTGAAACCCTGTCCTAAAGTGAGACAATGTAAGGGATGTGTCACCTCTCCTGTGTCACCTGAGACCATAAAGTTCTTTGACTGTGAGAGAAGAAGCAGAGAGGTGCTGAGGGAAGTAATGCAAACCCTTGAGAACCACCAGTCCTGGCAGCAGGCATGTTAAAGACCATCTCTACAGCTTCAGCCCACGGGATGTAAGCAGTTCTCCTTCTGTTTCAGCAGAAAGCTCTCATTATCAACAAGTCTGAGAAACAGACTTCTTAATGAGTTGGAAGTGTTTAAGATCCCAGACAGTCTCTTCCTCATTGTACAACAAGCAAAACAAAGGAAGGAAGATATCATTAATCCACAGATTTGCCATAAACCACAGCTCCAAGAGTAAGAGTTTAGCCTTTAGACACTGTGACATGCTCCAGAAGGGAAACAGTGTTAACTGCAAGGCTTGTAAACATTCCTTCCCACCACCCAAGTATCAAAATAGCTCCTAGATTGAACAGCAAATAGCAAGTGGCAGCAAAGATCAAAGAAGTTTGCAAAAGGGAGGAGAATTTTCTCTCAGATGTAGAAGGTGTCAGAGACAAATTAAAGCTTTTGCATTGCTGCAAGGGCAAAGCTAGATGCAGCTACAGAAGGCATGGAGAGCTCCAGACCATGAGCCAACCCTCAGCTGATGGTATTTAGGAATACCCTCATCCATGTAGCTAATTACCTAATGATCAACACAGAACATCTTGTGTCTCCCCTAAAGTGCCTGCTGCTGCTCAGGTGGGACAAGCAGCTGGCTGGACCTTATAGCTAACCCTGCCTGAATTGTGCGAGCCTTCTTGTCACCTGCCCTGGATGGAGAAGGCTCATAACACAACTGGCACAGAAGAGCTTTGCATGGGAGTTGGTGGTGAAAAGCAGAAGTTTTGTGCCTTGGTACGTTCTCAAGCAAAGGACCTGTTTCACATGACTAGGCCCAACAGTGCAAAACACCACAAAAACAAAAATCAGGTTCAAGTTACAGCTTTAAAGTAAGCAACACCCAAACAGATGATACTCAAACATATGCACTAAAACATATTAGCCAAACTTCTTGGCCCATTGCTACATTTTTAGGTGTCTTATAATATACCTAGAGCTTCACCTATCATACCTGGTATAAGAGCTATAGCTGGGAAAGCCAAGGGATTTTTCTACCTTGTCTTTAAGTTTTTCCTTACCTGCTCACTTAAACAGAGCTCCTTCCTGCATTCCTTTTACTTATACAGAATATTGAAAACCAGAAACTCTGACAAGCTATCTAGGTCCTCACCTATAGGACCAGTAATTTAAAATACAAATGACGACTCTATGACTGCACAATAAAAGAAAAAATAACTTCAAACCAGACACAAAAACCCATAGCACTCAACCTCTCATAATTAAACCCAAGATGTTTGTCACCATAAGCATAACCTTTTACTGAGTAAGTTAAGGAAGTAGCTCGGTCAGCTGCTAACAAGCAGAGGCCATATATCAGAGGATAATGTAATTGCATCCACAAAACTATCATATTACACCAGCATAGCAGAGGACTTGTTGTGGAAATACAGAGCAGACTGATTCTCCATTTCATTTGAAGATACAGCCTGTCTATGACTTGTCAGTGCTTCAGCTAATCCTACTGCCTAGACAAGGCCTTAGATCTTGAATTTTATATTTAGGAAGCATATCCCTGAATTCGTCCATCTACGAGACCCCCATCCGTAATGGGTAGAACATGATAGTGCTGTGAAACCATTAGGAGTAAATCACATACAACAGGGAGACATTTCACTTTTCCTCATGATGTTGTGCCATCGCCTCCTGTTGCTGCGCTTCAAGTTGCTGGTAAATTCCGTCCACACCTAAACAGTAGGTCTTCCTCCACAGGAGATGCAGCGGAGGGTGAGGGCATGAAGTGAGGCCAAGGGCAGCCAGGGACGTGAATCACAGAGCAGCAATTCTGCAGCAGCAGCCAGGAGAGCTGCACAGCTTAAGGGAGGCTGCTACCACCTGCTGGAGAGAATGCAAATACTCAAAGGAAAAGGAGAAACCAAACGTTAATTTAGCCGTTTGGGGCAGGAGTTGGAAGGCATCACTTTGCGTATGGTCAGGTTACGGAAAATGGGCAAAAGGCCCTCTAATACTTGGTGCCGTCCTTAAAAAAAAAAAAAAAAACAACCTTCTGGAATTGCAAACGAGGAGGATCTAAACTGTTTCTAAAATGGCTTTCAAAAAGAAACACCTGTAAAAACAAATGCAAACACGAAGCCTCAAATACACTTCTTTAAATTAAATTTTTCTAAGCTCAGCACATGACTGGAGCACTGGACTCTTCACTTGGATATTTGGGATTGGCAGAGCTGCTATAAAGACCTGAGCTGTGGCGATAAATAACTAAATAAGCAAGGTCACCACTGAAGTTATACCCATGTCTTGGATGAACTATGAAGCAGCAGCCGAAGGCAGCAATATTACAATGAAACCTCAGATCCAACATTAATAAGTGAAGGAAACTCAAAATTTCTTCCTTGTGCCTGCAGGAGGGCACAGCCTCCCACACCGATTGCTTGGCAAGGGCACAAGCCCTTTAGCTACTGACCTGAGGCTGGCACCAAAGTAAAGCACAAAGTCCGTCTCCACAGGCTGTGCTCAGTGCTGCCGGGAGGCTGGTGGTACCCCACCCTGCCTCTGCAGCTTGTACAGCTGGCACAAGTCCCTCACGCCCCATCGCCTGTCACAAAAACATGGTGTGCCCTCACAGCCAAAGCTGGAACTGCTCCTCACTGTCTTTTCTACCAGCTTCTGGGCCTTTGATATAGACAAGCTGCAGATCATGCCATAGGCTGAAATCCCCCCTGCTCCCAGGGCTGTGGGAAGGAAGGGGGGGTCCCCCTGCTCGTCATTGCCCTTCTGTAGGCCCTTCTGAAGCCTGATGATGGCTGCAAGACAGCTGAGGGCTCTGAACACCCAGAGAACAGCAGAAGTCGAGATTTAAAGATCCTTTGCTAAAGACTTTTTACTGACTTCTCTGTAGCGTGAAGATTTGTTTGAGTCTGTAAGCAGCAAGAAGCTGGGGACCAGATACTTCCCATGGCCTCATCTTCAGATGGCCCCTCGGTTATCAGATCAGGAGATAATGCTCATTTCTGCAGAGCCTGTTTACAGCCGCAGTCTTGGGAGAGTCCGCCAGTGCTACCACAGCCTTGAGAGCGCGACGCTGGCAGGAAGGCAGATAGCAAATGGAAGCAGTCTGTCTGCCTCTGATAGACAGTGATGGCTTTTTAGAGTAGGGACCAGAAAATGTATGCTCTCTTCCTGTGAGTCTCTGGGTGAGTTTATTGATGCTCACATCCAAAGTACCTAATTCTCAAAGATTTGCACGGAAATCAGGCACCTAAATAAGCACCCCTGTGAATTGAAGCCCAAGTCTCAAAGCGCTGTCGTTCTCTGTAAAATGGAAACACTAGTATTCCCTTTCTCACCTTCTTTTCCATTAAGTTATAAAATTCCCAAAACAGTGCCAGCTTTTTGCTGTTTGTATTTATGCTACAAAGAGGCTCTGTTTTTAGCCAGCGTTTTAATTGCAGCAATCGTGTGGGAAGCTCCTGACTCTCCTGTGCTCTCTGAAGCTCTTCCCACATGAAGGTACAACACACAGACTCCGTGGGGTCAGCCGGTCTAGGTGCCACGGTGTCCCAGAGTTGTTAGTCCATCTACCCACATCCCAAAACCCCTCTGTTTACCTGACTCCCCCGCAGAAGTTTTATTTCTCAGCCTGCCTCTACATGTCAGAAAACGTATCCCTTTTTGACCTCAGTGAGCCAGCCCCAGAGGTGGTATATTCCTTTTGCATCGCTAAGTCTTGTGCTGCCCTTGAAAAAGAGAAGACTACCAAGTGGTAGCATAGTGGATGAGATGGGGAGAAGACGTCAGACTGCTTTTCCTCATAAGGGATGGGGTTGTTAGACTCTTCTGGCTGCAGTTGCATCAAACACGTACAGACCTTTACACTCCAAGGTCCTCGAGGTTGATCGGTTTTCGTCCATATCCAGCAGAAGCACCTGGAGCCAGGAGCTTATGGCTCAGCATGCTCCCTTTACATACTTTACACACCGCAAATTGTGGCAAACATGTCGTCCCACCGTAGTGTTCACCATCTATGCAATGCTCTGAGCTGCTCTCACCCGTTTTGTGGCTAAAAGAGCCAAACACAGGCCGTCCAGGTGCTCTGTCTTCTTGCTCACCAGTTCTTTCACCCGGTCAGTGGAGCCGCATTGGTGCAAGCCTGAGGGTAATAGATTCAGTGCTTAGAGAAGTGGGTTAAAAGGCCTTCGGACACAGGCACACTGACTTTACTAAGGGGCAAGGGCAAGCAGCCAAAGCCTTCACTAACTGTGAAGAAGTGCTTACAGAAGCTAAATTTCCTTTTGTAGGACAAAGAAATCACAGGGGAACAACAAGCAAACACCATCAAGTCAATCTTAAACCCAAAATCACACACACCTTAGCACGTCAGAAAGGGGAGCGGCTAACTGGGCATAAAATAAATAGGAGGGGTGAGCATACAGAACCTATAGAAGCCAGACTGGACTAGAAATATTTACAGTGCAGGGCGGAAAGGAATATCACCGCTCTGCTTGGAGCACATGGCCAGTTGGCCCGAATGACAATTTGCGTTTGGAGGGTCACGCTTGCTTTTGCCAACTGTAACTTTCATAGCTGCCACCAGAGGACACCAAATTCCTACATTTTCCCTCCTGAACACAAAGTGTATCTGGACCCTTCGGCTGGGAGTGGGAAAAAAATGTAATGGCAGTGGAGCTGTAGCTCCAGTCCTCAGGAGGGGATTCTTGATGAGACCTGTGGTTGTCCAGGTGTACAACCACACAACAGCAGCTCCGTCTCCTCCCTTACAGTCAGAAGCCGATTTCAAGCTTGCATACAGAAAATATCAGTGATTCAAACCAACGCTAGATGATTGGAGACCAAAAGCCACTGCCAGCTGAACAGATGCTCTTATTCCATATTTCCATTGAAAGAGCCTTCCAAAATTCACAGCTTTGCCAGGCTTCATCCTGACATTTCAGCTGAATATTGCAAGAATGCCATCAAGTGCTAGAGGCCTTTGTTTTTAAGACGGAAAGGCTGGGCTCTGGAACCAGCTATGGGTGCAGGCATGGGCCTGTGCATAGGATTTTCTGAACAATTAATCTGCACACTATTATTTCAAGTGATCTCAATAAATTGCAAAAGCTGCTCAGAATCAACTGGATAAAATTCAATAAAAACACAGCAAAGTACTATGATTGGGAAGGAGAAATTAAGTGCACAAACAAACGACTTGGAATAATTGGTTAACAGCAGTACTACACAAAAGGATCTGGAGGAATTAGAGTGGATCATACAATGAGTCAATGGTATGCTGCTGTTGCAACAAAAACAAACATTTCTTTTGGGATATGTTAATGGAGTGTCATAAGTATGTCACGGAAGGTCATTATTACGCTTTATCCCAAAAAAGTGCTCACTGATGCTAAACGTTGTGCCAAATTTGGGACACCAGCAACTTTCAGAAAGATGGGAGTTTAGAGCAGACCAGCCAGCCCAACAGGAAGCTTAAGAAACCCTGAGGAAAGCTGGATGGACTGGGGGAGCTTTTTCCAGGAGAGAGAAGGAGAGTGAGGACGGCTGCCCCGAACGCAGGAGGCTGTTCTAGCCAGCAGCAGTTATCATGCATCTGTTTTCCTGGCAGCTCAGAAGAAAGATGCACCGAGGGGTCCCAGATCAGTGTGGAACAAAACCCGACACCAAACCCAGGGGTAGCTTGGATTTCATCTCAACAGGCATCTCTGTTTTTCTTACGTAAGAGGGAAGGCATGCAGGTGGGGGATGGGAGGGATCACGAGTTTTGATGTGACTGTCAGTGACAACCTGGAAACTTGCTTTCAGGTGAGGAATGGTCCTTTTAACACAACAAAGTGGCACACCCAGGAGTGCATACACAGACCACACCTACTGGAGCCAGCTTCCACAGGGTTGTTTGTACAGCAAGCAAAGGAGAAAATAAAGATTGGAGATGGAGCTTCCTTTTTGCCCATTCCTCCCCCGCGACAACCTGACCTTATGAATAGTATGGCAAGGCTGTTCACATATTACTGCTTTCTGCAGCTCCTGGGAACCTTCATGGTCCGGCTAGTCTCACAGCTGCTGTTAGATTCTTGCCCCTTAGACCTGGTTTCCACCAAGCACCTAAACAAATTTGGGCACGTCCCTATTTAGTGAAGGCCTTAAGCACATGCTTAAATTTAAGCATGACCTTCAAACGAAGTGTGTGTTCAACGACTTCTGCAAGCAAGGCCTTAACCTTAAAAAACATAGATAAAACAATTTTTCACTCTAGCTAGGTTCAAACACTTTCCTCAGACTCCTTCAAGTCGAGTCTACCACCTCTCTGACACTGAAATAGATGCCTTGCATAAGAAGACTCTCTTGCTTCCTCTCTGCTGCAACTCATCAGCTCTTCCCTGCTCCGGGGCACGTACCTCTAGGGACAGATGAGATCTATTCCTGTTTGTTACTATGCAGAGCTAGATCTCGGCAGCAGCGATAAAGGCCCTTGCACATCCTAGCTTGCTTTCCGATACTTCCCTTTTCTCTGGAATTCATACTCCTCACCCGCCCTCGCTCCCTTCCCCCTTCCCCGTTTGCTCATACTTCTGGAAAGATGACTGAAGGCTAACTAATGAGTAAGACGCTGCTGCACGTCATCGCCTGTCTGCTGCAAGAAGGGGTGAACAAGTTCGTTTGTCCACAGGTTAAAGTGAGGTTGCCATCCAAACAAGGAGCATGTAATTGGGAGACCAAGCAGTGGGAAACCTGCCCTCTCTTCTCTCTCGTCTGGAGCATTTAATTTCTCTTGTTTTCTTCACTGCGTACACCACTTTATGCCTGCACAGCATCTTTCAAGCAAGGATCTCAAAGGGCTTCACAGACCTTAATTAAACCTCATAAATCCCTAATTGATAGATGAAAATTCTGAGTCACAAAAAGGTGAAGTGATGTGCTCATGGTGAAACAGTGAGTCAGTTGCAGAGCTTGGAGCAGGGCTGTGGTGATCCCAGTCCGGTACACAGCATCTTCCCCACTCGCCAGACTTTATGGAAGACAAAGATCTGCTTGGAGAGTGAGTTCAACAGCAGCCTGACGCAGCTCCTGATGGCCATTCAATCACCGGCGGGGAACAAGCATCAATGGCGTTTGATACTGTGGTACCCAGAACTGGCTAAGAGTGGTGGCCAGGTTGCAGGAGTACCATATAAACTGGGAAGAGCCCCAACTACTCCGCTCCCCACTGGCTGTGACCCCAAAGCCTGCCTGGGGCCTGGGGACCCATTAACGGCCATTTCCAAATCCCCAGGAGGCAGCCATGGGACAAGGCCAGTCCCTTCGCCCTCCCAAAATGGTGGCTTGGCAGAGGGAGGGTCTTTATGCCCTGATAAATGCCTGTAGGAGCAATGTCAGAGCTGGCTTCATGCTGGCATGGGGGCCCACCATGGACCCACAGGGACACAGTGTGTACTGCACCTGGGGGGACCCAGCCCTCGCTCCTGAGCCAGCTCCTGGCTGTCAGGTGGCCGCGGACAAGTCCTTTTCTTCTCCGTTTCCCTCCCCAGCCTTTGTTTTCATGTCCGTAGCGTGTAGGCTCGGCAGGGCAGGGACCCTCCCGGCTGGCTGTTTGCGCAGCGCGGCCCCGGTCAGGCCTGGCCGGGCTGGCGGGACGGCATGGCCCTGCCCGCCTGCCGGCCCTGCCACCCGGCCCGCCTCGGTGCCGGGGAGCCCGTCCCTCCCGGTGGACATCGTCACAGGCTGCTTTCCAATTATAGCATTTCAGGGCTGCAACTGTGTTTAATTGTCTGAGTTTTATAAACACTAAATGGCCTTGGCTGACGCCCGAGTTAATGATCCCCTGCAGAAGCGACTTTGGCCAGCCGGCTCCCAGCCGGGCCCTTGCCACGCCCGCCAGAAAGGGTCAATTAAAAAAAGATGGGAGAGGATAAAAACGCAGAAACGCGACTTAAAAGATGATGCTGCATCTGAGGAAATGACACATAACTCCCTCCTGTCTGCGAGTGATATGTGATGCCGCCGCTGAGCTGGGCTTTCCTGAAGGCACCAAACATCAGCAGCTCTGCTCCTCAAACCCACCTGCCTGCAGCCGGCAGGGCCGGGCAGCGCGAGCTGCCCCCACCCCAGCACCCCTTCCCACCCTCCCAGGGACTGCCCAGACCAGGGCCCGACGGCGGCAGAAGACCTGTAGCAGGACAAGCAGTTCGATTCACCTACCATGTCAAACCTCTGTTTCTTTCCTTCGGGTTTTTCCCCCTGTTAGTGTCAACAAAGAAAAAAACCCAACATAACCCACCTCAAAAATGCAAACAGAATGAAAAACCCCACAAAAGTAAATAGCCAAGGCTTTTATGTTAATGCAGGAGTCGCTGACAGCATCAAAACAAAGGAAAAATCTCTGGGTCAAATTTGCAACTGATGTAAATAAGCCTATTGAGTTTCAGTGAAGAGCACTGACTTTCATAAGTATGTATATATGTACATACGCTCCCCTTGGCCCCCTCCGCTAATGCATCCCAGCTCAGTGGCATGAATGACACTGGAAGGGGAGCAGATGACACTCCGGTATAATTTGTACATATGCACCACTAAAGCTCAGCATTTCTACTAAAAAAAAACAGAAAACACACAACCAAAAACTGGGCGAGCACACAGCTGCAAGGCGGCCTGGGTAATTGTGCAATGCTGGGAACTCTTAGGTAGTTAATAATTATACTCAACCTTCGGTCTAGTTCCTAACAACACCCCTAGGCGTGTCGCTCTTACAGAATAAGGGCACACGCCCTGCTGTGTCTCCTTGCTTAACAGGAACACAAAGTACAGTAGTAGGAGGTGTTTCCTTGAACTCTGAACAATTGGACATTTAAGGATTAATTACTGTTAAGGAGCTTTGGACTGGCAAACACACTAACTCAGCTCTTGGCTGCGTCTCCTAGCCAAGTTCTCTCAGTCATCCTAATTAGACATTCTGATACCATCTTTAATTATATGATCTCACATACTATTTTTTTTTTTCATTCTGTTTTTTTTCTTCTTACACTGAACCCGTGTCTTGTGCAGCACACCAAGCAGGCAGAGCACGGAGGGCTGAACCAGCAGCGAGGAAGGCACCCGGCTGGGCGTTGCTCCCCCCCGACTCGCTTGGTGCAGCAGCCGGGCCGTGCACCGTTGGGACCCGAGGCGGTTGGGACCCGAGCTCCCCGCGCTGCTGAAAACACCCCGGGTCTTTCACAAGAGGGAGGAAAGCGTCGAGCCTGCCGCAGCTCCCTTGCTGCTGTGGGCAAGACGGGACGTATACTGTGTTTGTCAGTATTGACTGCAGCCCGGCTGGAAAAATCCTGCGCCGAGCGGTGTCCCGCGCCAGCCCATCGAATGCGTGTGTGTGCACATGTATATACACACACGCGCTCTCCTGTACACACCTTGATCTTGTTGAAACAACAGGAGGAGCATAGTGCATGCTATTAATGTTTTTCACCTTTGTAAACACTGTATCACTGGGGCGATGCTCCTGCGTCCCGACTTGCAGCACCCGGCGGTGCTGTGGGCCTGGCGCCCTCCCATCCCCCTTGCCCCAGCGCCTGCCAAAAGCTGCTGAAGCTGGTCCTGTTGGTCTGCAACATCCTTCCTAGGAAGGGACCCGGCTACATCTGAGAGTCACTAACCCGACCTCGCCTTGGCTTCTGTGCATCGCTGTTTGCTGCCCACCCTCCTGCAGCCTCCCCTTCACCCCAGAAGCAAGGAGGCAAGTTTTGGGTGGCGTGCTTTCAACTGAAACGCTGCTCTGCTGTGCTGGAAACTCAGTATACCCTGAGGTCAGCCGAGGTTCACTAAGCTGAGGAACTCCTTAAATGGTATAGTCTGAGAAGCCGGCTCCCTTCGTCTTTGTGAGCACTGTGGGGAGATATGGGCGAGTTCTCAATGGGACCCTTCTCTAAATGCTGGATCTCCAACCTTGCATGAACGTGGGGGCAAGGAGGCAGCCACAGTCTCCCTGCTTTCCCCAGCGCCAGCCTGCTCCCTGGAAATGGCTCCAAGATCCACCCCTGCCTCTACCTGCCAGCAGAACTGGTTGGCCTCAGCAGGGAGTGTGCATGGCACCCGTGCTCACACCGCGCTCCTGGAGCTGGCGAGCCTGGCACACGCCCCGGCAGGGTCTCTGCCCGTCCTCCTCTAGGGTCTGGGATAGCCTGCGGGCATAAGTGCCACTGAGTTCTTCACCACCTCTTCCAAAATCAGGGAGGAGGAAAGGAGGACCTGACTGTCCCAGGCAGGCAGCAGTACCCCACATAGGGAGGAGCCCTCTCCTCCCAGCTCCTTGGCGTTCCTCGCTGATTCAGAGTCAACATAATGGGGCCGAGATGGCGCCATTGATCCTGTTGGGCAGGCGGAGCTGCTGTATGGTAGGGATTAGTAATGGCTTTCTTCCCCATGGCACTGGGTCACAGGATTCAACCCTTTGTACAGCCCCATGGTGGAAACAGTCTTCCTCCCTCCCCACCACCAGAAATGTGCCTGTGGAGCCGCCTCTGGTACTGGGGAATGGAGCAATGGCAACAGCTGCACAGGGAAGTTAAGAGTTGGAGCCAAGTGAGAAAAGAAAAACAAAACAGGGACCAGACAGTCACCACAGGTGGAGGACAGACCTACCCCACCAAGGCAGCCAACCATACTCTTAAGAGTGATCCCCTGGGAGGGTCCTTCCTTCCAGCCCCCTAGGACAGGCATGTCCAGGCAATCAAGGACCTCCTACATTCAAGGTGCCTCTTGGGGGGCTGTAGGTTGCCAAGACCTTCACTGTACAGCTCCTTCTGCTCTGTGCCACCACAGCACAACCTTGCCTTGGGAAGGCCTGGCCAGGGGTGACTGTGGCTCCAGCAAACCCTCATCTCCACCAGGGTGACAGCAGTAGGGGGGAGGAAGAGCACCACTCCAGGATGAGCACCCATCCCAGCTGCAGGTGCTGGCAGAAGAGCATGCACAAGGTCAAGGGAAGCACCTGAAGCCAATGTTTCGAAGGTGTCACTCTCCTTTCCTATTCCCTCCCTTTCACCACAGACAGTCACAGGCAGATCTTCATTTCCTCAGCTGCCAGAAGTGGAGAAGGTAATTAGATACCAGTATGGCCTCAGAACATTGCTCAGAGTAGAGATTTAATCACAGTCCTTGTGGCTCATAAACACAGTGTTCAGTTGGAGGCTACAAAAGGCAGCTAACGTCTCCCATCACCCTGTGACCTGTAGCAGCCAGGGAGGAGCAGAGGGTTGCAGCCCTCTAAGTCAGCATCAGCCTAGAAGGAAGGCTATGGCGGCCGACTCCTGCTGCGTCAGGCTCCGGTGCTGCTCACTGCTGGTGCTGACGCCTTGCCCTAAGCCCTGGCTTTGAGGGGTCGAAGCAGGGCTGTGCCTGGCTAGACCATAGGGCGATCTTAGATGTGGAGGAATCATGAGCTCACCTTTCCCCCTAGGTTACTGGAGACATTCATGGGCCTCTGGCATGCACCTTTGGTTTTAAGCCCACAGGCTGGCGTCTGCTGCTCTACCTTCAAGAACATGAGATAAAAGTTTCAAAACTAAGTTAAGTGCATTTCAGAGTAGTAATATGATGGAAGCAACTGAAATAGGAGTTAGGTTTATTAGAGCATCCAGTGCTTGAATAACTCAAGCTACCCGAAGAACTGACCTATTTCTTCCCTTTGTCCAAAACCAGCATCATCTCCTGCTGTGCCCGCTCACATCAGTAATCACCAGCGTGAGTGTGTGCCATCAGTGGGAGCCACTGATGAATTTGCCAGAGTCTGGGAGCCCAATTAGGACTACAGAAAGGGGATGGGAGGCCAGAGGGAGTGTCTGTGCTCAGTTGATGGATTGTSCCTGACCCACGAGCTCACCTAGGATCACCGGCTGTAGATCCGTATTTACCTTTCCAGGGAACTTGAAAAACAACTTTTGCCTGAGAGAGGAAAACCAGTAGGAGAGCCTGTGAAAGGCAAGTAGGCAACAGTTTCTGGCACTGCCTGGGAATTTGCAGAGTTGTACAGTCATTTGTGGGATGCAGGCTTTAAATTACGGCCATGTAAGGCCTGTCTCCCTCTCTTCCCCCACGCTAGTCTGTGGAATGGAGCATGCAAAATAAAAAGAGAAATCCGAGACTCACACTGCGGCAGGCTGAACAGTTTACATTCTTGTCTGCCATGATATCCTCCTCCCAGCTTAGTCCTTATCTGTTTGACCTCGCATAGCCAGCATCAAAAAAGCTGATATTTAGTACAGAGGAATTCTGGAGTTCAAATGAGATAGCACTGCAAGGGGGAAAGATATATGCTCACAATATACTCCTTCTGGACTATGTGGAATCAAAAGCAGAAACGCAGAATGGTTGAGGTTGGTAGGCACTACTGCAGAGTGTCTAGTCCACCCCTCTGCTCAAGCAGGGTCAGTTAGAGCAGATTGCTCAGAGCCATGTCCAGTGAGGTTTTGAATGTCTCCAAGGATGGAGACTCCACAAACCTCCCTGGGCAACCTATGCCAGTGTTTGACCACCTTCACAGTGAAAAAGTTATTTTCATGTCCTCTATTGCAAATTGTGACCATTGCCTCTTGTCCTGTCACTTGGTAGTACTGGGAAGAGTCTGACTGCATCTCCTCTACTCCCTAGCACCATCAGGTATTTACTCACTTTGGTAAGATCCTCCCTGAGCCTTCTTTTCTCAAAGCCAAACAATCCCAGCTCTCTCAGCCTCTCCTCCCAGCCTTGCCCTGTCTTCATCAAGGGAAATCTTCCTGAGGTGTCTTGGATCTCACTACACTGGAACATGCATGAAAAACCTTCTTTTAAACCTCAGCCTTATGAGAGTGTGCCAGCAACTTCCACCCAGGTCGATAACCCATCTGTATTGCTCCTTGTGCTGACAGTAGCCAAGCACTGCTGAACGGGGGCCTCACTTGTGCCACGTGAGACAGAGAAGAAAACACTGGACTCTTGCAACTGAACTCAAGAGCTTGTTGTAACGACATGAAACTTCAGGAGGATCGGGTCACAGACATCAGTAGGAGTAGGACCTTAAGGTGGTGGTTTTTTTTTTTTTTTAAATGCATCATTTGTTCCACTTCGGAGTATCTGATGCAATAACCATGTCACAGTTTTCCTCTGTCACATCCTTCCCACATGACAGTGGAAACATCACTTCAAACCAGCATTCTGGATGAGCTCCTTTCCCCCACACTCCCACTCCAGCTCTGCTTGCCATTAAGGTTTAGCACATGCTTATTCTTTCCATTGGCTGTAGAATTTCTACAGTGTTCCTGTAGCTGCTCCTGCAGATTCTAGACCAAATTAAAAAGAGAAAAAAAAAAATCACCAAAAGCCTTCATCTGACAACTTGCCATCTCTGGCATGATATATTCAGGCCACTCCTCTGGGCTTGTGCTTGCCACAAAAGCTCTGTTCCAGGTAGCCTCTCCCCTCCACTGAATTTGTAAGAAGACCAGGCTACCTGCTGCCTGGACCTGCTACATGCTTCCTAGAGAGATGAGCCAGTTCTTGGTAGTTCACTAAGAAATGTGACCATGAGGAAAGTCCAGAGATGAGTCTCGCATCATGGGGAGGGGACAAGCAAAAGAGGATCGTGAGCCTGTCTGAATTCTTGTACACAATAAAAACATCATTGGGACATATACTGATCCTGATGGAAGAGTTGTTGGTGCAGATGCCGCTCGCATTCTTTCTTTGCAAAAGGAACGGGCGATCTCTCTTCCAGCACGACTCCGCTTGGGAACAAACACCCGCTCCGTGGTAACACACAGATCCCTCACTTACATGACACGGTCTGGGCATCATGGGGTGGAGGGAGCCTGTTTCAGAAGGAGGGGAAATTCCCTAAGTGAAGTGGAGATCTAAACCAAGATGAGGATGTCAGGAAAAACACAATTTCCATGTCAATGTGGTAGAATGTGGCCTCCCACAGCTAGAAGACTGGTGGAAAACAGTTTTCTCTGCTGTGTAATTTCATCCTTCAAAACCAAATTATAGTAACTGGTGCGGACATTCCAGTGTCTGTGAGCTAATGATGATAAAAGGCAGTCGCAACCAGCCAGTGCTGGGAGGAAATCAGGTGGGAGGCCTAGCCTCACAACCAGCATTTGCAGACAAGCAATGTTAAGCCCTTTCGAAGGGCGCCGTCAGCGAACAGGAGCTTAGGGAGCACTTCAGGTTGGCAGGAGGCAAGCAAGAACGTATCCTCCTGCTAGCCTTTTTTTGGGAGGGGGTGGAGGGGGGATACACTGCCAAAGGAGCCGGTTTGACAAAATCGAGGCTGGATGCCTCTGTGCACCGGCGTAATGGGAAAGCCCTTCGTGAGGCAGGAAATCCTGGAGGCACTCCCCTTAGAGAAAGCTTGTGTGCAGTAGATCATCAAATGGGGACTCCCCCATGCCCGAGGCCCCGTGGAGATAGATATTAAGAGATGATGCTCTCGGGTCCTTCGGCATATTTGCTTATAATTGACATGCCCCCTAGAATAACTACATTTTCCTTTAGCCCCACCAGGAGGAGTGCATTTGGAAAAAGCCTCCCAAAGGCTCTCCCTCACTCCCTGAGCCATCCTTGACCCCGTGGGGCACCCTAAGGCTGGCTCCGGCTCTACAGCCCCAACCGTCCTATGTCGACTTCATGTCAGCTTTTCCACAATACGGATTCCTGACCGCTGAGCTCACTTCACACAGGCATATGCATGTATTCCCTGTTCTGGTGACTGATGATACCTTCAGCATTCCCCATGACTTCACAAATATTTTCGTACACCAGCCACATAACTTACTCTGACATCTCTCATCTCCTTCCCCATGGCACTGTGAGAACACAGGGGTTTAAAAAAAAAAGGGGGGGAGAGGGGGAGGAAAAAAAAAGAGAGGGACAGGGACCAGCAGGAAGCCAAAGCAGACATTACTCCTAAGGAAACCCATGAGTAAGGAGCAGCTTGGCCTGGTGCCAGCTTGACTAGCCATGACTCACCTAACATCTCCTCCCCACCACCGTCGCTTTTTTAACTTGAATATGACATCCTCCACTCCTAACCCAGTGTATCTGGGCTCCTTCCACTCCAGAGACTGCAGCTTTTCCCAGGTGAGCAAGGGAATCCCATCTTAACCTCCTCCTTAGAACCAGTGAAGCAACCATGCTCACTCCACCCCATGTTTTCAGAGCAGAAGCTTTAAGTCCTTCTGGCTGAGGAGGTGGATTAAAAAAAAAAAAAAATAAAGTCAAGTCACCTCAGCATGCATTTTCTAGCTCCATCCCCTTCTTTTTGAAGCTAAGACGAAAGGATTAATGCATTATTTGCCTTTTAGCCCAGGTGGTCTGCTCTGCTAGCCTCTACCCCATTTACCATTGTTGCAGCTAACAGCTGTCTAGATTGCAGCTGCTCTAAAGAAAGAAGCCCTGAAATGTGCTACAACCAGGCACCTGGCAATGCTGTACCCATTTGTTCATATTGAAGGAACATGTGAACTTTTAATTGTTCATGGCAAAGGGAGCTTTTTAATTACTTCAATTAACAGAGAGAGAAGAACTCCAGTTAGCTCTTACTATACAAAAGAGTGTCCACAATGTCATTAAAACAAGATTTACAAGTGTCATAACTCTCAGCAGCATAGTCAACAATACAGCCAATCATTACAACTGAGCACCAAAGGAGAAGGGGGGAACATCACACCACCGAGGAATGGGAGGAAAAGAAAGGAGTATGTGGGGGGGAAGGTGCAGAGGAAAAAAGAAAAGTCATTTTTTCTTTTCAGTCTAAATTGATTTTATTCTACAAAATGCTACTCAGTTAAAATTGTAAAAGCAAAACCGTTTTAATATGTTCTTTCTTTCATAGCAGCAAGCTTTCTCTAACAAGCTTTTTGTTTTAGTGCAAATACTGTAGGCCTGCATTACAGTAAAATAACAAGAACAGAAAAGAGACAACACCAGAGAGAATGCCTCAGAGCTGAGATTCTCCAGGACTGCAAGAACGATATCAAGATCACGACGAGCAAAGAAGGGTCCCAATTCAGCAGTCACCTTTAAGAACCTCCTTGGCAGAAACTATTTCACCGCAGACAAAAAGGAGAAAAACCATGATCTAAAACTTTCAAGGAAAAAAAAAAAAAAAAGATAATGGTGCCCCCAAACCTTCAGTAATCCTCATGGTTGCCTATTAATCACTGAGGCTTGATTCCACCTCTGACACCTGCTTTGCAGCAGCAAAATGCTACTGATGCTTTCAATTTGCCCCCAGGAGAGTGGAATCAGAATCAGGCCCTTTCTTAATCTGAGGATCTTAAAGTAGACTTTAGTGACACTAGTAACTTATCACTCTAATAAAGATGCACTATCCCTTATTGATGTTACTTTGAACTACACAGTATATCAAGATATATACAACAGTTTATCCTCTCACTGAGCAAAAACAATTGGATACCTATTTTCTACACATTTTAATATGGTTTTAATATCAAGTAACCACAAACAAGAAAGTGGAATAACCCTTTAATCATACAGGATAGGAGGGGAACAATTAAGTAAAACAGGATGGGATTTTATTATCATCTTGTATTCTGAGATTTGTCCTCAACTCCACCTACTGTTCACAGAGGAATGATAATGCATCTTTAGAAACATATCTCTTTTTACATTTTATACAGACAACAACAAAACCCAGAATCTTTTATTTAAAGAATCAAAAAAAAATTATTAGCCTAAAAAAAGAAGAAGATTGGAGTATTTTTAATGCTTTCTTTATTATATCCAAGTCTTGAACAGAAAAAAAAAGGATGTAAACATGATAAATAAATAAGAAATAAAATGTAGATTGTTCCCCCCACCTCTTAAAATGTTTGACTTGGCCTTCCTAMTGAAAATGAACTTGTAAGTGTCATAATAATAAGATTTCTTACATTTCAGAAGTCTGTTTTAGAATGGAAAAAAACCACAACAACAACAAAAAAAGAAAAAAAAATAAAGCAACAACCAAACACCAGGAATGTGAGTTGGAAGGATGTTAAATTAATGGCGGGCAGATCTGCTGGAGCAGGCACAAGATGGCTGCCTGCCAATAAATAATAAGATACCAGGGAGGAGGGGGTGTCTTAGGTTTGTTTTAATTTTGTTTTTTCTTTTCATTTAGGATGAAGGCCAGGTGGATCCTACATACAGTAAGCAGCAAAATTAAAGGTTCAGATGAACTAAATAGATCATTTAAATAATAATTATAAAAACACAACAGAGAGCTACTGTCCCCAGCATGTTGGTCCCAAATCCCATCACACCACAAGCAGTTTGAGACTTACCCAGTCTCACACCTATGAGAAAGGAATGGATGAAGGCAATGCCACAACTGGGAAGGGGGAAGGAGGAACGAGGGCAAAACTGGAATGGCAAACATCACCTGGAAGCTGAATGTTTCCTCCAATGCAGCTGCTACTGCTCCTCCCAGTTTGGCATTGATTAATTTGTTATTAGAGGCTTCGTTGGGCCAGTCACTAGGGGGTTGGCCCCATACCAGCTGAAATTCCCTGGGCCTTTTTCTATTGACTTCAACAGCTCTTGGTCAGACACTAGTTAGAACAGCTCCCGCATCCCCGTTACATGCAGAACATGGAGACGCTACATTTACGAATCGGCAGGGAAGGTACTCATGGAAAACACCATTTTGGGGATGGGGAAGACAGTCAATTCCCAAAAAGCACACCAGYAAACCTGAAAAGAAGAATGCAGGGCCAGACCAAAACAGCAGCAGAACTCAAGTTGTACCTGTCTGCCAGAAACTAAACAAAAGTAAGGCTGATCCACAAAATACAGAAGGCAGGAGACCAGCGATCCCAACACAGACATCCTCTGAGAGGTCTGAGGGACAAAGTGGGCAGGCACAAGGTACTGGGGGCTTTTTCCAGATAGTAGAAAATAATCCTCTGTTCTGGGCAGTTTCACATGGCTCCCGTCAGTATCACAGGACAGGAAAGGGGACCGTCCTGCCCTGTCTCTGAGAAGGTCAATGACAAGGCAGCAGGCAGTGGGCAAGGGCCAGCTGCAGCTCCTTTTGGCAATGATTCAGTGAGCAAAAGCAAAGGTAGTTTTTTGTTGTTTCACTAGCAGTTAGGCTTACTCGGGTTTGAGGAGGCACCTGACTTCCTGAAATCCCTAGTAGGAATATTCCTCGTCTCCTGGGAGACAGCGATCCTGGTCCGCTGGCCTCCAAAGTAGCTGCATCATTTTAGGATTCACTACTTGTCAGTGTTGCATTCTGCCCAAAAATGGGTGGAAATGACATGCGGAGACATTGTTTTGAACAGTTTTAGATTCTCAATCCAGAGTGGCCCAAACAAGCATCTGGCAAAATGGAGACAGAGAAGCAGCGGTTTCACCTAAAGTGATAGCATCTACATAAAACCCTATGAAAGCAGGATCCTCTGTGCTAACTATGGGAAGTTTAAGGTCTACTTTATTAAAAAGGAAGTTTTGGTGTTTTGATACCTCTAGCACCGGTATAATGATGGAAGTGTTTAAGCAATAAAGAAAAAACCTGAATCACAATCAGCTTCACGAAGCAAAAAGATCACTCAGATATTTCTATTTCTGGCAGGTTTGGCAAATACTTGGGCTTAAAAATAATAGTAATAATAAAAAAGCACAGCCTACCTTTAGAGCCAAAGTAGTGTCCCTTTGAAATGATTCAAGGAATTGGCGGTGGCCAGGGGTTGAGGGAAGCCAGCCCTGCTGAGTAAAGGTCCAGTTCCACAAGACAGAACCCTATTAATTCCCAGTGGAGTTGGTGGGGACTGCAGCAGTTTAGCATCTCACAGGACTGGCCCTATAATCGCATATTGCATTTCTCCAGGTCCAGCCTGACCAAGAAATACCTTGGTTTCAGTTAATTAAAAAAAAAATATAAAAGAAAGTCTCACACCAAAATAAATAGCTGCCACCACAGCTTCAACAGGCAGGACCAAAGAGCCATCCCCTAAGCGGCTTAGCTGGCAAGCTGGGCAGTCCTAGTGTGCACATGGTCATGGTTTGCCAGTGCCTTGACATCAACAGGAATTGAGCTTGGCTCCAAGCAGGAATAGGTTACATACACATTACTGTTTTCAGTAGTGAACATCAGCGCTGGAGAGCTTGTGCCCTCTGTGAGCACTTAGTAGTAGCAGCCAAGCCCACAGGTTGGAGAAGACAAGGACCCAGGGCTAGGGGAAGAGCCCTCTGATTTTTTTTTTTTTGTCTTCAGGCCAATCAACCCCAACAAAACCAGATCAATTACAATGCAAAAAAAACAGAGGCCAAAGACTGAGGTGCAAATAACAGTAATTGATTTTCCTCCACTGTCAATTTGTCATTCACAACCAGACGTTATCAGAAGCTCTGTTCTAGTTCAAACAGGTCATCACTTCAACCATGCCATTCCTGCCTGGTCAGGAGCGCCTTGTGGCCTGTGCTGTGCTGGAGGTTGGACCACTGCCTTCCCCCCCAACCTCGGAAACTGGGAATCTCTGAGCAAACAACACCTGCTGGTATCAGCTGGTGGATGCATGCTGCTTTGTTCCTCAACAATGAAAAAGTCAGCAAGGGTATAGCCAGCTAGTTTCACCCTCTTATCCACTGCCAGTCTCCATCCTAGATTTATAGGCACGTGGTGCCACCTCTTTTTTGGTAGCATGTTCTGCAAGTATGGCCAAGGGGAGGGGAGGATTTACTAACAGGAAGAGATCAGCCTCTGAGTCAGGAGCCCTGATGGGGAGGAAGATGCAATGCTCCCTAGACAGCGGGCAGCCCAGGAAAAGTAAACAACAAGCAGCAGATTTGATATCCACCAAACTGGGGTGAAACCCTGCCAAAGACACTGGTAAGTGCCAGCCCAGCAGCTTTTCTGATGCTGCTTTGGCCCTGAGATGCTAACTTGTTTTTTGAGGAGCCCACAGGGATAAATATATCTACATTTAAAAAAAAAAAAAAAAAAAAAAAGGCAGGCTTCCGCATGAGCCTCCTGCTGTCTCTGTTCGCTGTGTCTGTGCCCCAGGCCAGAGTTACGAGCTCTGCCCTTGCTGCTGAGCCCTCAGGCTCCTCTTGATCCCCCCTCCTCCAGACCTCCCAGCCATCCCCCTCCTGCCTGGGCAACCCTATGTGTTTCCTGCAGCCTGTGCCAAGAGGAAAGATCCTAACAAGCCTTTAGAGTTCAGAGCAACTGGATGAAATGTCATGGGATCGACAACATTGGAAATGATAAGCGCAGAGAGAGAAGGAAAGAGAGAAGTTGTAAGATCAACTAACCAGAATGATCTAAGCACAGAGCACAACTGATCAGATCAATTCACAAAGGAAAGGGACGACTAGCAACTGTCTGCAGCTCGCCTTCAGTCCTGGCCAGGAGTGCTCCCCGAGTCCACTATGGCCGTGAAGAGGTTTCCATAGGCAGTCCCTACAGAGAGGACATCACCCTCTCCAAACAGCCCTGGCGCGTCAGTCCCACCCTTGCCGTTTCCTGCCTCCAGGGAGCTGGCGTTGGTCCTCACTCCCCTTCCCGGAGCTGCAGCACTTCCCCATCCTTGTTCTTGCTGCCCTTGTGCTTGAACGATCCTGTGCCTGTCTCTAATCCCATGAAGGGGGGCTCCCCCCATGGTGCTGGGGGGGATGTAACACACTGGCAAAAGGGGGGGCCACAGGGGGATTACAACGCCAGCAAGGTAGGAGAGTTCAAGGAATCCGAGGACTGGTCACCGCTGCTGCTGCTCCTCCGGTGAGCTTTGGAGCAGGACTCGGACGGGGAGAGAGGAGACTCCTGATCCAACACGTTGGGGTAGGTGAACACCAAGTTGGAGGAGCCAGGAGTGATGGCTGGTGTTGAGGTGACCACGATGGGAGTGTTGAGTGCTTCCTCCCCATAAAAACCCCCAGCAATGCTGATGGGCTTAATGACAGACCTCTGGGCTTTGTCAAGGACCAAAGAGGAAGACGGGATCTCTTCCTCCACAGGCTCCTGCTTCACCACCACCGCTCCGCTCGCTCCAGTCCGAACGCTCTGGAGGCTGCTGGATGGTGGGCTCCGACGTTCCTCAGGGCTGATTTTGCACACAGGGCTGTGAGCCACCAGCATGAACTCCAGCTTCTCCTTCTCCTTTTGGAGCTCAGCAATCTCCTTTTGCAGCACTGACTTCTCCTCCTCCAGTACTTCAGTTTCCTGCAGACAAAAGGGGAATAAGTAAGTATCAGAGGCTCTGGCACTGATGCTAACCTGGAACATGGCCATCAAGTCCAGTTCCCATCTGGCATGGGCATATATACCCCAGACTCTTCAGGAGCCAAGCAGGCACCGGGTCATTGCCAGCTGAGCATTTTGCGTTTCACGTGTCTACCAGGAGGCTATTCCCAAACTTCACCGATCTAAGGGTTATAAACGGTCTTCTCATGACCTCACCTTAATTTTCTCATGGCCAACTTCTACCACTCTGTCTTGGCCTGTGACTTAAATAACCCTTCTCCCTTGCCGTCTGCCTGACAGACACCTTAGCAGAGAGGACTCAGATCTCCTCCCATCATTTTTTGTGTCGGGTGAGTCATGTTCTTTTCACTTCTTAGACAGAGTTAGTGTACAGCAATCTCTAAACTGTTTCCATTTTCCTTCTGTAGTGCATATTCCAGATGAGGTCTGACATTTGCCTGACTCTTGCACAAAGGACTAATACTTTCATCTCCACTGGATCATCCCTTCACACATTAATCCCTGATGCATCCTTGGATTAATACACTTACCTTTCCCATGATCACATCACACTGATGGCTTATAGTCAATCTGTGAGCAATTAGTACCCTCCTATGGGAGGAGCTCACTATTTCACAGAAGTGCTCATCCTCAGTCCTTCAGGATATGACCTCCCACTTTGCACTCCTTTCAATTCTATTACTTTAGTCATGACAATCCTTAAATTCTTCTTCTAGGATGTCCTGCCTCCCTTGCACTGAGAATACCTCCTGAATTTGAGTTGGCAGCACGTTTCACTGGTGTGCTTTCACTGCTGCTGCTGCTGTGCTCGTTAATAAGATCATGGAATACAACCAGCCAGCCCCAAGCTGGTTCTTGAGCAGAAGCGCTGGAGCCTTCTCTCCAGCCTCTGTCTCTTCTTCAGCCAGTCCCTTACCTACACCACAGTTCTTGCACTCATCCTTACCTCCTCCAGCTTCACTAGTTCTTTCCCCTGTGGCACCAGACCACACGTCTCTGCTGTGCTTTCTTTGTGCAGGAAATCAGGTACCCCCACCAAAGAAAGGTGAGCCTAAAGGATGTAGCTTTGATAAGTACACATAACATCTGCCTCGTTTTCTACTGCTTTTGGATGATCCTACCGTCCTCAGTGCTTTTGTCCTTAAAGCCTGCCTTTGAGGCACACAGCATCTTAATTTCCACTTACAGAGGGAGACCAGCGGTAGGGAGACTGGTGCTAGTTGGGAGGCTAGAAGGGAGGAGAGTTCCTAAGACATTTTGGGCAGTCAGCAAGGGGAATTTAGGCTCCTGAGCTCCAGGCCCGAGCCCTCACCACTGTTGATGTAGGAGCAATGCCACCAGGCAGCCTTGGAAGGGGAAGGCAGCATGCGTTTTGTAGCATATTCCTCGAACATGGTAGCGGAGGGAGAGCAGTGCCCTTCGAACTGGTCCAAAGGGTGGGCGCCAAGGAAGGAGAAATGTATGCAGAGCACGTACCGCCTGGAGTTTCTCTGTTAGCTCTCGGCGCCTGTTACGACACTTAGCAGCTGCCAGCTTGTTCCTCTCTCTCCGAATCCTTCGCTTCTCTTCTTCCTCAGGCGACAGCTGTGGGCAAGTGCCAAGAAAATCCATAATCAGATCTGAGCAAGGCATTCCTTGAAGTTTGCGAGGATTTAACCACAACGCAAAGAAAAAAGGCCTGATCCAGCAGGATGCTGAGCACTCCCCCTCTTCACTGATGTCAGCAGAAGATGAAAGTGCACAGTATCTCTGCCTGCACCGGGTCTTAGCAGAAGGATGAGGAGAAGACGGAGCGGGGAGCAGGGGGAAGATTGTGTAAGAGGACAGTGAATCTGCACCAAGGCCAAACAGATAAAAGATGCTCTGATTGTTTCACAACTTGGGTGGTACATTAAGCAAAACCAGAGCACGATGTTGTAAGTGCCTCTTTCTTGAAAGAAAATATCTGCTGCTTCCCACACAAAAAAATAGTTGTTAGCTTGAAGGTTGGGGATGGGGTGGAGGGGGAGACAGGGAAATCAGCAGAGCTCCCATGAAGTCCGTGAAGCAACAATGATTTATACCACCCAAAAATCTGACCTCACATTTTCGAGCACTCAGCGAGATAACGCACTGTGCTTCTTGCATCAGCAGGCAAGGCTCCAGGGATATCAAGGGCTTCCTGAGGCCAGCTGACATCCTCACTGATGTAAATCAGGAGCAATTCCATAGAAACCCATCGAGCGACACTCTTGCGAAACCAGAGGAAGTGAGCAGGAGCCCACAAGATCTGGTCAAGTCAGGCCTAGCTTTTGGGGTTTGAGACGAGGTTTTACAAATCCCAGCAGCGGCAGATAGGCTTGCACCACTGCCAAGGCCGGGGAGCCGGTGCAGCAGCGTGTGAAGGGGCTGGCACGGCCCGGCTCACGGCTGCGGCACATGGCGTGCAGGAGCCGGTGCAAAGAGACGGCTGTGGGGAGCCCCGGCAGGCGCTTGGCCGTACATGGGTGACCTCCTGCCCTGCACTTCAGCCTCACCGGGCTGATGTGTGCTGCGGGGGCTTCCGCCCGCCCACTGCAAACAAAAGTGAAACGAGCACCCTGCAAAGCACGTGTCAGATCTCACATAGTGCCAGTGGAGAATGGAAAGAAAAACCTTTTCATAAAAGCTTTTAGTTTTAGTATCTTCAAGGGCTGTCAAAATCGCAAATGAGACATTCACCCTTTTACTATCTTCTCTTTTTAGTGTTAGCTTTACTCTAACCTCATTCTAGTTTGTTTTGGTTTGCTTTATTTCCTTAATTTCAATCTTTGTTGTTTCGGGGAGTTTACTTCAGCCTCTGGACATTCCCCTCGCTCAGTTCTGCTTTTTTTTCGGGATCTGGTCCATGCCTGYGATTTCACCTGCACACAGCGCGAGTCCCCGGATGCACACTGAGCCACACAAGCACTTCTAGGACTTCAGGACACAGGTTTTGGGCCTGAAAGCTTCTCTATCAGCAGATCACAGCGCTCCATCTCGGGGCGGGGGGCACCTCCACCCTGCTGGGCAGCAGCCGGCGGGGCTTTGGCATATTCCCCCCCAGTAAGGAGCCCCCACGGGCACCGCTCTCCCCAACACAGCTCTGCCTGATCAGTTCCCAGCCCATACGTGTGCGGGGTAAAAATGTATTCGCACACAAGTATCCACAGTAGGGCAAAGCTTTAAGCACGCACACAGATTCTGTGCTGACTTGGGGCCTCTGCGTACAGCTTTCAAGAGCCCTTTCATGCTTTAGAAGCACAGACCTCAATGAAATATGTTGGGACCGAAATTCCTCCTCCCAGGGCCTTCAGTCATTTTTAAATTATCTGTCTCAGAGGCTATGCTTTGCAAAAATCTCACAGACGGGGCTGAAGCCCCTAATCTGGACGTGCTTAACATTATAGCAGGTCTAAAAGGAATATTCTGTCAGCGGTTGCTGGATTTGCTTGAAAGCAGTTGGATTTGGCACTCTTCGTGCCCCTGCTGTATGCGTTATCTGTAGCTTGTCCAAGCCCAATACGTGCATCCGCTGGCAGAAACGTTCATCAAAACAGGCTCTTTTCATGAAGTGTTACACAATGTTTTCCAAAAAGGCACTCCGATGCGGTGTTCAAAGCACCAACAGCGGAAACCTGAGCCAAAGAGCCACGGTAAAGTGCCCGGGTACTGCCTTAGCACGTGTCTAATCAAAAGGACTTGGCTTTGAATGACCCACAATGAACGGCTTGCAAACAAGCCACAGGCCAGGAATTGCTTGGCAGGCATCCTTCAGCAAATAACTCTGAACAACAAATAAAGCGGAGAATATGGTGATCTCTTCACGGCCAATTTGTGAACACAGAGGCAGCATTTGTCAAACAAATTAGTTGTTGCTAATTATTCCCCCAGTTCTCGTGAGAGCTTCCCTGGCTTTGGACACCAGCCCTGCACACAGGGAACCAGGAGGTAGCTCCGGCTGGTGGAAAGGGCTGGCATGTACCCGAACCACCACGGCTGCCCCATCCTTCCTCCCAAAAATGGGTCTTGGGTGTGCACAGAATGTGCAGCTCACTCCAGACAAGTGGCTTACTTTAACCCCTTCCCTGCCTCGTAGGTCTAAACTAGACAGCAACTCCACATAAAATAATACAACTGTGAATCAAAACAGATGACGTGGAAGTAAAAGTAGGGCTGGTGAGTCTTATTAGAAACAGACCTCATGCAATAGCATGTGCTGGTGTACTGAGGGTGCGCGATGCATCTTGTTACACTGCTCTGCAGCGACCCACACAACTGCTGCTTGGGAACGATTCGGGGAGATCTAGATTATTCAGGTTTTTTAATGTTTTTTTAAAAAGAAATCATCCTAGCACTGTGGATACCTATTCACCAGACAGCCCTGGAGAAGGCCTGTTTCTTACTGAGAAGAGATTCACAGGGCTGAAAGGATTTCTAGAAGGTGAGACACCTGCATCTAGCCCACCACCCTGCCCCAGCACAGGACCCAGGGTCCTGGCTCGGTAATCCCATCAAGGAGGCTGAGCAGGGGGCGGCAGTGGCACAAGTCACCCCATCCTGGCTATGGAAATGCCACTGGGTTGGGAGCAGAAAAATCTCTGCTTATGGGATCCCCACCTCACTGCTGTAAAGCAATCAAGCTATTGCATGTGGGAAGGTGGATTTAGACCCCAGGCATCCAGAAGGCTCTTGCTACTAGAGTCAAGGTGCTCTAGGGAAGCTGTTCCTCCCTGCATGATGCTGGCTGGTACCGGTGGTATCATCCAAAAGTGAGACTGGAGCAGCGCTAGCTGCCACAGAGCAGATATAAAACACCAGCTGATGTAATTTGGGTGTCAGTTTTGTAAAGGACCTATGTAAAAGTTCCTCTGGTTGCTCAAAGGTTTCCTTCTGCCTGGAGTGGTGGAGACACTCAAACCGAAACCCAGGGCTGAACTTCAGAGTTTCACCTGCTTTTGAAACTGAGCCGCAATGCGGCCAAGTGGTGTGAAGCGTCTGATGGAGATTGGGTAAGTCTTGCTGTACGATGAGGAAGCAGCAATAAAATCACCCTCCGGCTTACACCCTACGTCACCCCAAAAAACCCCAGCACCCGTACAGCGCAGGGGACAGACCTCAACGCTCCCCCCTAGGGCCAGGAGATCCCACGAGAGGGCAGGGGCGGGGAGTCTCTGTATGCCTGTTTCTGAGGTGCCCCGAGCCGCTCTCCCCGCTGTGGTTACCTGCTCGTCTCTTCGTCTCCGGCCCACTGTGGTCCCGATGGTTTTGATCACACCAGGTCGCTGAAGGGCTGTGTGTCCAGCCACTGAAGACAGCGGGGGCAGCGGATGGCTGTAGGGGTGTGAGCGAGAGTAAGGGCTTGACATGGAGGTGATGACGGTGGGCTGGACCATCCACTGCAGGTCTTGGCTAGTTGTGATGGCGTTGATCGTAGGGATGAAAGCACTGCCTGATCCTGGCATATCTACTCGAAATTTCTGAGAGGAAAGGCAGGGCAGAAAAGGGAGAGAGAGAGAGAGAGAAGAGAAGAAACCGTCAATGAAAGCCGTACCTAAGTGGTTACTCAGAAACCAGCTAGGCCCTTAGGAGGGGCACCAGTGAGGATCAAAGCAGCACCTAAAGCAAAGGCACCGGCTGCCGGTGCCTCTGCAGCATCCCAGGCTGCCCCCACCCACCGCAGCCCCCTGAGGAAGGTGCTGGGCTCAAGCGCTTCCCCTCCGGAGCAGCCCTGCCTTCTCCCAGCCCCCTTCCTCATCCCCCCACACCTCCCCACCGTCCCCTACGCCAGCCTCCCTTCCCGGGCAGCGTCCCCACCGCTGCCTCCCGCCTGTGCCCACGGCTTCTTCTGGCGTGGAGCAAAAGGGGAATTAAGGAGTTTCTAGAAAAAACACTTCTCTGCCACTCTAAAGAAAAGGAAGAGAAACTTCAGTCCTGAATTGCCGTTACCAAGCAGAGCAAAGCCTTCTTCTACCAAAGGATTCCCCTGAAATCTGGGCTCCGTCCACGTAGGGTTTGGTATGGCAAGAACAGCAGCTTGCTTCTCGTTCAGTGGTTCTGCGCTCACCGCACACACAGGGCAAGCAATCCGGCCCCGGGATGGTTACGTGCAAGGATATGTATTTTAATAGCAGCCTATAAAATAGGTCTTAGGATTCAGATCGGGCAAGTTCCCTGCAGCTCTCTGCACTGTCTAGACAAAACAAGGCAGCAGTAAAACCAAGGCAGCAGGTAATGATCTCCTCCAAAATACATGTACACCTTGTTTCAGACAGAGGTAAATCCATCTGGATAATATGCTGGCACTAAACTGCAAGGAAAACAATCGCTTGTCCCCGGAGGGGGAAGCAGGGGAGAAAGAATGCTTTTGTCTATGCTGAGCTCCTCCAGGAGGCTTTCAATGGTTAGACTTGGTTTTACAGACAAACATGCCTCGCTCCAGCAATCACTGTGCAAGGGACAGGGCTTATAGGACCCGCAGCCGTCACTACCACCGATTTGTACGCCATGAAACAATCCCATGAAAAAAGCATGCTCTTGGGTCAACAGACTAGCTTCCCAGAGAAGCGAGAGCCCTTGCATCAGCCTGACCTCAGCTCAGGTAAGCGTCCCAGATAAGGGACAGCACTTCAACACAGATTTCCTTTTCAGGGTGTGCCTAGTCAAGCACCTTAAGTGCTTTGTTAAACCAAGGCTACTGCAAATAGTATTTCACATTCTGATAGCTACAGCATTTTGGGCCAGTATTAGCCATAAGAAGTCCAGCTGCCAACGCCTGGAGACCAGAAGATCCAGTTTGAATACCGACAAATGCCGACTTACAGCTTTGGACAGCTCAAAATCTAGCAAGAAAGGATGAGAGAAGGAAGGAGTGAATCGAGTTCAGTGGGTGGGGGAATTATGCAGCCAGGACGACACCGGCACCAAGACCTTGGCAAAAGCCCTGCCAGAACCTCAGAGATTCACCAGGAGCCCAGCACAGCCTCAGCATACCCCACATTTCACAGTGCATGCCATCTTTGTGACCTCTCCCGATTAACTACAGAGGGCGAGAGCTGCAAACTGTCAGCACTACAGAGGAATTTACAGGAGCAATTCCCCTCCTTTGCTCTGCCCAGCGTAGGATGTGACCACATGGCACAGGAGAGGATGCCTTGGTGCCTCCACAACCATAACACCATAACAAAGGGATCTTAACCTTGCAGAAGGGAGGAAGGTCGAGACTAGTTAAACCATAGGTGCTCAGGGGATGCAAGTTCTGCTTCCAGCCCCACAAGTGGCTTCTACCATGACCTTTATGCACCTGTRCCACTATCACTCCTGTACCCAAAAAGCAGAGAAGAAAGAGTCCTGTCTTTTTTCCAGGGACACTAGAAAGCCATGGCTGAAAAATGTTCGGAGATCTTTTGATGCTTTGCTATGCAAAGACATCCTTTGCATTCCAGAAGAAACGACCTTTGCTGCTGGGGGCGGGGCATGCTCGCCGGCGCTCCGCGGGGGCGGCCGTCCGCGCCTCCGCCGCGCCCCTGCGGCAGCCGCTGGGGAGAAAGTTTTCCCTCTGCGCGCTTTGCTGCTGGGGGGGGGGGGGGGGGCACGCCACCGACACCCGACGACCTGCTAAAAATTCCCATCAGAGTTTGGGAGAGTCAACCCACCACCAAATCAGCCACATTAAGATACGAGGGTCTGACACAAAGATCCAGCTCTGAGTTATTAATAAAGCGACTACTCCACTTGCAGTCACTCTTGCATTCAACCTAGGACTCTTCTCTAACACCAGTGGAGGTCTCCGGGACCGCAAAGGGGAGCTGCTCAGTTCAGCCACATCCCTTGGCAGCTCCACGGTGCTTGCTTGCAGACCCAGGGAAGAGACCAGTTGGACTGCAGTCCCTGTCTGTGCCATCTCGGTAACCAGCTTCCTTTCTAATCCCTCAAAATATCTTAAAAAATTCCCCCAAACCTGTATGCTGTATTTTCCAAAGGCACTATTTTTCCCAGATAACTAATTAAGGGACACGCTGCTGTGACAGGCTGAGTCTTCCAGTACAGGCTACTGGTGGGTTTTACAGGCATTGCTTCCTGACTGGTCAGGCTTTCCCTGCTAGGACTGCACTGGATCAGCTTTGCCATGCCAAAACACTGCTGCCCCCCCCCCCCCCCCCCATGCTCTGCCTGGTGGCAGTCAGCTCTGACCCCTGGGAGACTGCTGGTTTCAGTGGCAGGCCCCGAATTCCCTGCCACCTCCCATGCCACAGCCCCTTTGGGCACCGGACTTTGGAGCTCCAGACCTTTCCCCAAACTGCAACCCCAGCTTTGCTCTCCTCATTCCTCCCTCCCCTCAGAGAGCTTCGATCCCCCTGCCAGCCTGGCAGCGCCGCCTGCCCTCACCCACCTCCCCACTTCTCCTCCTTCCAGACCCCCTCCTGCCATTTCCTTGCCCAGGACACCCGCAGCTCTCCTCTCCTGACCCAGGAGAGGCTCCTGGAGGCAACTCTCTGCCATGTCTCTGTTCTCCTTATCTAGGAGGAATTCACAGTGCTACAGAAAAGATGTGGCAATAGCCAGATTGCAGGGCTACACACGCAGCACGCGCTCAACCACGAAGCCACCGCTCTCCCCCTGACCCAAGCAACACGCAGATGAAGGTATCATTAAAAAAAGCAACAACTGAACAGCAAACAGAAAGAGTCCTGTTATTAAGAATGCCAAGAACTGAGGTCAGTCTCTGCTCTGCCTTAAAAATACGGGGTTGGAGAGCAGCCTCCCCTGATCCATAGTCAAGGGAGTCTCCAGGGAGTCCTGCCACGGGCAGGGAGAGGCTACGTCAGCAGGTCACAACCTAGGAGCACAGGAACATTTCAGGCTGTGGCTCCGTGGTCCCCTCCTCCATCTTAACGAGGGGTTTCTATACCGCACCCCATTGCATCTCCGCTCCCCTCCGGACCTTCAGTTACATCTGTAACTGCAAGTGCTGAGCAGCACCAGAAACCGGTCTAGAAACRAGTACAATGGCCATGGAAAAAAACCAACCCGACAACAAAACCACCAAGAAACCACCCAGAGAATCTTTAACAACTACTCCATTACCAAATATAGGGTGTATAGGATATGGCATGTAATAAATACAAGKCCCCTGAAGGCTCTCCCATGTTGAACATCTCCTCGAAGGAAAACTGGACAGAGTGCTGGGATATTTGAGGGGAAAGTCGACCGGTCTGAAAGAGTACACAAACTCTTCCCATTAAAGTCTATGTTTACCACATGGCAAGTCAGTGATTAGGAAAATAGCATGACACGCAACTTAAAAGAAAAATGTTCCAGTGCTGCGTTGTATGGGAAAAATAATTAAAAAGCATCAAAGTTTTGGCTCAGAGACACAGTTTCCACTTAAACATGTGACTGATGCATCTTTTAGTGCTTTGGGAAAAAAACACACTAAAGAAAAAAATTTCTACAATGCATATTTTCTGTAGCGATAAAACTCTGCAGATCTCCATAGACCAGAATCAGCAGAACAGCCCAACTGCTGGGGTAAAGGCAACGCTTACATTTGATCCTAATCTACAACATCTGTAAGGATCAAGGGAAAGACGAAGCGCAAGGCCTTGAGAAATCTCCCAGATTCATAAAGAAAACATTTATGTACTCGCTAAGCCGGCGTCCTGCTCAAAGCCCCGTTTCAGATAGTAACCCTAGAAACTGGGCTCTGGCCCCCTGTATCAAACGCCACGCAGGCCAGCTGCCTGGGGAAGACGCACAGCCCCAGAAAATAAAAAGGGGAAAACCCAGTTATCGGTCGGACCTCGACAGCTCAAATATTAAGCGGCACCGGAGTTTCACAACCTCCCGCAGCTAGTGCTTGAATCCAGCGCAGCTGCTGAATCAGAGGAGGGAAGGGGGAGCGAAGGATTTGCAGCTTGCCGAGCGTTTCCAGCTTCTCAGCCCCCCGTCCCGCTCCCCCACCTTGTCCTTGCATTTACTGTAAAACACGGAATAAGCTGGAGCCGAGCTACAATCCCTGGAAACCTCGGCCGGCAGCCCGCAGAGGGCACCAGCGAGATGCGTTTGGAACAGGCGGGGAGCGGCGGCGAGTCATTTCTGGTAAAACTTCTTTACTGTGAGGAATGTCACGGGCTGGTACGGTTGGCAAAGTTTAAGACTGGACTTTTTTTTTTTTTCCTTCTTTTTTTTTTTTTTTTAAATGATCCTATGACTTCTTGATGCGAAGACAGCAATGTGCTCACGCTGCCAGTTCACTCATACAAGCCACACAAGAAATAATAATATTGAGAAGAGGGGGTGGGGGAGACCAACTCTGAAAAAGCAAAAAAAAGAGTGAGGCTGGGCCAGCTGATGTAAACAAGTTATGAAATAACCCAGGTTTGTATAACTGGTCCGATTGTGTAATGCCTTCCCCAGAAGTGGTGGATTTAGTCGATGTCGGCATATAAGCCATTCCGAGATGTTTTCTTAGGAAAATGAAAAGGAAAAAGCCTCAAACCGCCCGACTAGACTTCTAGCTCCGTGAATTCACGCCGCTTCCACAGGAAATATCTCCCATTCCTCAAGTGCCGCCCGGCAGCGGGAGCTTGCGGGGGGAGCCGGGCCGGCCGGCGCGGGGAGCGCTCCGGCGGCTCCCCGGGAAATTCCCGCTGGGGAAAAAGCCATCACCAGCCGGAGAGCGGCCGGCGGCTCCCGGTAAAGGGAAGGAGCGGCCGGGCAGAGCAAAGCGGCACGCCGCCGGCCTTTGCGTCTCACCGGCGGGAGAGGCAAAAATAATGTCACCGCCACGGAGCCAAAGTTTGGGGGGCGGAGGGGAGGTGTGTGAGAAGCGGGGAGACCACTTCAGACGCTTGAAAAAGCCGGAGCCCACTTCCAGCCACCCCCTGCGTGTTTTAAGGTGGCTGCAATAGCGCCTTGAAAGTCACTCAGGCGGCACCTCCCAGAGCCCCCGGGAGGACGCCCCAACTGTTGCGAGCGAGCCCCGGACAGTGCCCGAGTGCCCGGGCAGGGGCGGTGAACGGAGGGACCGGGAAGCTCCCGCCGAGAACAAAAGCAGGAAGGAGGAAGAGTCAGATGCGCCCGTGTATTTGCGTTACCGGCCTCGGAGAGGAGTTTCCCGCAGGAGCCCTTTGATTTCCGAGCTGGCCCCGGCCCACCGCTGCGGCGGGTCCCCGGGCACCAGGCGGGGTCTCCCCACCGATCCCGGCGGGCCCCGCTCTACCTGGGGCCGGGGCGGCGGAGGCAGCCCGCCGGGCGCTTCCTCACCGCACGTCCCCGCTCGGGGCAGGCCGCTGCCTCCCACGACACCCCCGGCCCGACCGGAGGGCACTCCGCTCAACGTCCCGCCCGGAAGGGTCGCGGCACTCGCTCCGGG
>JASVER010000006.1:13412483-13495577 GCA_030449065.1 Oceanodroma leucorhoa | reverse complement strand
CGGCGGCGCCCGGCGGGGAGCGACGGGACGGCGGCTGCGGGCAGCCCGCGCTCCGGCACCGTCTGCGCCCCCGCGGACGGCGCCTCTCCGCCCGGCGCCCGCGCCTTCACCGCGGAGGAAGCGCCGCTCCCCGGGCGTGGCGGTGAACTCCCGTGCCGGGAGCGCTCGCAGCAGCCCCCCGGAGGGACCGGGTGAGAGGGGCAGCGCCCGGCCCTACCTGCTGGGCTGCGCCGCTGGAGTAGGTCTCGGGATGTCCCGGGGAGCCGCTGCTGCCTCTGGAGGAGGTGTCGAAGTTCCCGGGGTAGTCCTGGTACATGGTCCGAGGTCGGGCCGGGGGAGCCGCGTCCCCGCCTTCCCGCACCGACACCCGCCGCTCCCTCGCCGTCTCCCCGCCCCCTTCTCCCTCCCGACCTCTTCGGCTCTTGCCTTTCGCCTCCCAGCTCTCGCCGCGGAAAAAAAAAAAAAAAAAAAAAAGAGGGGAGAAGGGGGGAAAAAAAGGTAAAAAACGGGGAAAAAAAAGAAAAATAAAAAAATAATAATAAAAGAGGCTGAGGCGCAGCGAAGCGCCGACGGGACGGCTCGGCGGCGGCGCGGCGGGAGCAGAGCCGTGCGTGCAGGCAGCTGCGGGCAGATGTCCTCTCTCCGCGCTGCCCGGCGAGACTCGCCCCGCCGGCGGAGCGGCCCCGGCCCCGGGGGCTGCAGGCGGAGCGCTTCTCCTCCGCCTTCCCCCCCCCCTCCTCCCCCGTCCACCACCAACCGCCCCTTTTCCCGGCGCGGGGTGACTCAACCGGGTCTTACGCCCCGCGGGTCCCCGGTACCGCGAGCGGGAGCTCCGCGCACCCGCGGTGACTCAGAGCAATGGCATCGCCCCGGCCCCACTCGCTTATTATCCGCCCGCCGCCGCCGCACCATGTGCACTCGCACACGTCAAACCCGCGGCGCACCGGCCCCACCTTGCCAGCGCGGAGCCTCCCACCTGCCGCCGCCGCGGGGGGGGCGGTGCGGCAGCGCGTTCCCGTCAGGCCCCGCCTCCCCCCGCCCCACTTGGTCCCGTCCGTTGTCGCACGTTGCCAAAAATGGTCATTTGCGTCGCACGACGCGAGCGCGGGTTTCCTTGCCGCGGATGACGCGCTGCGAGAGGGATTCCCTGGCTCCGCCGCCGGGATTTAAAGGGGCAGGCACACCGCTGGGTGGAGGGGGGGGKGTGTGTGTGTGTGTGCGTGCTGCTAGCTTTTGGGGAACGGGGCGCAAATCTCGCCCCACAGACCGGCTTTCCCCGCCGCGGTGGTTCGGCGGGGGTTTTGATACACGGGGAATATCCAGGCCTCCTCCCTGCGGGAGGGGGGGTGGCACCCGCAGGACCCCAGTGCTCGGTYCCTTTCTTCACAGCATCGGTAACCCAAGTGTTAGGCTCGGCTGGTTTTTGTAGCAGTGTTATCCTATTCTTATTTTTATTATCTTTATTTATTTTTATTTATTTAATTTTTATTTTGATTTGATTTGATTTTTTATTGTTATTTTTCTTTTATTTTTCTTTTATTTTCCTTTTATTTTCCTTTTATTTTTATTTTTTTATTTTTTTATTTTTAAATTTTTTATTATTTTTATTTTATTTTTCTTCTCATTTTTATTTGATATTTATCCTTTTCTTTTCTTATTTTTATTTTTAAATTTCATTTCTATACTTATTTTTATTTTTTTCAGCTGACTCCTCCATCCTCCTGGGAGCTGGCTGCAGAGCCACTCCAGGCCTCCAAGCCAGAGTATGTCACGGGAACGGCAGGTAACAGCCCTAGGCTTCCCTGCAGTAGAAATTCACGGGGCAAGGACGGTAACAGCCCACCTCAGGTGGCTGTGGCATTGCCAGGTCACTGACTGGCACAGGCTGGAAGGTGGCGGAAGCAGATAGAGCAGAGCCATCCGCAAGGAGGATGTGCGCTCTTGGGTGACCTGCAGCAAACACAGCAACAATGCGAGCTTACAGATTGTTAAAATGCTGCTCTTAGACCCAAAATGTCTTGTTTTCACCTTCCCTGGAAGATTCACCCAGCCCTGAGCGTGTCCTTTTTGCTAGTAGGGAAGGAGAAGTCATCTAAGTTCAAGCTATAAAATCCCATTTAAGCTGTCTCATGGGCAAAGTATTTTCCCACAGGAGCTCGTCTGAGAGTAACGGGCTTTGCTCCACTCGCACTGTCCTCCTTGGGAAGGGAGAGGCAGCACCCATCCCAGCCCCAGAGCCTTTGGGGAATTCTGAAAGAAAGCAGCCCATCAGTGACATGTCTTCAGCACCTGATTTTTTTAGCGCTGAGCCAGGCATTTGGGGCTAAAACTCCTGCCGATGCCATTTGGTTTTCAGCACCTTCATTCTCCAGGCAATCGAAATTCTCCATCCAAATTAGCCGCAGCATCTGACTTTGGGGGAGGTGGGGACAGGACTGTAAAAATAAACCCGTGCTTCCAACTAGCATTGCATTAGGAGCGAGGRGCTGGGGAGGGGGAGAGGTACTTTAGCAGGCACAGCGAGGCTGTGACGTGGTTTTCCCCTTGGGTTGCACGTCAGGCAGATGATCTGCACGTGCTTCTTTCTGCTGGAAAGAGAATTAGTTCAAGATGTGAGAGGAATCAGGCTGCAGTTGTTAAGAGATGAAGAGAGATGGGGAAAAACACCCGTTGTAATAAAGAACCTTAAGAGAAGGGGCTGGGTTTTGGCTGATCCCCTCCCTTGGCTCTGCCTGCAGCTCTCCTCAGGTGGAGGCTGCTGCTGGCCCCGGGGTTTACCAGGGGTCGGGAACCACTGCTGTCATCTGGGGTCACCAGCCCCAGCTTCGGTCATGTTTTAAATCAGGCTGGTGGGCTTGTAGAAACCACGCTACTGTGCAGTGAGGAATGCAGAAGTATTTTGTCCAGGGGGAAAGAGACGGCCAGAAACAGGGGGGCGGAGACGGGGGTGCTCGAGCCTTAGTGCGGAGGCATTTTGCGAAAGGAAGAGAGAGGGGGTTTCTCGTTCCCCGCTCCCAGAATTATTCCTATAATTTTTCTTCAGCAGATCATTAAATCTAAAATACCTGCTCTCCTCATGTTTCTGCTCAATTAAAAACATTTTGAGCATTGTTTTCAAGCATTATTCCAGCGTGATTTTGGCACATCTAGACCCCATCCTGCTGAATTTGCATGAGACCTCGTCTGGGAACAGCTTGTTTGAAATGACATTCAAGTGCTGTTTTAATATTCGGCTGCAGTTAATGTGGATGCAATTAGTTGACACTTGTAAATCCTCAAGTTAAAAGCCCTGTAAGAAGTGTAGGAAGCTGAAAGCACACCTGAGGCCAAACCCTCAGCTACTGTCAGTGAACTTCTTCCACRGCTGGACCAGCACCACCTTGCCCTCCGCGAGCGCCTGACCCAGAGCCCCCCGATGCAACGCTGAAGTTTTACCATGTGTTTACGTTGACTTCGCTAGAGTTTCTCCTGGCCTGGGAGCGCAAACTCCCTCCGGCTAAAACAGGCTCACACATACAGAAGTGATCGGTATGTCCTATAAGGAAAAAATAATCAGCCYCGTGGAGCCGTCTCATTCCTTATCAGCCCTTCGTAATACTTTCTTATTTTTTTGGATCAAAGTAACTCAGACTAGCCTGGCTCGCGGTGCCCCAGACACATGCATTTTTAATCCGCATCCAGACCAAGCTTCGTTGGGTAATAGGCTCCCTGCTTCCAAAAAAACAAGAGATAACATGTACGTCTGCCTAGTCCATTCTTGCCTGAACCATAGACAAATTAAGACCAGCCCAGGTTCCAGGGCAGGAGAGGATCATTGTGAGGCAAATGAGACCTTGGCTCCTCATGCTTCTGGATTTCGGGAGCAATTAGGAGACTGAAACCCAGACCTGGGAATGCTTTTCACCATGTTTTTACAGGAGCGGAGGGTAAGGGCACTCGGCAGTGGCTTAGACTTGGCCCCTGGCAAGCGCGTGGCAGAGCCTGCGGTTCGGACCTCCTTCTCCAGCCTCCCCGGCAGTGCCGGGCTGCACCAGCCACGCCGTGCCGCCTGCCTAAGGGCAAAATCATTGATTTGTGATCAAGGGGGAAAATTGCAACCACGTTCCTCTTTCTCCTTGCCCTTTTTTTTTTGTACAACCCTTTAGATATCTCCTGTGAAGAAGCCTGCAGGAATCACTTCACCTTAAACATGCACTGCCACCAGCGAAGGACAGCCGAGACGTGCTGTGGCTGTCCCTGCTGCAGGGCAGGGCAGCCCCCGGGCTGGGGGGCGGCTCCAGGGGTGGTGGGGCTGCGGCTGCTCCGCACCGGCAGGATGCGGGGAGCTGCGGGACAGCACCGGCGGGGTGCGGGGAGCTGCGGGACAGCCCAGGAAAGGGCACGCAACCACTTCTCCCCATGCAATTCCTCATCTCCTGTTTTAAAACTCACTCCCAACTCCCCCAAATTAGTGCTATCTCGATCACTGTTCATTAAAAAGGACTTCTATTACACAAGCGATGACTCTATTGCTTCYCAAGACCTTTTCCTCGAGCTCTCTGAAGAAGCAGTGTACGCATTTCCAGGGCTCTCCAGCCCTTCCTGACAACTGTACTTTCATCTGTGCGCGAAGTCTGCTTGTCTCCCTAAGTGCTAAGAGCAAGTGTTTTGATGTTAACTTCTGGGAACAAGCTCTTAAGCTACCACCTCACACTTAATTACAGTTATTTATTAAGTACTCCAGCGTATCCAAGGGAGAACGGAGGTTTTCTGCTTCAAAGGGTTGCTGGACGTGGTTCGGTAAACACCTTTTGCCAAGCAGAGTGCTTTTCCTACCCACGTACCATCGGACCACGGAGCCCCTTCTCCTGCCAATAACCCCATTGTTTTCAGAAGGACGCACGGCAGCCATACGGCCCCACTCCAGCAGCGCACCGTATCTTTAGGGCAGGCAGTCATTCCCCTCAATTGATCTCAGGTGACTGCAGTGAGACTGTCCCTGTGTTCAAGCGTGCAGCTGGCTTGGCCCCACGTTCCTGGCAGGGTAAGCACTGCCATAGGTCCTGTTCAGAGTAATGACACTAATCCTGCCACTCTTACCACAGCCTGGTGATGAGATGACATCGCTTAACTCTTTCCCAATCCTGATGCCAATAAAAGCCCAGCATAAAGCCAGATGCTGTGATGCTCTTCTCTCTTTTGAGCCAGGGTTGGGTGATGCTGAGGGCCTGGGATGCAGGCAGGGCAGCAGCGGGGCGGTCCTGCGGCAGCATCAGCACCAAACTCCTCTGGCACTGCTCAGTCAGGCTCGCGGCACAGCCATATTGCAGTGCCATAGCCAGCGGGCCTGCTGGCTCCGCGCAGGGTCAGCTCTGCAGAGATCCCAGATGCCGACAAAGCCAAACGCTACTTCAAAGCAGACACAGCTTCAGCCCTCTTAAAATGCTCCAGAACAAAGATCCTCCCAACCCACTGAGCGGCAGGTGCAAGAAGTGGATTGGGACCAAGGGCTTATTAAAAGTGACCACGACGCACAGTTTACGGCATTTTGCTGGTGTAGGGAAGCAGAAAACAGCTTTAGGAGATACCAGCCTAGGGACGAGCAAGCTCCGTCCTAGCCCCAGAGTACACGGGATGTGAGAGATGGGAATAGAGATCCCATGAGTCGAGTTCTAGGCACCTCTTGGCATGAGATGAACGGTCTTATCTTGATACCTGTGTTTGTTTGCCCAGCTCCAAACCTGTCTCAGCAACACGAGAACCTGCCTTGCCCCACTCCCACCTCTTGCAGAGACACCACCTCCAGTCCCAGCAGCCAAAGGGCCCACTGGGGCTCATCTGCACCGCAGCCCAGGGGCTTCCCCGTGAGATCCCGGGCAGACACTGCCGCAGGAGACGTTTTAGGGGGTGGGAGCCCTGCCCTGCCCTGCCCTTTCCTCATTGCCCAGTCCAGTAAGGGACTTGAATATTTTCTTGCTATGTTTTGTGAGTGGGGCCTCAACAAACACATTTTCTTGTGTCAGAGCAGTGGAACGGACCAAAAACCTACCTCAGGAGCAGTAAAACCCTTCCCTGTCAGCGCCCCTATGGCTCAGCTGAACAGAGGCCGAGGACAGCATCTTGCCTGAAGTGCCCGTGCTCAGGCGCAATCAGGATCAGGCTACGGCCGTGCTGCTCAGGTGCCATCGCAGCCTGGGCTGGCAGGAGGGGGACCAGCCCATATCTTCATACTGCAGAGTTTCGGACGTTATTCTCTGAAGCACTCGGTGCCAGCTAAGTGGATCACCCAGCTGAGCTTATCAGACAGCTCATTGTTCCTGCCTGAGTGATTCAGCCCCTCCAAAGTACTCCCCAGCAGCACAGCAGCGAGGAGGAGGAGGGAGGCATGTGGGCACACAGATAGTCCTCCTGATAGCGGCAGGCAGATAAACACGCTCAAGTTAATGGCTGAGCTCAGATCTAGTTGAGGCAGTTTGACCTTTCTACTGGTAAGCCTCCCCTCAGCTGACATGAAAGAGTTTGACACAAGCACTCAGGGGAATGTGTGGCCAATAAGTGAGACTTACTTTCTCCAGCAAGTTATATTGATTAGCGCAGCGCCTGCAGACGCGGCTCGAGGCAATGGTGGGATTTCAGCACAGTTWATTCGGGGAGCAAGCAGAAGAGACAGCTGAGACACAAAGCTAAAATAATTTGTTGACTGAACCTGTAAAGTGTCCTTTCTGTCTCCTACCGTAGTCACCTGTGCACTGCTGAAAGCCTTGGAGGGAGGGAGAGGCTTCCCAGGCTGGGCAGCAGCACTGGGAGCCAGCTGCTGTCCCTGCGTGACCTGGCTCATCTCCATCCAGGTGAGTGTCCTTGTAATTGCGCGCCTCTTCCCACCTTCCTCGGCCACTTTGTCCTTTGGCATCCCTGGTAAAGAAACACCTGTTAGGAGCCCTGATACTTTCTGCAAATTTGGGCAATTAGGAGAAAAAAATGGACCAAGGATCCATCTGAGTATCTGAGAGAGGATTTTTCCTCTCTCGCCATCCGGGCTAGAGGACGGGCTCTGCCCCAGTGATCCAGCTGTAAAGGGTGGCACAGGACTGTGCCAGCCCATAAAACCAAACCCAGACCTGTGCAGCCTCACTCTGGGAAGCAGCGTGGTGGCATTCCCACCTGGCTGAGGTCCCCATCCCCTGTGGACCCACAGACACGGGTCTCGGTGAGTCTGGTGATGCCCTGCTGGCTGCAGCGTTATAAGCCATTATGTAGCACGGAGTAGCTGGGACTCAGCTTCTTGCTGTGCCAGACATCTTGTTGGTGGCACCATGAAGCTGAAACATTGCTCATGCTGCAAAGAGTAGCTGCCTGCAGTCTATAACCAAGGCCATTTGTTTCTTGGGAGCACATTTTGAAAATCTTGCTCCTAGGCTTTTGCGCTTACAGAGAGCCCGATCCATGCGTAGGGCAGTACCGTGGTCTTTGCCCAAGCCCATGGAAAGCCCAAAAGAGTCACAGCAGGAAAATGTGAACTACCCCAATTTGTTTTAGTTCTGTATTTATCCTGATGATGCTTAGGTACCAGCAATACCAGCCAAATGCTCTGGGACGTGAGGTGGAGACTGCTATTATGTAGTATTTCTTAAATGCCCCAGTCCAAACACCTCCCATAATAAACTTCCTGGTTCGCTCAGGAATATAGAATGGGGTTTCTGAAAGCACCAGGATGACCTAGAAGCTCGGGTTATACATAATCTATATGCGAAGGCACTTTAAGTTCTTTTAAAAGCAATGCATGATATTACGCCAACAGGAACACTGAGTCCAGGTAAAGGTACCAAGCGTTTGTAATGCTGGGTAAGCTTTTGGAGGGTTACAAGGATGCTCTCGCCCAGGATGTTATCGAATCTTTCCACCATGGTCTGCACTTTTCTTTCCTCCGCCTTCTTCCTCTTGCTGCTATGTATGGAAAGACGAGGAAAAAGCAGAGCTTTTCCGCCTGGGGTCTCAGGRAAGGACCAGGAGGTGGTTGCTCTGGACAAGCGTTTGCCCACCYATCGTCCCTCTGGCTAGAATGTGATCCTAGGGTTTGATCATCGGGGTCATGGCGCAAATCCAGGAGCTCGCCGGGAGCTGGGATCAGCGAGGGCAGCCTCTGGCTGCAGGCAACTGTTTAGACAGGGGTGTGATGCGTGGGAAGAGCGCTCCCAAAGCGARGGAGCGAAGCCCGGGTAAACACACCAGGGCACCCTCGGGAGCTGGCGAAGGGGTGTGGGACAGCGGCGGGAGCGCTCGGCAGGCTCAGTTTTGGCCGCGTCTGTGCCCACATGGCTGCAGGCAAATGATCCCGCTTCCACAGTGGGTTAACAACACGCATTAAAATACCAGCGGGTCCAGCATAAGAGATGCTGTTTGCGGACGCAAGTCAGTTTAAAGAGAAATAATATGCGTTAACCTGCATCGGGCTGCAAGTGGGGACAGGTCCTGGGCTGCCGGCGGACACCTGCTGCCTTGCCCCCGGCCGGGGCGCGCCGCGGGAGGTCTGATCCGGCGCGGGCAGCTACAGTCTCGCAGCCCCTCTGCCAGCGAGAGCGAATCCTGCAGCCATTCAGGTGCAGATGGAAGTTCTGGGACCCTCGAGCTCCTGGGCTGGCCAGGCACAGGCTGGTCCCTGAGGCGCATCCAGCCCTTGGGGCTGCAAAGCCCTGCAGACGGAGGAGTCCTGCTCTCTACCATCCTGCCGTCCTCTGTCAGATCATGCTGTGCTGGCAGTTTGCAAAGCTGTCTATTATCGGCACGTTAATAACCTTTCACAATGTTTAATTACTTGGAAAGGTAATCGGTCCTGTGGTAGTTCTTTAAAAAGCATGCCCATTTCACTTGCTCTTGGCAAAGACTTCGGCTTTTTTGTCTTTCATTCTCGCAATAAATATGTTACAACTGATCCTGCTTCCAAAGGCAATACCTATTTGTAAAACAAAGAGGAAGGTTGCTCCCTGGCTTTTTGGGTATCAGCTCTGCAGCTAGGTGCTGTGCCACAGATCTCTCCCACCGACACTATTGTGTGTGGATTCAGGGAGACTCTCTGCCTTATGTTTTTTTTAATGGCTTCTCATTTCAAGTGCCTGGTTTGACACGCACAGCCAGGTACTCAGGGGCAGGCTCTACTTCACCAGCAGAGCTGGCCCCACTGYTGGCTGCACATAATAAACAGCCAAGAAGCCATACGTAAGTAGCTCGGTCCCCTCTGCTTGCTCACTGCTGCCCTTCGGCCGCCGACAGCAGTGCTGGTGCAGGCTGTGACAAGCTGCGACGCCCGAGGCTGGGGCTGGGAGGAAGGAGTAGGAGGACCTGGCAGCTGCAGGAAGAGGACAGGCAGGCTGTCCAGGTGGGTGAGAGTGCCACCACGCTCCCTCCAAGGACAGCTAACCACCACATCGAGGACTCAAGACTGCTGACAGTCACACCTCTGCTGCATTTGGTACCCCAAAAAAGTGGCAGGTTGCACTCTTTCCATGCAAGGATGCCACCACTCATGACATGAGGCAACTTGTGCATGTTGCCTTTGGGCTTGTGACCCTAAGCTGGCAACTGCAGCAACCAYGGGGGTTTGGCCCCATCCTGCAGCCCACCAGCTGATGGCTGGGTCCCTGAGGCAGCTTGGGACCACTGTGTAGGCACTGTCAGGGTCCCCATCGCTGTCCCTTGCCACCCTGGTGCAGCCCTGGGACCCTGTAGTCAGCCCAAAGGCGGATCTGCCTCAGCGCAAACACTCTCTGGCACTTCTATGGAGCGCACGCGCGTGCACGCTTGTGCATATGCACGCATGCATGCTCACATGCATACCTGCGAGCCCATGGGGGCCTGGCGTGTGGGAACCTCCTCTGTCCACCCCAGGGCCGATCCTGGGGAGGGCCCACAGCCCGTCAGGCTCAGGCTCCCACTAGCCACGGCCACAGCCTGCAGTAGCGGAAAGTATTAGACTAGATTGACTAAATTTGTCCTTTTCCACCGATGAACACTGTCCTATGAGTCAATGTGTTCCGCTTCAGCCAGGGGGGTACTCACTTTTGGGGAGAAAAGCATAAAATGGTATCAGAGCAAAACATTATTCATGATGGCAGTAAATGCCGCTGGCATTTTCTTCCTTTCTCCTTAAGTAAGAGCTTGTCAAACGACCAAACGAAAAGCCCCCAGCAGCTTTCAAAGGGCCGGGATCTCAGCCTGCACGTTCCCCCACGTGGAGGCGTAGTCAGAAGCCCAGTCCCAGTCCCACAGCCCATCCATGCTGGTGTTTTTCTCATTTTCTTGGAAGTCTTGACAGGTTTGTTTTCTTCTTTTTTTTTTTTTTTTTTCTTTTAAAAAAAGAAGCTTTTAGCAGCCCTGGGGCAGAAAGCTCTCACTTGCTAAATCACAAGGTTTGCCACATTGAAATGTAGGGACGTGCCCGCAAACGGGAACTGGCTGTCTTAGCTTTTGTTCTTGACTGTTTGCCAGAACCCTTAAAACAACAGGAGGAGGTTCAGCCACCTAAACATCCCTGTGCTCGGGGGAGCCTGTAAACGCGGGCATTAACATATCAGACACCATCGGCGCCTTTGCCGGCAGCGCAGGCAACCCCACTGCCGCGGAACGAGAAGGAGCAGAAACGCCCGGCAGTGCCGCCGGTGTCTCCCTCCTGGCACGGGTGCCGGGTTGTGCTGACCCCGGATCCCGCGTTCTCGCAGCGCTCGGTGATTGCGGGCGGGAGAGAGGTGCAGGCAGTGGGTGTCAGGAAACACCATTCAGTGCTGTGATGTTAGAAATACGGTTATCCTAGATTTGAGAGCCAGGTAAGCGGTGATCCACCCGCTGCCCCCCCAGAGAGGTACCCACAAGAACTGGATATGTATCAATGAGATGACGGTCACATTTCCCCCCACCCAGCTTGTTTGAAGAAGAGTGATGGGAAGAGACAGCGAGGGACCAAAACTTGTAGATCGGAAGAGATGATTAGCAAAATGCTGCCCTTAAAGAGCCGAAAAGCAACCTCTAGTGCAGCCAATGGTGCTAAGCACTTCCTCGGCACAGACCTAACCCGTAACTCTCCACGCCATTCCAGGACTGTATATCCTTATTTAACTTGGACAGCACACCTCAGTCCTCAGCTACAGATATATTTAGACTTCTATTTCAGTCATAGACTTGGAGAGAGACCAGGTGTACACCTCAGACCTTGCCTATAGTCATTCCTTGGCCACCTCACTGTTCTGCTAATGTTTATTTAAACAGATGAGGGGTGGAGCATGACATAGCAAGGGGTTGAGACGCTCTCCTAACATCCATCCCTCAGCTGGGCTCTCGTCAGCCACCTCGCTGCGTCATTTTTAACCTAGGAGGTCTAGGGCGGCACTGCATCTGCCTCCAGGCTACACCTCAAGGTGCTCAAGGTCCTTCAAGTCCCTTCTGCGGCTCCAGTTTCTTTCCCATGTGTCCCAACAGGGGCCACCTCAGAGGGATTTAGGGTTTCATTCACCGCATACTCTACTGGGTACAAACTCTACAGCAAGAGTCCCCTGGTCTTCACCTGCAGCTCTTGGTGCCAGCTTTCCCTTGGGCTCTCCTCCATGAGTCCCTGCACACCTTTGAATCACCAAGGAGCTCAGGAGCTCCAAATTGTCCTTTCCCTGGGATTTCCATCCCCATTTAGGTCTCTCTCGGAAAAGTAGATGGGATGGAGCTCAGCTCCTGTGGCACCTAGACCTTTCCTCTGCTCTCCCTGACCATCTCCTCCTGAATTTCCATCATCACCTGGCTGCCTCCTGGTCAGGCGAGCCTCTGCTGGAGCGGGGACGCCCTCCTCGGAGGCTCGCCCAACCGCGAGGCAGCACCCTCACTCCCAGCACTGCCTCAACCCCATCACTTGGGTGAAGGTTAACGAAGACGTGCAGGTGGGTGCCCACCCCTGAACCACCTCTTCATGTTTGGAGGTCCCACGAGGCAGGCAAGCCAAACCCTCTTCCCTCGCAATGTCACAGCATTAGGTTATAAAGTTCAGCTTGTCAGTAAGTAAGCCAGTCCCACCCACGACTTCTTTCCACATAATTATGGTTCACGGAGATACCAGGAAAAAAGGAGAGCCCCTGCCGGAGATGCTGACGTCTTTTTCCTTTCAGGTTCAATGGCTGCTTTATTGCGGTCGGGTTTTCTTCCTCCCCGCCGCCCGGTCTTTCTCTGACTAGAATCGTTCCCCTCTGAAAAACGTGGTGACTTTTGCTGAAAAGCAGTTCTGCCACTTCTGTAACGAGGCAGTGCTCATGAACGGCACAGTGGTAGTTACGGGATGTGTGGTTTACCTCAAGACGTCACATCTCCTCCCCCCAGAGACATCAGAAGGGTTATTGCTCAAATTTGGCTTCGATTGTATAAAGGAAAAAGGCCCTCTGACTTTCACTACTACTTTTAATGTTCTAAGAAACCTTCACGCTCCTTTCTCAGGCTGCTTCAAAGGGCAATTAGCTGGGGCACAAGATGCTGCCTTTTGGTAAATATACGCATACGAAGTGCGGTCTAAAATCCCATGAGTCAAATTTCAGTATTTCCTACCTGGGGAAAGGAGCGATTGATTTTGGTTGGGGATTTTTCCCAGGTGAAGGCTTGCCAGATAGCAGAGCTTCGAGCACCGGATTCACACTTTCTGCCATTAAATACTTTTGGAGAGCAGAAGGAATGAAATATCCGGCGTGCCTCTTTCAGTGCCGGAGCCGTGATGCTCGGCTAGAAGACGGTCCCTGGGGAGCCATTGCCAGGGACGGCTGTAGCCCGTGCAGGGAAGAGGGGCACCAGGGCTGGGCTCACCCCGCAGAGCACCGGGCTCTGCTGCAGCAAACACCAGCCTAGCAAAGGCTGGGCATCCTCTCTGCGACAGGAAAGCTGTGAAACGAGAGGCGGGCAGGTTCGGTCGTGCCGGACACAGGCAGCGCGGGGCTGCGTTAGTGCACACTCAGAGAGAGAGCTCAGAAAGGAAACCGGCAAACCAGATCTCCCCATCCCAGCTTAAAAAAAMCAACACACAGAAGGTAAACAAATACCGTCACCAGTGGAAACGCAGCTGTTCTCATCTCCTTCACATAGGCAGCGGGGAATGGCGCAGGGCTGCCCGGCCAGGTTGCCGGCAGCGCGGAGACGCACCAYGGCTCGGGGGAGCCCAGCTGCCACCGTCTGCCCAGGTTTGGTCCTCTCCCTGGTTTTGCTGTCAACGACAACCCTTATTTTCTCGCAAGCCACCCCCAGGTTTTAACAACTTTCCCTTCCTGCAGAGCCATGCCTAGCTGAACTATTACGAGCACCATGCCTGCGAATCCTTGGGGCGGGAGGTTTTGCCTGTGCGGCAGCTGATGTGCTTTTCGTGAGCTATTTCAGCCTTCCGTGAGCCCCAGCGCGCGGGGTCTGCAGGCACCGGTCCTGAGAGCTGCCCACCTGAAGCCGTGACGGTGCCAGGAAGGGGAACGGGTGCAAAGGCGAACTGTGCCGTGGCCTTTTGCCCGCCTCAGCTTTGAGAGTACAACTGCGGTGTCTGACCAAAACCATGACCGAGTGCCCTTTTGCTAAAATCATCATTTCTGATTTCCCGTGCGGTGCCCAAGGATGGGGTCTCCAAGGGAGGCGCAGGCTTCCCTTATTTTTATATAAAGACACTGTGTTATGCCTCATGAATACAGGGTTTACTCATGGGTGCCTTCCTCCTGTGTGCAGTACCATGCTGTGACCTGCCCAGGAAACGCAGCTGGTTTCCTGCAGCGAGCCAGGCAGTGCCTCGCTAGCTGAAGTGCTCGTTCACCTGCCTATTGCTCCAGCACCAGCCTCTTGGGCTCCTCCAGGAAGGTTCTCATCCGCAGATGAAAAGCGCTTGCCAAGGGGATGAGCTGCGCTCACAACCCTCATGCATGGAGGGAAAGCCACCCRCTCCCACCCACCAAGCTCTGGCAGCGGGAGCTTGATGCCTGCCTCTCTGCCGGCTGGGATGCGGGACGCATGCCAGGGAGAGGGAAACGGTTACGACAGAACCAGGTGGAAGATGCGTGTGCGTGTGTGCACTGCAAGGACATTATCTCCTACCGCCGAGGTGTGAATAGGGAAGGAGTTCCCTTCAACAAAGTTGCCCCAGTGAGGAGAGGCCAGGGATGGGCACCTTCATCCCCGGCACTCTGTCTCTTCTGGGCCTGGCAGGCTCCTGGCATGAGCTAATTAACCCTTCAATTGCTGAGGAAGCTCAGAGGACCTTAATTTGACAGTCACCATAAAAATATTTTGTCTGTCAACAGAGTCTTTCATCCAAGGATCTCAAAGCGCTTTACAAGTATTAATTAAGCTCACCGAGGTAAGTGTGAATAATTATCGTCATTGAACAGCGTGGAGAACTGTGGCCAAACTTGCCCAAGAGCATCTGTCAGGCCCCGGGGACTGGCGCGGAAGAGGAGCAATTCCCAGCTGCAGTCGCCAGACTGCAAACCCTCCTGCAGAGAACAGCCTCAGCCTGCAAACCGGCCGACTCTGCAGTGCTCCGCTCAAGGGTGTCCTCCCCTAGAAGATCACATGTTCGAAGAACAGGGAAAAAAAGTTATTTTCTTTTTGTAATACAATGCAATTGATGTCACTGTAAAAAATTTAGGCAAAAATGACATGAAAATATAAACTCCACGTATCAGTGAAAGCTTTCTGAATAACAGAAAAGGAATGCTGTTGCATCTATCCCATGTCTTTTGTTAGTCCCTTCTGTTTCAGCTGTCCCATGTCTTTTGTTAGTCCCTTCTACTGTTTTATGCGAGATTAGTAGTTTCTGAAAGTAATGGATAGTAAATCAGGTGTTGAGGAATTAGGGACAGAATTTAAGGACTACTTTAAACCCAAAATGATCAAACCTTCATTTATACAAACTTGCTTATTATTTCCCCTTACTACTATGAATCTCAGGGCTTGGAGCACTTTCATTTTCCTATGCCTCCAACCATCCTGTATCAAGGAGTCTCAGATCAGAGGTGCTTAGGTTGCAAGTTCATGTATATTTTAAAGTAATAAAGACTCACTGTCATCTAGTCTGAACTCTTGCACAGCCCAACCCAGAGAAATTTAGCTATTTACCTTGTAGATAGCCTAACTACTTACATCACATTATTTGGTTAATTTTCGTGGATATATCTGTAACTGCTGAAGGTCTCTGAAGTTTCCCCACCTTCCAAACCCTGCTCTGTGTTGCATGGAGAGGCTCCAATATTGGGCTTCTTGTTTGCAAATTCCTTACCTACAGGAATGTTGTGGGAATGAATATACAAATATTGTGAGATTCGAAGATATCGGAGCAATGGGGAGGGGAGTCGTAAATATACCTCACACAGATAATAGCGGCTATAAATTCTATTGCCTCGATTTGGCTTGGCACCAGCGCTCTGCAGAACTACTTGCTGTGCTCGTTCCTCTCTCCGTGGCAAGCTTCACTGTTTATTACTGATATATAACTATAGAATTATGGTCATCTTCTGGGCGGTTCCAGACAAAAGCAGCCTTTTCAGTTTGAATTAAGCATTTTCCAAAGCAATAGCAGCTAAACTGAAGAATATCCATATGAAGTGTGTTAAGGGGTTAAACTGATGATTTGTCTTATGCCAGCACTACTTGCCTGCGCAAGTATCTTTTAGACAGCTATTTGGCCTCTGAGTTCAAACCATGCCTGACACCTGAGCCACCATAGATGGGGCTCTGAGCGGTGAACGCTACCCAGAGTGAAGAAACTGAGTAGGTGACTCTTCTTTGTCATAGAGGATCCTCCAGCATCATAACTGGACTGGAGGTGATGGGAACTTCTCCCGCAGTGGAGCAAAGGCAGGGGTGGTCTCCCAGAAGGGGAGCTGACGTGGGTACGCTGCGTGTGGGGAGGAAACACTGTTTGTACGGTGATGACACTGCCCATCCCTGTCTCCAGGCAGGCAGTGGGAAGGATCAGTAGGCTTGGAGGAGTCCTTCCTCTTCCTCCCCAGGCAGAGGGCCATCTGCCCTGTGGCTCTGCTAACCCGGGTGCCTCTGCCCTGTGCCTCACCCTGCCCATCCAGCATGCAGATGGTGGTGGGCCCCCAGGGACCTCCTCACCCATGCGACTCGAGGGCATGTTTTCATTGCTGCTGAATCCCTGGGCAGCTTCAGATAAAATGGACAGGCAGGGCAGGGGTACAGGGTTTTAAGTTACTGACCGGTGAATTAGGAAGGGGGAGCCTCTTCTCGAGGAGCGCTGGAAACCTCCTCACCCAAGCCATCGCAAACTGAGCTCGATCAAGTGTTTCAGATCAGTGCTGCCTGTTTCCAATTACATCCGAGAGCATTTCTGCAGTGAAGCCAAAGTCTTGATTTATAGGCTTTTGGGCAAGGGAATGCAGTGGTTTTTATTATCTTTATCTCTAAATCTGCTCTTGTTACTTGTTGCTTACAACAAACTTGCAGAGTCTAATGCAAAGGTCTTTTGTTAAGGTTTCCTACACTCGGATGCTAAAATCCTTCATTAAAGCCCAGGCTAATTGCTTCTCCCTCAGATAGACGGGCCCATCCATTTCACTCCACTCAGCGCACCCTTGGGAGGGGAACACGCGTTTTGGGACGGCATCCCCTCAGAAGGTGGGCGAGCTGGGGACAAACCTCAGGCTGAGGCTATGCAGCCACACTGCTGTCCCACCCAGATCTTGGCCACGGCCGGAGCCTGAGCGCTCGCTCGCACCTCGTGGGCACCGTGGATGGTGGGAGAGGCAGCCAGCCCGCTCCTGCGCCACTCGCTCTGCACCAGACATTCCTCTGGCTGGATTTTCTGCTGCATTGGCTTCCCACATATTTATCCTGACATCACATGGGCTGGGGCCCTTCCCTCCTCTGCCCAGTGTGAGTTTGCTGTGCAAAAAAAAAATCGCTTTTAGAAAATGATGTATTCTGTGGAAGGAAAATGCTCAAATGCAGTGAAGAAGAGTTTTATGAGCTTTGCTTCAATACTTGTTGTGCAACGTCCTTACGGGATTTCATTATTTATGATTTTATCTAACTACAGTCTATGCCTAATAGCTCGGAGGTGCTGTTGATTAATTTTTTCCAGCCCTTTGATGTACCGGCAATAACTTGTCCATGTTGCCCTGTGTCAGTAAAGGGGAAATTGCCACGGCACAGTCAAGGTGTGGTATCATGAGGTGGCCAAAGCTGGAATAACTGCCCCTACCCACAGTAGGACCGAGGTTCCCCCCAGCCACACTCTCCCCACTTGCATTGGCTGATGGCGTTGTAATGAGTCAACTCATTAAAATAGGAAAAAACAAACCCAGCTGAAAAATGTTGKTTTTTTTACCGGGTTAGTGACTTGAACTCCCTCTCCATGCGACCAGGTATGTACCAGAGCCGGCGTGGCGGACGAAGGGAACGATCAGGCAGCGAGGAGCGGTGGGAGGAGGAAGAGGAGGGAGAAGGGCAAGTGGGGGCAGGCTGTAAGATCATCTTTTGACACCACACCCTGCGTATGGACACTGTCAGTCTAATTCCTACCGTACTGGTTCCATCCTCGATGTTGTAATCTGTTTCTGTGAATCTTTTCAATTAGGTAGTGATTTATTGGTTAGTGGGGTGGGTTTGGACAATCTCCAGCAACAGACACAAAATCCATTACCATGCTGAGCTCCGTCCTATTGCCTGCAATGCAAAGGCATGAAATTTTTTCTCCAGGAAATGAATCTTTTTCAAAGTGATTATAAGATTATATGACTAGGCTATCGAGTGATGTAAACCTGCCTGTTTCCAAAAGCTTTGGTGTAGTTACACCACTTACAAAAGGATTTGCTTCAAAATTTTTAGCTGTCCCAGCACATTAGTTGCTGATTAACTGGAGGTCTTCCTGAAAAGAGTGCATTTATCAGCATAAATGGACCTCTCTGTTCCCTTACGTAGAGGTTTTCAGTCTGCCCAAGTTAAAGTGTTTGCCAGTTCAAAATTTATTATTTCTTGTCATCGCTTCTCTTATAGTCATCACCTCTCTGGTATTAGTCCAATTCTGTGGATTTGTCAATCACCACCACAAAGAAACCCGGAGCCAAAATAAACCTGGCACGACTTGATTTCTGTGTTACAAATGTACTGGCACAAATGTTGTCCACAAAATCTCCCATTTCAGCAAAGTGCTTGAAATCCCATTCACTTTAATTAGTACGTTAAGCAAGTGCTTAAATGCTGTGTTTGAACCGGGGCCTGAAGACCTTACCTTGGCCAACTGGATTTGTTGTCTTTTTTTAATAGTTATGCAGCTTTTAGAGGAATTTCCACATTTCAGTTCAGCCAAGACATCAAAAACTTGGGTGAGATCAAGGAGAACTGAAAGCAGATACTAYGTTGTCTTCTGGCATCTTTCGTTTACAAACTGTAAGCATTAAGGATTCAAGGAGAGTCAATGAAACAATGAGATGGTCTTCTAGGACACTTCCCTCTTCCTAAAGTTATGGGATCAAATCTTGAAAAACAAAAAATCTTACTCAGGCAAGATGACACAAGGAAGGGAATTACTGACGTATAAGATAAGGGAAAAATACGGACCACTATGAATAGGCTTTACTTCATGGTAGCTGATGGCGTCTGGCAATTTTTTACTACACGCTACTCCTGTTCTCCCTGTATGCAATTACATAGGCATATCAGTGTAATGCATGGTTATTACAAAATAACCACAACATGCTGGGAAGTACATTTTATGCTTCTTAGTTGGACAAGGCTCATCTGGTCTTAATCTGATTTTTTTTTCTTCTTAAGGAACACCTTCTATTTTAAGATTTTCCCCATTTAGCCAATGGAATCTATGTAAATTTGACCTCTATTAAATCTAATTTTTTCCATTATTCTCTCTGCTGATCAAAGAGCTGTGGGACAGTTTCCTGAGAGGCGGGCATACCTTGCCGCTGGAGCAGGAAGGCAGAGCGGCGGCATGCAAATGCTCCTCCACCTTCCTCCTCTTGGGAAAGCGGCTTTCAGCCCAGCCGCCTCCTAAGCCGGCTGCTCGCGCTCGGCCCCGGACCCGCGTGCTTCCCTCGCCCAAACCCGTCTCCCCTGGGCTCGCTCGCGCGGCCCCACCGGCAGGTTTCGCTGCCGTGGGAGGTAGGGCCATCGGGCGCCGTCCCTTCTCCCACTGGGTTTGGGGGCCTTGGGGAACTCCTCGGGAGCCCTGCCTGCACGGTGGCTCCCCTCAGCCACGCAGCTGCTGAGCGAGAGAGAGGGTGGTGGCGGCAGCTTSTTCGCCTCTCTGTTTTCGACAAGGCTAGCAGGGACTGCTGCCTTACGCAGGGCTCACTCCTGCAGGCAGCCGGGGTACGGGCTGAGCACTCCCRGCATCAGCCGGGGCCTCCGAAGGCAGGGCTGGCGGAGGAGCAGCCTGGCCCTGGGCTCTGGCGCGAGCCAAGGCGGGCGATGCCGGCATGGCCGACAGCAGGCCGGCGGGCTCCTGGGGAAACTCTGCCTATTCCCAACCCGGGTCAAGAGAGTTCCAGCTTTGGGCAATAGTCTGAAGGACTGAAATCTCGCACCTGGCGACTCAGGGCATGGCTATGCCGTGTAATGGAGTGGGGTGAAGAGCCCTGAGCCCACACAGGGAGGAGCATGGCCTTCAGCCTCGTGCCGCTCCTACGCCGCCCCACCGGGTCCGTCCTGCCGCTTGGCCGTGGGACGGGACGCGCCAGCTCGGGCACCGGCCAGGCGGCTGCCGGGGCCGAGCGAGGGCAGCCGGGGAGCCTCCGCACCACATCGCCCTTCCCGGCACGGCCGCTCCCGGCAACGCAGGTGGGATGTGGCGGGAGAGACCCAGGCCGAGGACGGAGCCATCTCCCAGCCTCACACGGAGACCGGGCACGGCTTCCCTGCGCCCCGGCAAGGGTGGGAGTCGCGGCGCTGGCTGCAGCACGGCCGGGCTGCCCTGGACGAGTCACATCCCTGCTTTTTGCCTCAGTCCCTTGTTTGTAAAATGGACACAAATACTTCACAAGGGTGTTGTGAAACCTAATTAATTAATACCTGTAATGCACTTTGATGTCCTCGCATGAAAAGTCCTATATAACTACAAAGCATTTTTAATGTTATAAAGCAGGAACTTCTTGCTGTCTTGCCTTGGCAAAGAGGCTGATCAGATGTTATCAGTTTTGCTGTTTACACGTACAGAAACTGCTGCAGTACAGTTTGGATCCTGTTTTGTTTTTAAAGAGTATGATAGTAAAATGATGGAAGAGTTAATTCAGGGGTCTGTTCCCTGTAACTTCAGGGAGCGGCCAGAAGTGACTATATTTACTGTCAAAGAAATAAGCTAAATAGTCCTTCAAGAAAAAAAAAAAAAAACAAACCACAAAAACCAAACCAAACCAAAAGCTGACATATCTGTGCATAATGGTGTGTCCCGATCACACCTGCAGTAACTGTACCAAAAGGTCTTYGAGTCCGAGGCTTGAGGAAGAAGCCGTCCTACAGGAGCACTTAATCCTGCGTTGAAATGATTGCGTATGGCTTACATAGAAGTCAACTGGCTCCTAAATAAAAACCTGTTTGGCCCAAATCTCGTTGACTGTTTTTGTCTAATCTGCCATTAAGACTGTCCCCTTTGCAGTTTTAACTACTTAAGTGGTGAAGATGCAACCTGGGGAGTTGGGAGTCAGGAGCCTTGATTCTGCCTTCGTCATGAAATGCACAGTGCTGTCACGCCAGCAGACACAATTCCAGAGCCCATGCTTTAATTTACACTCATTTGATAACTAATGTTAAAATGTAAAACATTGTAAACTAATGTAAAACAGGAGGAAGCCGTGCTGTATGGCCCTTCCCTTCAAGGGCTCAATGATGTATGTGCACAGCAGAGGGATGAAAGTGCAGCTTTAAATGTTAAAATTCCCAACAGGCCTGTCCAGCGCTGCATCTAAAGGTGCACTAATAAGTTAATGACAAAATACAAATGCTTTGACTCCTGTAATTTAGAAAACTGGAGCCGAAGGAGTCTTAATAATCCTGCTTTTCTTTCCCAATTAACACTGTTTRCTTTCTGCATTTCCTCGACCTTGAAAAGCAATCCTGCACAATTCCACGTACTTGCCTCCACCTTTAGCCCTTACAGCACAAACGCAGCACCCAGACTGCATGGCTCAAACGGTGTCACACTTGGTTTAAACTGGATTATAAAACTAGAATAAAACTCCATATAAACATTTATTCCACATTTACAAGACGTGCTTTGCAGTCAGTCCTCCCAGGACAGGATAATTTTACTGTACTCAGCAGTGTTGTTCTGCACCGACACAGCACAGCGGCGATGAGCCTCTGCTCCTTCCCTCTCCAGCTGCCAGCACTCGCTTTCTCTCCCTTCCTTGAAATCTAAAACTGGCTGTAAACTTGGACATTATCATTTTGCTAACACAAATAGGTAAATATACACATGAAGCACACTACAAAGGGCTTGGGCTCTTTGTACGCTGTCATTCCAGCAGCCACCTCAAAGCTTGGGGATGCCCAGAGCTGCCTGCGGGCAATAAGCAATTGCTCACAAGCACTTTTTTCGTCTTTTTTGTTTTGTTTTTAATGACAACTTCTCCCTGTGCTCATCTGGACAGCATTCGGAGGACAGCGGGATCCCGTGCATGGCAGTGCGGCTGGCAGCGCTGCGGCTGAGCCGGGCGCTCTTGGCTCATCCTGCCCAGCAGAGCGAGAGGGGAAGGAGCCAAAGTCCAGCTCAGGTGTGAGCAGCTGGAGGCAGGAATATGCACAATGAGAGGAAACTGGGAACTTCACCTTTGCAAAACCAAATAAACAACACATTTGAAAAAATATGAAAGGCCCCCAAAAACCAGCTTGGACAAAATCCTTTCCTTCCCCCAGCAACAGTGGTTTGCAGAGGCTGAAGCGTTTTCACACTGAAAGCATGGCAGCGTTTGGGAGCTTTCTCTACAGTCTACAAATAAACAAAACCCAGGGAGTGTTTTGCATTCAATAGTTAATCACAGTTGGCTGAGTGTTTATATTTTTCTTCACTGTAAAGGCATTCTTGGTCCGCCTCCCAAACAGCTTGTTTTGTCTGTGAGATTTAATCTTGAGTGGCAGGACTAGGCGCAAAGACAAACCTCAAAACAATTCTTATTTTTCTCTAGCAAGATGTCAGGATGTAAAAGCTAACTTCCCTGCGAACCGGCCCCTCAGGTTGGCATGCGCAGGGCTTCTTGCTACAGTTTCCAGTCTGCCCTGATAGGGTGGCCCATGAAGCAGCTCACTGCACTCGGTTTTAACTCTTTTCTGTTTGTGAACTGCTCCTTAAATAGTCTAAACAACTCCAAACAACTAGAATTCAATGCACGTTGGACCAGTTTCCAGCCCTAGCTCCTCCCTGAAGAAGCATCTTGTTTGTATACAGGGAGCATTGGCTCCAGGTGCCCAGCCTACTTCCAAATCCAAACATGGTTTTTCTTCAAGGTAACATCAAGGTACCTTTCATAAAAATGAAGGGATGATGCAATACGGCTATAGTGCTTCAAGTACTCAAGCTACTCTGCTCAGAATTAGCTTAGGCAGTGACTTAAGAGCACCGTGTTGTATAGACATCAGCCACGTTTTTGCAGCTGTCCCTACTAACACAAGCGAGTGACTGAAAAAGGACTGAATTCATGTCTGCACTTCTAAGATCTGAAAACACTTAGAAACAGTGGACTTTTGAAATCTCACCACTTCTGCTCTTCATTTTGTTTCCATGTGCTATTGCCTCTGAACAATCTTTAAAGGTAGATAATATCAGGTTGTGCTTGGTTGTGCTTGGATCTGTATCACAGGTTCTAAAAAAGTTAATAAACCCACATCCAAGTTGCCTGAGAGGTATGTCTGCAGGTCGTTTAGTCCAACCTCTCGCTTGAAGCAGGACTATCACCAGTTGCTAGATCAGGACTGCCACGGCTTTGCCTACTCATGTCTCATATATCTCCAGGGAGATGCCCCAACCTCCGGGGGCACCTCTTCCACTGCTGGGCTGTGTCGTCTTGGTGGAAATGCTCTCTGCCCTGGGCCTGGTATCCTGGAGATTTGTGCTTTTGATGGTGTCGCTTCTAGAGGAAGAATTTTTCATAAAAGTCTTCCCCGAAAACATAATCCGACAGAGCCTGAAGGAAGGAGTCATGAAACTCCCCACAAKTCATTTCAAAAGCTTCTTGCAGCTCCCCTAATCCTGTGTATAGATATATACATACCTGTACATAGGTATACACTTCTGATGTTTCTTTCCTGTTTATGCTTTAAAATCAGTAGAAGGTATTCTTAGACATCCAAAGATGGAGTCTATACAAGTAATGTGTTAAGTGATGCTGGTAACCTCCAGCACCTTCTGAGAATTTTCTCTGAGCTGACTTCAAGCATACGACCTGCTTCTTGAGCCTGCTCCAAGGTATCTCTGGAGCAGAAAAGATAAATAACACTTCACACAGTATAGCTAATGTAGGCACCCTTTTGGCAGAGTATATCATAGTGCTGAATACATGGTTCAATTTTAAAAAGGGCCAAATAATCCCATGATCCATTTCTAAAACACCAAAATAAAAATAATGCTAAGTTTAACAAAATAGCCATTACAAATGCAGAAGAAATACTCCCGTCATCCATAACAAGCACGACAAACCAAATGATTGATTATTTTGGAATCTCTCTTATAAAGAGACAAGGAATCAGATTCGACTGAGCGATGTCCTGACGGACAACACCTCCTCTTTGAACAGGCACCTCCGAGTGTTGTTTGCAGCCTTGCTTTGAAAAGCCTTTTCCTCATGAGCAGGCATTTACCCAGCTTTGCATGAGCAATCCATGTCGGTGCTGAACACCCATCCACTGGAAGAGAGGAAGGCAAGATCAAGTTGCGGGGGTTTTTCATGCAACTTGCCCATAATTAGCCTCAAGCAGCGACTGAGTCACTCACAAGAGTCCCGGGTGCTATTAGGACCAGACACGCCACGGCCCAGTGTATAATTATACCAGCCACCACCGTGCGGAAACTGCTCCATTTAGCTATCTGACCCTATTAGACAGAAGCTGTTATTTCTTCTTGGCTACAAGTGCTGTGGGTGCTCTGAAGAAGCTGAGCCCAATTCTCACAGCACAAACTCATTCACCCAAACTCACCTCTTCCTTGCTGAAAGCAGAAGACGCCGTCCCCTTTCGCGGTTCACCTGTGGGCTGCCTGAGAGCACCCCCACGGGCCAGAGGCAAACAGAGATGCTGAGACACAGCACCTGCCGGATACAAGGGACAGGGAGACGACTGCAGAAAGTCTAGGAAATGCAGCCTGCTACAGTATCTTTTTCATCAGAAAGCGATGGTAAAACAACCATTGAACCAAGCCACGGAACTGAAGAAATGTAAGAAACAAGCTGTTTCTGTAGTACAGATTTTTGTTTGGGCATTTTGCTTCCCCTTCTCATAACGAGGATGGAAAAGTTCAGATGGGAAGCTGGTTACTGATGGCCCCTGAACTTTTTACATGCCTCTAAGGCTGGAGATGCAAGGAGAAAGTTTTCTGCAGTGTCCGCTCTCCGGTAAAATGGAGGCAGCTGAATAGAGAGCAGGCTCGGTTGGCCAAAACACACAAGGAATCACCCTTAGCTGACAGGGCTGTACTTGAGTTGCAGCTGGATTTTGCAGCTGCCTTTTCCTATCAAGGTGTGAAGGGGAAATGCCCGGCTGCAGCAGCAGCAGGGTGGCATTCCCCTCTGGCACAGCTCCTCTGTTGGGTACAAAAATGAACCGAGCCCCAGCTGATGAGCAACCAAAGCCCATTACCTCCTGCAGCCGGGACCTCACGGAGAGGGAACCAAGGGGGACAGGGCAGTGGAGGAAGCTACGTACAGCGACTGAGGCAGCGGAGGCTGTTTTGCTAGCCCTCTGAGGAAAAGCAAAAAAAGGTCAGAGTTTTTGTCAGACCTGGTTGTCATCCTGTCGGACCGAGTTCAAGCGAGGTTTGCTGAGAAGGGTGCGCGATGCTCGGGCTGCTGCTGACTGTGCAGTTCAAAGAAACACGGCTCCAACCTCGAGCTGCTACTCTCACACCAGTGCTGCATCCCCTTCGAGAGACACAAATAACCTCAACGGCTCTGATTTTTAAACAAGTACTAAAAAACTTTTGCTGAAAGGGACAGTGGAATAAAGGAAAYAAGATGTCAAATTATAATCAGCTTGAATCATTTCACATAAACACCCAGGAAATAAAATGTACCCTGTTTGCTGGCAGGCTTGACGGCTTACGAAGTACTCGCCCCACCCAAATCAAGGGCTTGAGCTGGAGCAGCAGTGGAACAGAAACCCCTGATAGCGTAGATTTGCTTCTCCCTGGTGCCGCGTTGCCAACCTCAGGGACAGAAAAAGCATCATGAGGGTTTAAATAGAGTTTGATGAAAACATGGAGCACCCCAAGGATCAATTTTCACCACGGGCAGCTGCAGCACGAGGCATTAATTCCTCATCCTCTCTGGTGACAGGAGAAATGCAGGGAGCTGTAGGCACAAATAACGTTAGACTTCTAGTGTGTATTTTGCTTTTCGTGCCTGCAATTAAACGCTTGCTTTACTTCCTGTTGTTTAAAACTGTATTTATTCTTTAGCGCTGCAAGAAAAACCTCCTGTATTTTTTTTAATTTGCACTGGGGACACGTTTGAAGGCCCATATTGTAGACTCAGCAAGTGGCAGTGCAGCCGCCAAACCTTGCTTCCTTTGTTGATTTCTTGATGATTTAAGACCTATTTTCAGCAGCTGATCCCAGTTTCCCCCCTGCCTTTTTGCTTGGTAACTACCATTTAACAAAATGGTGTTTGTGCAGTGCCTTGGAACCAAGAATTGAGCTTTTAAACGTAAGACAGGGAATAGAATAGGAAAAGCAGCACTAAAATCACCTACGCACCATGGCTTTTCAAGCCACATGCTTAGAAATATATGAGTTCTTGTAGAATATTAGTCTTATTTCTTACGTAGCTAAAATTACTTGCATGTTTCTGATATTTGTGTTGTTTACCTTCCCCCAGCGCAAAGTTTGAAATTATTCTCTGAATCTACAGAAGTCAGTAAAAAAAAAAAATAATTACAAAAAGCTGTACTGTTGATGTACATTGTTCAGACTTTTACTGGCTTTGCCCACAGGGACAAATCCTATTGTTTCAAAGTACAAACAGGAAAAGATACAGCCTGATCAATGGTTTATTTAGGTGCAGGCTTCCTTCAGAAAAGGAGCATACACTTTCCCCCTGCTGATGCTAAGATGCAAATTAAACTAAGATTTGGTATAAAAAAAATGTATCCAATGCCATCAGCATGATTATCCTCTCTGTTCTGGGTAACAACAGAGTATTTTCTCAGAATTATTCTGTTGTGGAGAATACAATACTTAGCTTAATAAATAAAACCCAGTTTCTACAGTAAGACTGATTATTTTTACATCAAATAATTCTGTATTTAATGTAGGTCCATACGATGCCGGCACACACTTGGAACAACTACTGGTTGCCTTGTTAAAACATAAACCTCAAAGTTGCTAAAAATAGCAGTAACTAGTAAGAATAAAACAAAACTGTCCCAGAACATTACAGGCACCTGAAAATAAAAACTGAAAAGGAGATGACTTAAGGGATTTTCAGTAACATTTAAGAAGTAAGAAACAGTRTAACCTTTAGGTTTAACGAGCATTACAATGCATCAATTACAGAGACATAAGTAATTTAAGGGAAGAGCATTCACTGGCAGTGAAGTTTGGTCACAGACTTCATTTGCTTCACAGGGCAGGGACAGCACCCTGTAATTAACAGTTATGGTCAGAAGCCGTGTCTAAAGCTTGTTACCTTCTCGCAGCACGCCTTTCTCACAAAGCTGGAAAGGTGAGAAACTCCCCTTCTCCACTGACAGAGGACACTTCATCTCCACGTATCGCTGCCGCGCAGATGTGGTACTAGAAACGTATTTCAGACCTGCAGGAGTGACCCTCACATGCTTCTCCGGTTGTTAAGGGTACTGGCACAGGAGCAGGAAGATGTCCAAGCAGCAGCCCCTACTCGCCACTTAAACAGGTTTTTGACCTTTGCTACACCCCCAGCCTTGTATTAGGAGGCACTGCTTGACAGAGACTAACCAAACCTATTCTCCTCTTTCCTAGGTAAGAAGCCTCTTTGTGTAAAACCATCCAAAGTAAGACTTAAGGTACGGCACTTTCTTGCTAAATCTCATCTTCTGACTGATTCACCAAAGATGCTTATTGCTGCTCCAGACAGGATGAGAGGAAGGAAACACACGTAGAAACATGCCTAGTGAGGGTCTAACATGTAGGAGATCCGTGCTGATTCTAGCAATGACTTCTTCTCAAAAACTGAGTCTACTTCATATACGAATGGGAGGATGTTCAATGACACAGATGATACTGAAAACGTTGCTGATTCAGCAAACGAAATGTGCTGATCAACAAACTGATGACCAGCACAACAGAAAGATCAGTGAAGGCCAAACTACGTATGATAGTTAACTTTTATTTATTCTTCCAGCTGTTTGTCCAGTCTTTCCAGCAAGTTCACACAAAGTCAAACTTTGAATCCGAAAGATTTGGTATTACTTCTAGCACAGTGGATTACGTATGCAAAATGTAAGTTTTCACTTTAAGGACCTTTGGAAAATTGTGCATTAATGGGGCTTAATAACTAGAGACTTACTGCATTTTTTCAATAAAAATTATGACAGAATAGAATTTAGGCTTCTCAATATGTTTGTAACATTGCTATTTTTCTCCTTTGTTTTGTGGTTCTTAAACCAATGAAACTAGCCCAAGTCTGATTGCTCATTTTAATTGCATGTATCACATAATAGGAAAAAAAGCGCTGCAAGTCTCATCGCCATTAAACTGGCCACAATGGATATTATCATAAAACAGGAGATAACAGAAATAACTCCAACTTATTAGATTACAACTTCTGTGGCTAACTTAAATGCCTTCGACACATACTTGATTTGATATAAAATTATTCAAACTAACTCTCTTTTCCGATGTAGTATCTATATGGGAATCCTCCTTCTGGAGAGAAGAGTTCACTCATTTCCATGTTTTTCCTCCCAATACCCCATTTACAGTGCTAACACCCCCAATACATTCTTCTGAGAACTACCAGGAAGAGCTCCATAAAATACTGTGCAGGTCAAAGAGTACAGGGTGGCTTTGAAATAAAAGAAAATGTTCATTAAATATAAGAAAAATGCCTTTTCTTTTAATCTGAAAATTGATAGGCTTGCAGACTTTATCTTAAACAGTTCCGTTTTTCAACTTTTCTACCTTTTTTTTTTTTTTTTTTTGAAAATACTACCGGTTGTGGCATGACATAAAATTAGACTGAAACCATCCGTTCATTTCCATATGTGCTTGAGAAAAGTTGGTGAAACTATTGAATTCAACAGAAGGAATTGCTGGTTTAGGCTTTTTATATCCTCAAAGTCTTTTCTTAATGGCCTCTCAAACTCTTAGTCCTTTAATAATAAAGCAGTCCTTTGTCCAAAATTACTAGGACTGAGGTGAAGGATGTATTTTTGGTTGAAAATGCATACTAATTCTGGAGAGTGGACCTCCTTTTGAAACATTTTGCAATTGCTAGCCTTTGAATCATGATAACTTCTGAAAAGATAAAAAAAATACTGGTGCCACTTGGACAATCGGTATATAAAGCAAACACTGTGTTCATGAGGCAATCACTACAACACTGAATCAAACACAAGGTTATAAAATATAAGATTCCAAGAATCTACTGATGCAACTTGAGGGTTTGGTTTTTACCTTTTGAAGATGCTAGAGATTGTTTCTATCAGATTTTGAACACTATGAGAACCAACGTTTTTCATGAACCATCCTCCTTCTCCCTAAGCTACTCATTCACAAGAGTTAGCTTATTTGTGAATGTGTGTGTGTGGCTTTGACTTTCACCTGAAGAAATGCAGACCACCAAATAATGTCTGTTCTCAGTCATTTAAGGCTGTTCAGTTACGGTTTTGCTATTCCCATAAAACCATTACCCTCCACATCTGCTGTAAGTCTTGGTTTGCATGCAAAAGCCTAATGCAATGCCTCCACTGAGGGAATTCAGGCTCAGACCTTTGGAGCCCTTTACAGCCCTCAGATAATGCAGCGAGAGTCACAAGSGGGTGGGTCACAGGACAGAATATGCCCCCTCCTCTGTAGATTTGCAATAAGGCTTCTGATTTTGTTTGCAGCTTAATTTCCAGCCAAGAACTTCAGGATTAAACATAAACTAAAATTTTGCCTATAAACTAGCTAAAAATACCTGTAGTTTCTAGAGGTGAATTATTTGCATAATTCTCAATTATTAAGCTTCACTGCTCAAAACCCATCTACATTTCCTAGGTGGACATTCCCCTGGAAAGCACTATTTTTAATGTAAAATAACAAGTTTTACAAAGGGTAGCAGAATGCTGCCAATCAAGTAGTTTGATGAGATTTCATTGCATAAGCAGATAGTGGTGCTATAGTGAGTAATTTCAAGTTAAATGTTTTCCAGTGCCACTGTATCATCTGCATACTATTCATTTAGTTCCTTATATTTAGCAGAAGTAGCGCACATTTTCCATATGCCATTTATAAGCAACATACACACTGTTAATTTTATTCCTTACTGGAAAGTACCCTGGTCTATTTACAAATTAATTTGGGAAGTGACATCGTGACAGCTAGCCCCAACTGGCGCGCCTGACACAAGCATGAAAGAAAGGATGAATAGGTGGGATTTTGCATCTGGCATTTCAGAATCAGGGGAGGTAATGTTTCCAGTTATATACACTTAAAATTATTTCTGAGAAGACGTGTTGAACTTAAGCATTAAGCTAAATACCTATAGCCCTACATTATTTCATCAGTTATTTTCCAAGACATCATTCATTCCTTTGTTGAAAGTTTGCTTCTTAGCAGTATTTATCTTACTTGGAAAAATTACAGGTCTATGAAAGAGCTTTATTTTGTTATACTGATTTATATAACTAGTTCCTTGCACATTGGTACTAGAGAAGTAGAACTTTTTCATAATGGCAGGGGGAGTTCATTAGAAAAACACCAAAATTGTACAACTGGAAATAAAAACAAAGCATAAAAGCATAGCATTTCATATAAGATGAGTTTTCAATTGAAATATTATAAAAACCCTCCAACACCCTGCCATATTAATATCAGACCAACCTGAAAGGCACTGAGAATTGAGCTGTGCAACTCATATCCATACCTGTGAGAATAACAACCACAGTGAGATCCAAACCTCCAAGGCAGAATATGGCACTGTACAGTCCATTAGGCATTCCTGGTACATACGACAATTTTATATTTTCTTAGGATAAGCTGGAAATGTTAACTAAATATACAAATTACATAGTATTTCCGTGGAAAAAAAATCCAATTTACACCATCTGAAGACAAGGAAACAAGGCATAACATACGGGACATTGTTGGCACAAGAAAACGTTATCACATCAAAAACGCCTTTTTAAATTTAATCCAGTGGATATACAAAGGAATGGTGGCAGCAGAGGCAAAGGGACAGGACRAATACCAAACATTCAGTTTTAAGCATGCTAGTGAGGTCTTTGTTTCAGCAATCTGACAAAAACTGAAGCTACCAAAACCATTTCAGAGGCAAGAAAGCACCTATCAAGACAGTCCAACCCATTTCCCGGCATTCTTCTTGTGGGCTGACACATGCAGACTGAAGGATCTGTCCAGAATCGTCTCCGTGCCYGAGGCTGCCTAAAGCTTCCCGTTAGCAAATGCTGCCTCCTGGAACTGAGGGACAAACGTTTTGAAATACGCCCTAGTGAAAAAACAGAAAATGCATGGTTAGGAAGGAGTAAACTTAGAACATGGTGTGTGCATGTATGTAGCCAGGGTTTTAACAGAGAAGCATAACGTTACCATGCTCAGTCCCTTATTAGATCTCATAAATGGGTAGAGTTTTTCTTACAAGGTTTTAGTACGCAGCAGATCCATACACTTCAGCTTTCTAGACCCAGCAGTACTTCTTTCTTCAGTGTCCTCACCACTAACCTCTTAATGTGGTCAACTGTTAGAAGACCCCGATGAACTGTCTGTATTTTATCCAATGCAAAGCTCCAGAGATAAACTGTATTATGCACTGAAAAATAAACCTTTGAATGGCTGTAAAAGAGAGAAACACTTCGAWGAGCCACAAGTGTGGCTATGCCACTGCCTGCAGCATTTTATAACTGGGACTTTTTGATGCAGTTGATGTTCACCATGTTCCTGGGATAAAAAGGTTTGTGGTTTTTTTCCCCTATATTGAAAAAAGCTTCACATATGGTACCAAAGGCCCAAAGACAGACAAGTCAATGGAGCAGGAAAATCGTGAAGAGAAGTCAGAATACGTGCAGGAGATAAGCCCTTTATCTGTCTCCTCACAGAAACCTTGACACAATACAGAGTCACTGTCGATGGCAGTAGTTTRCATAAAATGTAGTGAATAAATACTAACACTTTGGATGAACTGTAATTCCTTTTATTAGACTTYGAAAGTCAGAACATTCTTCTATAAATTAAGATGTGCTTTGTATATTTTGGATCTTAGTCTATCTGGCTTATAAAGAATTGGGTGACTCATAAATCTGTAAAATGAGCTGATCCTAAGTATCCAAAACTGAGTTTGAACCGCACCTTTGAGTTTACTGCACTGAAATACTCAACCGTGTACTAAACATATTGTATGTGTCCCAATGACACCCTTTATTTGCAAGTTATATTAGAAGCTGCTTCATCATTCTGACTACTACTTCCTGCACCGAACTTTCACTTTCTCTACTTTTTTTTAAAAACATTTTGTTTTCTGTTCATATCACTGGTCTTTATACATTTCTATGCAAGGAGAACCTCCTCCTGTTCTCCCCACCAAAAGATAAAAAAAAAAAAAGAAAAAAGAAATCCAAAGTGAAAATAGCGGCAATTATGTCCTGAAGCAAACATACGCTGATCATCTTCACAATCATGATATATATTTCATAATTCGGGTAGAAGTTCTGGCAATCATTGAACACCAATCACACCTCCTCACATCTAAAAACGTTGCAAGACCACAAAAGAGAACGCTTCCCTCTCTTTGTGAAGTTGTGCCTGTCAAATTAATTAATAGATAGCTGCAGTCAGCTTTTGTACAAAAGCTGTAAACACGCACGAGATGCCGTCCAAAGGTTAACGGAGCAATAGAAAGTAAAAGCATTTGTGGACTGAGGAGCTGAGCCTAGAAATGGAAAAGAAAAGCAGCAAAACCAGCACACAGATTTTATGGCATACACAGATTGTGCTGTGTATTTACAGAACACACTCTGATTTATTGATTCAAAGTTCAGAAAGCAGCCCTCGTAATTATGCCCACAGAAGTGATTGTTCATCCTGGCACAGACACATACATAAACCAGCTGAGAAGGTACGCCTGTCATCTGATCTTAACAGTTGAATGCCATTTCTGTATTTGGGTGTTTATAGCATACATTTGAAATTGTAGCCTATGTATGTCCCGGTCAGCTCTACATCATTTTGCTAGCTCAAGGAATATCACTTGCACATTGCAATGCCAGGATCTATCATCCTTTTATTTCTCCCTGCATTATCTGTCCTAACATTGAATTACATTTCCTCTTCTCGCTTATTTTAAGTAGCTTCTTCCTCCCCCTTTGATAGCTTCTCTGCAGACTCTTCTTCCACGAACATGCTCTTCTTACTGACTTGATAAATGTTACTTAAAACTTCCCTCTTCCTAAATTGTAAAAATTCTTCACCATTACATGGGATATAAACATAATTATTTTCCCACATTTTATTTCTTTTCTGAAACACCTCCTTTATAGCATTTCTGTGCTTTGTATTAAAACCACACTTACTGCATTACATTTCAATGACTTTTCTGTTAGGTAAATTCCAGAACAAATGCTTCTGATACCACATGCACCCTCCCACACCACCTTTATCTACACCAGCATCCTTTCTTTTCACTGATTCCTGCAGTAGAGCTTGTATCCTTTGCCGCAAAACTAAATCTAACACCTCCCTACAGTCTGATCAGATGTACTATTTCAAAGAGGATGTTATTTCACTGGTAGTTCATATGAACCTCTTGGAGATGTTTCATACACTACAAAAATTCCATTAGTACTTCATAATTTGTAAATGTCTAATTTTTTCTTTCCGTACTTTAAAGTACATGCTTAAGTTTGCCCTTATCATTTGTKGTCTTGTCCAGACTGAAGCAAATGTAGTACCAAACGTTTACCCAGGATATGTTCTGCCATTTCTGCCCCTCTCCCACACACCCTAGGTATCTGAGATCGAAGAGATGTTGGAAAAAACATTTGGATAATTATGGTTCATCAAACACACACAGAAAATAAATTACCCCCACCCCCTACCCCAAACCAAAACAAACAAGACCCTGCAAAGAGGTCCAAAAGCACAATATACTTGATAGGACTGTATCAGCCACCACATATTTAATAGACTGAAGAGGAAAGATGGAGAACTTGGAGAAGGGAGGTTAAACCGCTTCGATATTAATGAACACTGCATATAGGGAGGGAATGGCAAGTATTAGTATATAAAAGTCACAAGACTTATTTTCAGTATATATGAAGTAGAACAGGCAGCAAAGACATTACTCACTAATAGAGCTTGTTGGAATTTCTTTTTTTTTTAAATCACATGACTTTTTCAATGGAAAATTACATTTTTGCCCAGTTGCGTGCATTTCTGTGGGAACGCTACTGAGTTTCCATCAGGAAAAGAAGGAAAAGAATGAAGTACTTTTTGGTTTGGRTTGACCTGAGAAGAGATGTACTGGTTTGTGGAACTGAACCTAAACAATCAGTTTGATATTAACCTGCTTACTTGCGGTCCAACATCTCAGAGATGATGTATCTAGTCACACAGACAAGGCCCTGGTGCATCACAGGAGTTGTAAGTATAAACATAACAGCAGAAGTAGTCTCTTCAAAGGACCCACTCCATGAAGAATGATGGGATAAATCATTAAAATTTCTGCTTCCAGAAGGCACTGTGCTACTGCTAGCAGATGCATTATAGTGTCACATTAACTGCATTTTTTCTTCACGTTCCAAGCAAAATTTTTTTTCGGAACTTTTTCTTTTCATCTGAAGTTTGGGACAAAACCATATGTTAACATATTTGAATTTCCTGTGAAACGGAAATTCTGACATTTTTTCTCCCCTGCAGAGATTACCCGTAAGAAGGAACAGAACAAGCACTAATTACTGGCCGAGTGAGTAAGTTTCATCTGTCAACCAACTGACATTGAGGTCAAAGTGTACATGCTTCCACACAGACAGGACCATGACATGGACATATTATGTCACAATGGATTACACAAAATAACTTCAAAAGAAATACAAAATTTTCTGAAGGACAATACTCTGCTACAGACTGGATGGTAAGGGCCTCTTTCACTTGACGTACTATTCCTTTTAGAAAGGTTTTAAATTGATAGAAACACTCATACACCAGCATCCTGAACATACAGGCACAGACAAACGGTGAATGTAAACATGAACTTTGGAAAAAGATTAATTTCTCACACCCTATTCACATAAACCTATTCACACAAATTTACACCCTCAATAACTATGATCTGTGCTACACCAGAGGAATTCACATAAAAATCTCTCCATTTTTTTTTGTTTCAGCCACTTTGCCACATGATAATTTCAAGTATCTCAGAAGTGTTTTGAAATTGTTATTTTTACATCCACTAGATACACTTTTCAGCTCTAGAGAACTGTTATTAAAAAAAATTTCAGTAATTTGGGTACCTGTTGAATTACACTGCAGATGCAGAAAGCTAACCTGATCTATGGTTTCTCTAGGCTGTGTCACATGGCAGAAATCAGTTTTTGCTCAACGCTTTTTCTCCTTTCTGGGAAACATCGAGTTCCTTCTTTTTCCTGCTTTACCCTACCATRTTCTTGGTGGGTCCGTGTCACACTGACCTTCACCAAGCTCAGAAGAACTGCATAAAATGCTCCCTCAAGTACAGAGAAACTGGTTTGTATGAAGTCCACAGATACTCTTTACGTGAGTGTTGAGTACAATGGCTCCACATCCCTCTTGTAATGGTTTAGATCTTAGCTTGAACAGTGTTTAAAGAGCTGCTTTCTCTTAAGCTTAGAGTGGGTGCCAATCTTCATACGCATACAGGCACAAGTCTAGCTCTTTGTTGAATGTCTTACTCTAAGAATCTATTGTTTTTTGTCTATTTGTTTTTGTTCCCTCAAATGGTCATTTTCCAAGTTCAAGGTAGCAAGTTATGGGGTTTCTGTGGAAATTTTTCTTCAGCACTCCAGAAAACAACACATTTCATTGTAGTTAACCACTATATACACTTGATATGGTACACTGAATTTCAGGTGCTACGCTCAAGGACATCTGCTGAGAGTAAAGCACTTATCTTTCCTTCACCTTATTATCCAGTGGAAAGAAAGTCTTGCTATTGCAAATGGTAAGTATCTAAAACAAGGTAAAATTGGATCACTTGTTGTTTACATGTTTTCTAGTGATACATAACACTGACTGTGGTACAAGGTCTCCAGAAGCCCATACATATTAAATCCTCGGGTGTGGGTTTGCAGTGCTTAAAACATACTTGACTCAGAATCCACATGCTTTTGTGAAATTTCATTCTAACTGTAATGTTTTTTCCAGTATAACGTAGTGCTGGGTTTTTAAAATGTAGTTGGTAGAAAATCTGCATTGATCATTTGATAATAACCTTTTGTCTTCAGATTCCTATGCTGAAAATCTGCAAAGATTTTAAATTATATAGCTGCGATCTCCCATCAAACAACACTTCACATATACTTATGGTGAAAGCATTCTAAAACTGTAACACACTTGTTTTCTGCTCTTGCTTTTGCTTAACTGGTGCTATAGCCAACTATACAATGGTGTTCTAGTTACCACTCATTGTGTAATAAAGTTAAGAAGATTTGTCTAGGTGTTTCTATTTCTCTTAACACCTTCATGTGGCAAATTCGGAGCAGAACATAGAGATTCAAACTCCACAAGGAAAAAAGCATAGAAAATGCTRTACCAATGAGATTTCTGCTTTTTGTGTCTGGGGCAAGGCCATTCATCATGGGGTGATGAATCATCTTCCTAAGTCATTCACAAAATAGATTCCCCTTAAACTCCTCAGTTCAAGAATGCCAAGTTTTTCAGCACGCTGGTCTCAAATTCATCCATGCTAGCGCTATTTGCACTCATATTTTATGTGTTTCAGCTCAAGATGTGGGAGTTTCAAGTGCCTTTTCCATCTAGAGATGATTTGAGGAAAAGGAACGGGGTGAAGTAATCCTGAGGGTCCACATCAAGTACAGACTTAGCTGTATAGCAACACGTCTACTACCAACACAGCGTATTCTGCCCTTGCACATTCTTTACTAGCAAATGAAAGCCCTTGAGCCGAAGTCTCCATCTTTTCACAAAGACACATGGGCTGTCATTACTTTTTCTCACCCTATCAGGCGCACATACTGTGTTCCTTCTCATCAGAAGACAGACTCAGTTTATTGTACTTGGATTTTTCCTACTATTGGCTTTGAAAGCAAACTTTATTCTTAAATACTACCCATTATTTCAATATTCTAATTCATTCTTGTAAAATGTTTTAGTATCTCCTGTGACTATGGTTTAATTCTGAAAATATTAGGCTCTACGTATAGAACAACCTTAGTGTATTCAAAATCATAGTAGCTAGTATATTTGATAAATACATCCCTTTTCTCCTAGTTTAGGCCAGGCATACAGGAAAACGTGGGTTTCTTTTCCTCAACCTTTTCAAGCTAATATATCTGACTGGGCCAGGCACTCCTGTAGTCGTGGGGATCTCTGAATAGTTCTATTCTTCCAAGTCTTCTGGAGTAGGGTCTGTAGCTAGGACACCCTTCTCCTCAGCAGTCCTCCTTTGTCTGAATTCTTCAGTAAGCTTAACAGTGAGTTTATGTTTGAATACTCTGCAAACACTTATTTACCCCAGAACTGAGGTGAGGACTGAATTGTACCCCTTTCAGCTGTATTAGATACAGCTGAGAATCTCAGGCATTTGCCCTAACTGCTGTCCATTTCTTTTAGAGGAGTTGCAACTCTGGGATTTGCATCATTTTGCATCCTATATTTCTTTCCTTCTGCACCCTAAAGGAACTGCTGCAAGACATCTAAAAGTTTCTTCAAATCCACTGAATCCTAACAGAAAATAATCCAGTTCAGAGACGACTGATCTTCATAAATTAGCTAGAATAGCAACGTTCTCCCCTCTTCCAATTAAATTAGGTGAAAACAGGAACTAAGAAGGGCATAAGTCAGAGTAAAGGACAGCCTGAGGCTTCTTGAGGTCTTTGACCTATTCCTCCCAGACTAGTAGTATTATGCTGACACTTTGCAATAAAATCTTGTTATAGAAATTATTTCAACAGCATAGCCATATTAGAATTATAAAAGAGCTTCTCCAGGCTTTATCAACGTCACCTGATTATTCACTTTTTGAAGTACAAAGTATTTTTGCACAGAGCATACATACATATGTAGCGTGCCTTTGTATTTTTATGTTCCTGTTGCAACTTGTTTTGACACAATGAAAACTTGTTTTGAAAATACTGAACACCTACGACAATCCCTTCTGGGTGCCAGACAAGACGATTTGTCCTCCCGTGACTACACAGAAGGTTTGCTTCATGGAACCCCTAATAATTCATCTCCTGTGTAGAAGATATTTACCATAACTCTCCAAACTCTCTAGGATTTGCTGTTTGTTTGTAACAGAACAAAATCAAAGACACCAACCTTTCTTTTTTTTACAGAGTTGTTTTCTTTTTAAATTCCATTTGTCAGGAGCTATCTAATTCAACACGATTAGTCCTAATTAACAAAAGGAACTTAATAAATTGTTACATGAATTCCAATAGTGGGTATGTATTTAGGTCATATTCCATATGAGTGCTCATTAGGTCCTTAACAGGTGGTTATACCCTCCTCCTGCATCTCTACGCCTTGCGTTTAACAAGGGCTGAACGCAGAAGTGTGGAAACCTACTGAAAGCCCATCCTTTTAGTAGGCCTCATGCCAACGTTTGAGGCACAGTTTTTTCCTTGTAAACTCAGACGCGAGACATTTAAACCTCTTTGCTATTTTTACTATATATAATGCATTAAAAACATATTTCCATTGGGTGAACCATGTTGTCTATTTATTCACAGGCACTTCCACAGCATTCCTCACCAAACTAAAGAAACACGAGCACTCACAGCGGAGCAGAATAACCCAGCTTCCTGCTCGGGGGTAACTATGGGGTAACAGGGGATTAATTCTACGTTAGATGTCTTACGACACCTCTATTATGAGAAAATGATTGTTCAAACAAATTATCGTTCTCTCCAGATCTAAGATATTACAATGACTGAAGTGACAAATAGTTCTCAGCACTCTAACTTTTGGTTGCGTAGCTGCAATCAGGCTGTAGCAGGCAGGCCCACAACATGGCCGGCCGCCAAGTGGCAAAGGCTCAGGAGCTAACGAAAATCAGGACTATTATGGCATGCGCCAGGCGTTCGGGAGGCAGCAGCATTTCTGAACCACCGTTCGAATCCGAACATCACTAAAAGTTATCCAAGCACAGYGGCAGAATGATAAAGGTACCTTCCAGGATTTCTTTATCGCTTCAAATACACATAACGATACTTGGCAYGTATTCATGTTTCTAAACTAAGCTTCTTGACGGTATGCTCTTTGGGATGTGGTTTGTAATTTCCTTACTAGGCAGCTTTATCTATAGCAAATATTTTGCTTTTATGTGAAACACAACGTCTACACGGTTCTCTATTTTATACATCTCCAAAACTGGCGATGCCAAGCAAACATCTGAAGTGTTTATACAACAGCAAGACAATAGTTCTTAAATTACCGGTACTGTAACTGGCTAAACACACAAATGTACAAAGGAGTCAGTGCACAATGCCATTATGCTGCTAGCAATTTTTTTTTCCAGGTGCCAAACAAATTAGTCACATAATCTCTCCTCCTCTTCTAATATTTCTATCTCTCTACCTCCTTTTGCTGTGATTTACCTACAAGGAGTTTAGCAAACTTCCTATGGCCACTTCTACCTGCCAGTCCACACAAGGCACTGACTGTGCAGCCAGGCTGATGGACAGAACAGTAATCAAGAGAGCTGGAGGGCTGCAGTGGGCAGCCATCAAAATGCAAGTTTTAAAGAAATACTGTTGCCTTCAGCTCCGTTCATAATATTACACGACGGAAAATCGTCTCCAAAATTACAAACAAAACAAAACATGTGCTACCAAAACCATAACAGGAAATAGAAGTAGTAGAACTAGTGAAACTAAGTACACATCTGAAGTTTAAACATTAAAATTCACTCATGTCCAAAAGCTGTTTTCTGTATTTTACTAACAATGCCTTTTTCCTCCAGAAGTTCTTGTTGGAGTTATTACCATTTCTGATTCAAGTCAAAGAGAAAGGTACAAGAAATTATTATATTTAGACATGTTTTTCAATGGTTTGCTGATTGCAGAAATAACAAGTGGCTTTACCCCATATGAAGCAATCAGAAATAAAAATTAAATTTTCATTTGGTTATACATTTGTGTGACTGTTCCAAAAAAACATATCAATTACTTTTACAAATAAAGTCAAGAATTCAACATAGCTCTGCTGCAAAAATTAAGACGACTTTGCTGTCCAACTTACCATAAAGCAAAATGAATCTTGACAATCTGTTCAAATCACAAAACAACCATAAATATAACAACCTGACTAAAGGCAAAATATAAAGGAAGGGAGTTCTAGGGAACTGCTGCGGAGCCAGSACTGTAGTTCATTATGTAGGCTGGCAATTAATGTTTATTTTAAACCAGCAGCATAAGTAGGGTCATCACTTTGCAAAAGACGGTAACTTTGGTTCCAAGAATATACGTGCTCCCAAACGCATGGACCTTTACTGACAACTACAGATAAAAATTACAGCTACTGGACATAATCAGTGCATATAGATCAAGGCCAGTAACTATGCAAGCAACTGTTTTGAATCATCTGGAAATCAAGATTCTGGGATTTATTCTCTACAGGTTTCTGATATAGATATTTGGGAATTTACAAAGGTGTATGGCACAGACACAGTAGCTCTAAGTGTCCCAAAGCATACGTAGCAAAATGAACCTCTCATTTTGAAACAGTTTTATCAATGCCTTCTGCTTGCCAGTTCAAGAGATAAACACTTCACTTCCTTCACCTTCTCCACAATGTACATAAATAGACTTGCTTCAGTCAGATGAAAGCTTGTGGTCTTAGATCATAGCAAACTTTGCTTCTGCTTGCTTAACTTCCATTTTCCCCTCGGGGATTACTCAGTGCCAGGGTAGCGGGTGTCTGTGAAGGGGGCACTGGAATATCTCYGTCACAGCATGGTCACTCCACTTCCTTACCAGTGGATCATGAGAATGATATTCCAAGGCCATCATGGAAAAATTCAATCTTCATACAGTCTTTTTAAATACAGTGCTAATTCACAGGAAATTTCCAGTCCTATGAGCTACAGTGTGACAAGCCCGCTCTATTTTTCCTATTTGCTGAAGTGCCATAGCCATATTTTTCCACTCCAGGTAAAGGTTAACTTCTTAAAGAGATACTGTTTATTCAAGACACTTATTATTTCCTCCTATCTAGGCTACATAAGTGCACGCTGAACTCTATTGTTGGAGAGCAATTATTTAGCAAATTATTTAGTAGATTTGCAGGAGAGAATCAATGCCAGACAAGATGCAACTAGGAACCTCTTCTAAGTATAAAAGGCAGGGTGAAGAATGCGATGAAATAAGGAGAGGGGAAAGTAGGGACGATATAAGAAGCAGGAGAAAGCAGAAAAGACTGGTCAAAAACACATTCAGGAGTGAGGCTTGTAAGGAAAGACAAGCGTAGAGATTGAAGAAGAGAGGAGATCACAGAAGTAATAATAGAATTTGAATGATCTTTAAGAGATTATTGAATCCCTTAATTGTACTTCAGAGGCAGAAATGAAGGGTTACACCACAGATGCATCCACAACGAGTCTGACAACCAGCATCCCTGAAAACAAAGTTTGCTTGCAGGTGAAAGTACTGATTTCATCATGCCATCCGCTTTGCTTTGCCAGATCGCTTATCAACAGGGGCCGAAGGCAACATACCAAAACATAAAAGAAACCTCCTTGGATATTCATTAGGACAAACCAGTCAGAAGGAAAGGGATGAGATGCCACACATCTATGATTATATAAAACATATTAAAGAAGTTATTTCTCTTTGCTATTTAAAAGATATATGTCGGCTATTAGAAGTAAGAGGAAATTCCTAAAAGGTCAGCGACCTCTCCAAATAGGGAAAACAGACAGAAACAAACCTTAACACTTATAGGTAAAAGGAGAGTAATGCAGCTCAAAAATGAATTTGAGGAACAAATTAGCTGTGGCCCTCCAAATAAAAACTTGTCAAACAGTACAAAAGCTGGTCAAGAAGTAAAAAGAATGCTCAGAAGAAATACAGTCACAAAGAATAAATGAAACACGTTGTCATCCAAGTTCACTGTGGAGGTGCACAAACAGGCTACCATACCAGAACCCTGCTTTGCAAGGGATGTACCGAAAGATCCGACTCACACAGAAATGTCAGCCAAAAAGGTAACGAACAAATCAACAAAACGCACACAAGCAAATCAGCAGGCTCAGATGATATTCACACCCGAGTTCTAGAGGAACTCAAGTGTGAGAAAGTTAAACTCTTAAATAGCTTGTAACCTCCTGCTTAAAACAGCTTGGTACCAGAGAAGTGCGATGTCAATTAAAAAAAGGTCTGCGAGCATAGAGAGAACTGTGGACCAGTAAATCTCCTGTCCATACCTTACAAATTGGTAGAGACTGTTATAATAAACCATAAGTTTATAAAAAGCCCAGAATTAGTGGACTTGAGTAAACATGATATATAGGGCAGGAGTCAAACTTATGCTTCACAAATCTCTTATTTTCTTAAGGTAGCAAAACCACGTGGACAAGAAAGATTCCAGTGACACACACTGCCTGACTTTCCTACAGGCATTTGGGAAGGTTTTTCAAAGGCTTTTAAAAAACTGAATTACCGCAGCAGGAGAAAAGATCCATGAGCAGATAAATAGCAGGTCAAGATAAGAAAAAAAAAGATAGGAATGAATGATGAGTACTATTAGGGTGAAGACACCTGAGAACTGCACAGAAATGGGTGTTTTGACCTGTGTTGTTCAACATATTCCTACATGATCTGCAAAAGTGAGCAAAAGAAGATGGCAAAGTTTGCTAATGCTAACAATTTAGTCAGGGAAGGAAAAATGAGGTACAATTATGAGGAACTGCAGATGGTTCTTACAGCACTGAGAGACTGGGAGATAAAATACCAGGTAAAAAGTCAATATTGACAAACATAGAAGGGAGATATGTGAGGAAAAAGACTTAATTTTACATACACAAAACCCACAAAAACAGATAGCAAGGAGATCTTGGTGCTAAAATGTCAGTGTAATCTTCAGTCGTACACAGAAAACCAAATCAGATGTTATTAGAACCTGAATAAAGAGTAAACCAGACAATATAAATGCATGGTGAGTGTATCATGAGTAACATGCAGTTCCCTGTCTCAGAAAGAATACGACAGAAATAGTAAAGGGACAAAGAAGCGGGACAAGGGCGATCAGAAACATGGAAAGGTTCTGTAGAAGGAAGGAGTGAGCAGAGCAGGAGAAAAGGTGACAGAAGAGACGTGAAGAGGTTCATAAAATCATAAAGGTTATAGAGGGGATCAGTGGATTAATTATTTGCTGCCTCTTTTCATACAAGAGCTAGGGGGTAACAACCGGAGCTAGCAGGAGGCAGGAATGCAAAAAGCCTCCAAAGCTTATTCTTCACACCACATGTTATCTGTGCAATCCCTTGCCGCAGAATTTTGTGATGTTATGATGTGGGTTCAAAAAGCAATCAAACAGAAGGAAAGCTAGGTAGGGCTATTGAATAGAAATGTACCAATTCTGGATATAGAAATCCTTGACGATGGTAGAACATGCCAGGAATATACAACTACATGCTCTGCCATGCTCTTCCACAGGCATCGGCTACTGCCTATTGATAGAGACATGACGCTGGGCTAAGTGAATGTTTAGTTTGACCTAGTACGACCATTCTTTGTGTTTAACAGACCAATTACAAGTATTACCCAAAAGGGAAGACCATGGAGCTCACCTTCAAAAAACATGTGGATGTGGCGCTTCAGGACATGGTTTAGTGGGCATGGGTGCTGGCGGTTGACGGTTGGACTCGATGATCTTAAAGGTCTTTTCCAACCTTAATGATTCTATGATTCTATGATTCTACTATTTTTACTTAGCTGTTTATTTTGTAATTGATCAAGCAACAGCATTTATCTGGGCTATTAAACCTCAGCTCCTTCCAAAACCACATATTTCTCTCTACCCTTTTCTCTCACGCAAGGGAGGACATTTTTTTGCATCAGTTCCTAAATATAATTCCATGCTCTAATATAGATCTAGCAGCTTTGATAAATGTGTAATGGAGTTCTCTAATGAAGCCAAATCAGACAGTTTTATCATAGTACTTCTAGAACACCACCTAAGTGTGGTTATCTAAGAACCACCTACATTAAATTCTAGCCTTTAATTCCTACAAAGCAGTTGTCTTCCAGCAAGTGCTATTATATTCCACTTCTACCAAGCCAACTCCTCCAATCTCTTCTGTGCATTTCTCTTGTCAATATATGAGAATCCTTTTTTGCAGAAAGAATATTTACTATATATTGAAATGCACATATGTACAGTTCACACATGTGAATGTCTATATAAAAACACAGAAAAACTCGATGCCTAACAGATTTTATTTCTATGCACTTCCTATAGCACCTATATTCCTCATCTTTAAATAGTTGTTTTTCTTTTCCCAGTCAAAGCTTTAATGAGAAGTGACCAGAAACAAATACCCAGGCCCTTCTGTCTTGGCTGAAATCCACATAATGCATGACAGCACTGAAGATCCCTGGCAGGCACCTGTCAGAAACTAACATACCATAACTTAAGAGTCAGACTTAATTATCCAAGGAGACATTTAAAGAAAAGTACATGAAAAATATGACTCAAGAAGTGCGACTATCATGTGTATGCACTGTACTCTGCAGTGTATGCAGAGGAACAATGTAAAAAAAACCCCAATATCCTGGGAAAATTCTAATTAAAAGCTGTATCTATTCTGTCTATTATATCTTATTATCAAAATAATGTTGTTACTAAGGTTTGCTGGTAAACCAACTGCAGAACATGTTACAAGGACAAATGCAATCATTAAGTATTTTTATAAAGCATAATTTTTTCTATTTGCCTTTCTACTTTTCACATGTAATTCTGATCAGCTGACACTCCCACAGAAAATCAGAGTTTTGATTTAACAGTCTATAAAATCAGATTAACTTCTTTGTAAGCTTCACACAGCTGGGTCACCACATCTCTTCTCGCTATGGCTGTCACAGCATATTGGTCCTTTTGTGTTCTGAAAAAGAGCCCACCAGCGGCAACAAAATGTCAGCCTTACTCCATTTCAGGCAAGGCAATCACTTTTGTTCAGTTTCTGATGCCAGACTATCGAAAACTAAAGTTAAACAAGTGACCCAGCTCAGCATCTCACCCCTTAGTTTGTACCTATCCCACTGCTCTTCTCCAAAAAGAATCCTCTGAGCCTCGCAAACGTTCAAAGACACAAACACATAGGGAAGGATGATGTCCCTACGTTTTGTTCTTCTGATCCTTACTCTCTTTTTTCTAAATTTCTTTTTAAGTTTAAGGTAACATGCAACAGAGCCAGAGCCAGACAGCCAAGAAAAAAACTTTCTGAGGAGAATATATGTGAATGTAAACAAGTTTGTTTTCGGAAATCTACTCTTTAAAGATGCATAACCGTGCATGAAAATCATGTAATACATGAAAATACAATTTGCTACTTATATAAATAAGCAGAAAAAATACTGAAATACAAACCAAATAACAACAAATGATTTATTACCTTAATTACACCTATCAAGGAGAGAAGATTATAAAAAAGGTGCAATGTTTACATGTAAACTTTATAGTGAGATTCAAGGTAGCATAGGTAGAAAACAGAAGTTTCAAGGAAATAGAGAGATTCTTTAAAAGAATGCAGAATGTAGTAATAGACATTCTGCCTAAAATGTGAAAGAACTCTGACTTGGTAATAACAAAAATGGATGAGTTGAAAAACTGGCTAATGTCAATATAAAAAAAAAAAAAAATCATTAGGGCACTCAGAATATACTGAATACAACAGCAGGTCTTTGACATATTACAACTGAGTTTGTCTAAACAGCAACACAAAAATTGTCCCCTTTTTTCAAATGTCTTTTTCTTAGACCAAAAGATATATTTTCTTTCCTTACCAGGGAACATTAAAGCTTAAAGCAACCATTTCAGCCAAATAGCAACTAGCATCTTCACATGATAAACATCTCCTAATTTTAAGATATTCAAGGAAAAGGCTGAAAATGCTATGGCCCAGTGCACCAGCCTGATGCTTTCTAACCAAAGCACGCTTGCACTGAGCACGGACCATAGCTGCAGCCGCACTGGTGATACATACGTAGCTCGCACAAGATGTGTCTGCATATAGTCTTAAGCTGCACTTGACCTTATGGCAGAGCAACAGCCAATATACAGCTGGGAGCACTTGAGCCCTCTTAAGCTTTCACCCTTACAGAGCCCTGAGGGGTACGTAAAGTTAACACCACATTCAGCAAACACCGGTGAATTATTGTTATTCACCAATGTTATTCAGAAACCAGTTTTATCAGCCACCTTGAAAAAAAATATGAAGCCTCGGAACAACTTCTTATTGTGATACCAGTTTCCCATTCTCCTGCTATTTTTAATGACAAGCAGGTGGATTTATGTAGGATAAGAGAGTAAACTGAGTCCTGACTTGCTCTCCCTGAAGTATAACCTAAGTCTACAGAGCAGCACTGGGTCGGACAGAAATTGGGCCAGAGTGCATCTAAGAACTGAACTTAATTTGTATAAACAAACAAGCTTTATTTACAGTATTCCTTCATCAAATCCCAGGCTTAGAGTCTGCATGTTCTTTAAAGACTCCATTTATGTACACTTGAATGCCTATTTAAGCAAAAAACAAAAGAGCTTTCCCATGGAAACCGCACAGAGATGTTTTCCTTCACACGTACACCACAAACAAGGCTGCTAACTTTCCATAATTTACTGTATTTTCTTAGGCTTGCTATTGTATTTTAGGATCAAATCTTTTGGAGAAGCTGCTTACACAGGAGGCCACAGACATATAAATAAATGACCTAAGAGAGGCAAAGCCTGAGAAGTGAACTGAGAGGAAACAGCATCTTGGCAGCTTGTGAGAAAATTTTAATATTTTTGGTTTCCCTGTTTCTAGCTGGAGGAACAGGTTAAAATTTTGCGTTTAGTTGAGAAACAAGCAATCTGGAGGCATTTGGAATCACATTATTTAATCAGGACTTGATTTGTCCCTTAGAATTAAATCAAGCCAGAGGGCAATCCCTGGGCTAAGACAATAGCAAGCTTCAGTTACCAGATGTTATCTCTCAGCGAGGAATCTAAGCCAGTGGGCCCCAAAGGAGCCAGGTGATTTTAAAAACTGCTTAAGAGGACACGGAGAAAGAGAAACTCCATTTTGTCGACTTTGTATCAGACAGGCATAAATTGGTCCAGTTACTTCAGCAAGAACACGAGCAGTTTTTCTCTGTGAATGAAAAAGATCCTGCTAAACTGATACTCTGATCTGAGAATTTGCCTTTTAGATTTAGGTGATATGTGTCTAAGTGTGAATGCATACCAGCTACTTCTATATGTATGTATTTTAGGGGAGTAATTTTGCTCCTACTTATAATTACTACTGATTGTCTCAAGGCTACAGCAAAGGGTTAAGTCCTAACTTCAAAAGAGATGCCTACCTCTGCTGGGGGCCACAAAGATAAGCAAGGATACCAAGACTTTCAAGTTTAGCCCCTGAGTTGAAGGAATTSGATGGGCTCACCTGTTTGAAAAAAAACAAACCAAAACAAAACCAACCCTAGGAGAAGGCTRGGCACAGAATCAAAGTCCCTTTGGCATGAACTTATGACAGTTCTGCCCATGAATAAGCAGGCTGTGTTGAGTTGCTGAAAACCGAGGCAGGGCTTGCCAAAATTGAGGATGAGGAAATCTGAGTGATGGTATTCCAAACTTAGTGGTGCTTCTACATCCGATACAGCAATGCGCTATACATGCTTCATTCAATACATGACTGGACAGCTAATGAACCCAGTTGGTGCAAGAGCAAGCAAAAGCCATCCTTGACGGTGTCTTAAGCTACAGAGAGGAAGATGGTGTAAACTGATCCCTCAAGTGTCTGAGAGTAAGGGTGGAGAATTTGGTCAGATACCAGAACATCAAGTGGGAGATCCTGTGGCCCTAGAACAGTAGGGCCAGAACGATAAACAGAGCTGTTTTGTCTCAAAGGATGCCAAGCACTTGGGAGACTATTTGGCTAAGAGAAAAAATGACTACATATAAGCAAAACCTAATAGACAGTATTTACAAACACAAACAAGTTGCCTCTGATTTATCCAGGGCTAAATTTACTTCAGCTGAGCGGAATTACACTGTTTCTAGAGGCTAAATCACATATCCTTTTCTGCTTTTATTTGGGATGTTTTGACGTGGTGCTTGAACTAATACATTTAATTAGAACACTTTCCTATATATCTACATATATTCCCATATACTTGGTCCATAACATGGCTACAGTACAAATAAAGTAGAATGAAAAATTATTTGGTTGTGTTGAAACACACTAACCTATTCTAATTTTAAACACTGTTTACATAAAGTGCTCAATTGTGTTAAAAATCTTTCTTAAAATATGCTAACAAGTATCATAACATCATACTTTTCTTGATACTGATTTATTTATGGTACCTACTCAGGAATCACTAGTTGTTCCTGCAAGCAAAGCACTTTTAACTAGAGCAGCTTCTGTGTCTCTTTGCAGCTCAGTGATAGTTATTTCAGACATTGCAGCATACTTTCTTCCCCCGCTTCTCCTCATCTTTCTCATATTACGTATCCAGTGTAAAACTTAAATGCAAAAGCTCAAACGTAAGAGTGAATAACCTCACAAAAAGTACATGTTACAGTAAGTGTACACATTTAGTGCTTTTTAAAAGAACTGTTATAATACTTCTAAATTTCAAGTATAGGGCAGAGAAGTCCATTTGTATACACCCACTCATAAATGAATGCACTTAGACAGCACATAGGTACTTGTAAGCTTCCAGCTGCAAAAGAAATGCATTTTGTAGCACGGTCATAAAAAAAGCCACAGTAATGCTTCCAGTTATTTTATTTATTTTTTTTTAAACAAAATACTCATAATATTCTGCTAGAGAAAAGAAACAAGTCCACCAAAAAAAAAAAAATTGGATCAGAAATGGCTCTCCTAGACAGTATGATAGTAAAACCAAATACTAGCAAAAAAATTTCTATTTCAATGCCTCAAAATCCAAAATCAAATGTTACTTGATGTTCTCCATAAAATTCAAATTAGTATAAAATCTGCAAATGCTTCAGTCAATTGTTGTTTGCTTCCATCATTTCCAAATTACAATCAGTCTCTGACCATGCCATTCATTTGATTTACTCAGCTTGAACTATTTTCATTTCACTCTTATTTACGCATCTTTGCTAATTTAATTTAATCTTCTAACTGTCATTCAAAACGTTCATCCCAATATGCCTTGTTATTTATGCAGTTTGATGCCTTCACACACTGAACAACTGGTTATCAGCCTGCTTAAATCTCTCGCTGTTCTAACATTTTTACACTTTGCAAAATCTAAATACTGCAGCAAGGCCGTTGCCCATATTGCTCCATTCAGGTAAAATCTGTTTTGCTTCATTAAAAGACAGGGATAATATCTAGTATACAAAAGGGGCACCACTGCCCACAGCAGCTTGCCCTTGCAACAGAACCACTCTGGGGAGGCTGTCCTGTCATCTTTAACTAAAGGGGATACTCGGACTGAAGTGGTGTCTCCTCAGCCTGAAACACAGGCTTGCACAAAAACTGCAAAGGAAAGAGTCAGAGATTCTGTTTCTAGCCAACAGAAAAAGCAGTGAAGAAAGAGATATTCAGACTTTCAGATAACTTTCTCAAGTGCTGATAGGACTACCTCCTATGCCAGACTGGTGGTTTGCTCTACCTCCTCCTGTTTTTCCGTGTCTTTTTATTACTGCCTTATTCCATATCTTTCAGGTTTTTCTTCCTTGCTCTCTCCATCTCACATGCTTCCCCTTCAGGGTCCCCTGACGCCAACACAAAACCATGGAGTTACCTTGACTGACTGCTATCATGCAGATTGCTCCTGCTGGGGGCTATCTTGTCTGCTTAGATTGGAAGCTCGTTGGCGCAGAGATTGTCACCACTCTGTGCCCATACAATGCCTAGCAGAAAGAGTCTTCTTTTGATCAGTCCTCTGGCACTAATGTAATAAACATAATTAATAAAGCATCTGTCTGTACTCATACGGGAAATGCTAGGACTATATGAGAACTAGAACAGGTTAAGCTTTTATATAATGCTGGAAATGTACAGTTAAATCCATGAAATTTCCACCAACAGATGACTGTGTAACAAATGGAATATTTACTGGGAAACAGCAATCTGACTTACTTTGCTCTCTTGGCCATTTCATTGCCATCCCAGCGGGGGCTGTAAGGGTAATTCTTCTGGGCCTGGGAATACAGCTGGCCACTGTTAGTGAAGTGGTAGACGGACTGAAACGTTAGGGTTGGCTGGTCTCGAGGAAAGTAGAGGGGCAGGTCAACTGAAATAAAAAAAAAAGAAGGAAAAAAAAAGAAAAAAAGAGAGATATTATTACAACATTGCAGCTTTTTTTTTTTTTTAATTGAGAATATATCATTCCTTTCTATTGATTTAAAGGTGACAGAACAGGAGAAATTGATGATTACTTCTAAAATATACTTCCTCATTTGTTATACGTAATGATTCCAACATATTGCTGTATGGGACAATTTGCTTTATCAAAACATTTTTGTAAATTACATCATTAAAAAAATGTTTAGCTAGTGTATTTCTATGCAAATTGTAACATTTACACCATGATTATTTTGCTATAGAAAAAATAATGCAGTATTTTCCTTTATAGTGAAATTTTTGCTTTCAAAAATTCACAAAACACATTGTTTGTGCTTTGCATTCAAAAAACAAATTTATCTTTATTTGCTCTAGCCAATTAATTGTAGTGCCCCCATGGACATCAAAAGCATTCTCATTCTCATTTTCATTTTACAGCTGTCTGAGACTTAAAGTGGGGAAATGATTTGATAAAGGATGTAGAAAGATTCAGTCACATGAGCTGGAAAAGATCTCAACTTGCCGTCATCTGTTAGACAAAAAAACCCCCACAAAACCAAAAACACACTGCAAAGTCATTAATACCCAAAATATCTCGCTAAAAATAAAAATCAGAACCTCTTAGTTCCTTTTGCTTATCACTGTCTCATGATCAGCTAAGTCTGGCAGAACAATAAAATAGTCTACAACAGTTAATAATATGGTCAGAAACTGGTTTTTAACTTAACTTTTTCATTGCCAGATTTATACTTAAGTTTTTCTTGGTCTACTTTTAATTTCACGAGGCTTCAGAGATCTGTAGTTAAACTGAGTTTTGACAACAGACTTGAATTATTTACATTAAATGTCTAATCTAATACCAAAATTAACAGAAGAATGTGCATTTCTTTAAAGGTGTAGACTTCATTTTAAAGCACCTATGACTGTACTCTCTATTATCCTCCAAATCACAATTCTTTAATTCTGCACAATGAAAGAACACTGCAATGGAACAGTAACTCCCTGTAAATCTTAAATAATTTTACCTATTGGTGTAGCAGTAAGTGAAATAAATTAGTAAGATTATAATTCATCCATATGAGCCTGGGTTCTCAGTATTCTCTCTTTGTGACTTCACAGTCCTTTCTAAAGGGAAAGAAAGACTGCTGACTTAATAAACAGGTGGTAAAGACTGAAGTAGGAGCCAAAGCAGTTGGCAAAATCACTACAAACAGAATTTTAAAAAAGAGAAAGGAACATTACAGGACTGAACCCACCCTCAGGTGGAACAGGATCTCCCCTCCAATACGCTTGGTAACGCATTATATTTTCTACTTTTAAATACTTCGTAGACCACTGCCTTTGAATTCTCTGCTTGTAGACTGAGATATCAGTGTAAGACAGATTTTCTTTTTCTAAATCCCATGCTATCATCCTGCTAGTCCCTTCATTTTTCAGTTTTTCTAATCATATCTGAATACTTGGATGTGCATCAGCCAAACCATAGCTCTCTTTTCCTGGAATTACCCTCCAAACTCTATGAGTAAAACTGTCTGTAGCCGTGAAGTACACAAAACTGAATGTGATATTCCAGCTGTAGTCTCAAAATACAACAAATCACTGTGGACGACAGYGTTTGCTCAGTTCATGACCCCGTGTCTGAGCTACACGTGATAACTCCCCGAGTCCTGGTGACTCAGCTCACACAGCAGCTTCCAGCAGATATTTAAGTGCTAATGACACGGGTAGAGCTCTGCTAATTTGAGGGCAGTAACAAAGGTTAGATTCAAAGATTGTGCCGTCAAATTCCTCTTTATAACATGATTATTAAATAACAACCCTGAAAAACATTGGTGTATTGAGGCCATTTATCAGCAAGCAAGCGGTCTCCTCCCCTCGGAGATGGTACGTGTGTGCCACAGCCTCTGAAGGACTTCACCGTGGAAAAGAGTATGAAGCAAGGAGCCAGGCTCTCCATTTTAACGTTATAAATCTACTTCTTCAGCTCTGAGTGCTTAAACTCTGTTCCTCTAGTGCATCTTTTTCCTTCTTAAGTACCAACTCCTTAAAGGAAAACTACTCTGTATGCTTGTGTATTTTATCACTGTGTGAAAGGGATAACAAACTTTAGCAAAACACTTGAGTAATAGTTCAGTCCTTATACTTCTTACTTGAGAGTTTCTAGCTTTCATTAACTTTCCTTTGAAAACCTCTGTCTACATAACGGGGGCAAGCAGCAGCAGTTTTCTTCCTGTTACCTAAAATTAAAAGTCTGCACATAAGAGAAAGTATCTAGCACTAAAAACGCTGTTTAAATGGATAATCAAGACATTACTATCACTACGGAGACRCTTCCATTCATTACAAGAAGCCTTTCTTTTATAAAAATATTTTTCCAACACCGGTATCCCCAAAATATGACAGAAAACATTTTCTTCTTTTATTAACCAAAACCTGTATAGGAATTTTCAGGAATTACTTACATTATAAACTGTTAAATCAGATAATCAAATTAGATTTAAAATTGTGTATCCCACATCTGTCTAACAACAGTATCATCCTGAACTGCAAGTAGAGTTTTGAAAAATTTGGCCTGCCTTTGATTTCTAACACTACCCTTCACCTAAAATCGCCAAACTCCCATTTTTTCTAACCCAAGTGTTTCCTTAATACAAGGTGTGAGATGAGTCCAGACCAAGTAAAAAAAAACCTGTCCCTAATTCTGGAACACAACCACACCTAAAAGACCAGTAAACAGGAAACAGCCTTGAGTTGTAAAGTGTTATACATATCTCAAGGTAGCCAGTTATTATTTCAGCAGTAGGAAGGGAAGGCAAGAACTCACTTCCGTCACAGTGGATGCCCATCCATTGACACTGTGAGTGCACAGAATGCTTGTACTTGGGGTGAAGCATTTTATCGTACATGAAAAATAAGCAGGTACCATTGGTAATCAACGCTAGCAAAGTGCTTTGAAGATAAAAAGGCAAATTCTGTTCACAGTCGCACAGGTTGATAAAGAAAATATTTCTTTTTACCTGGTTGTATAGGCAATCTGACTCTCAATCTGTTCATTAATACAAAATCAGATCTGCCTTCATGCCATACGTAAGGTGGCAAAGGTAGGTGTTATCATAATTACACCCCAGACAACATTTATACTTTGTCATGAAAAATGCATCACAGTTAAAAACAAGGCACTGCTTTTGCAAATCAACACCTGAACTAGGCAAACTATAAAAGCCCGCTTTGGTTTGGCATGCTAGTTACCTAAGAACTACAAAAACGTATTCATGTTGAATACAAGTACTATTTCCAAATAACAGCTGACTCACAAAGTACCCTGGTGATATGTCTGCAGAAAATAAGCAGATGACTCATGTCTGTAAATTCCTGAAAGTAGCAATAGACCCCTTGCTTAGTCATCTTTTGCTTGGATGCTGGGTTCACGAGCTCTGTAAACTATAATGAGGGATCTAGCTCTTAGCAGGACTCTCTCTCCTTTTTTTCCTCTCTTCTAAACAGTGCAAATTATCTCTCTAAAAATAACTTCATCTACGTAAGTGAGTCACTTCAACTAGCAAGCTTATACAAGTCATGCAGTTAAGCAGTAATATTTGGTTATGAAGGTAAAAATCTTGCTGTCAAACTCAGATTTAAAATGAAAATTATGTCAGAGGAAGTCCCATTTACCCCTTCTCTCACAGAAATAGAAACATTTCCTTTGGAAAATTTAAACAATTAGCTCATTCAGGAAAGTAAAGCTTTCTAATTCAGTTCCATGCTCAAAGTAATTTAATCCTGATGATTTCTTACTTTGGCTTTCCTAAGCATCACACTGTTAATACAAGAGGAGCTCAAAGCAGCAGACTGGAGAAAGAAGCCAATACCATAGTAAAACACTGCTTTCTCCTACGTTACAAATTACGGACCATTTTTTAAAAGTCAAGTTATAGAAAGCCATCGTGCAGGGAAAATCACATCTTTATGAAAGCTCTACATGAGCAGAACTTGGAGGGCTGTTTTGGGTAATTAAGCATTGAGTAAATTCTTTGGTGATTGAACCCTAATTTTCCCACACAGTTCATAAGAAAGCAAAAGAAAAAGGACTTGCTTGTTGAGAATGAGTCATGTTGTAAAGAAACTTAATTACAGTTTATAAATAGTTGAAGTTGCTCTCTTTTTGAAACATAAGAAACTATTGAGAAGTAACACACAAATTTACTTCTCTTGACTTAGTTAGCATATAATGCATACATATATTCAAAACATAGTTATCTTAAAGCCAAAATCCTGAGTCATTAGTAACTAAAAAAACTGTGCAATGAATCAGTAAGGTTTAATTGTTCATTTTCTTAAAGAACAACCATCTGAGATCTGGAACAGGTTACTTAGTTTGTTACGCTTATGTCAACAACTACAGAGCTGATTTCGACAGTCTTATTAACATTAAAATAATATCTTTAGCATCTAATTTTATAGCTTTTTAAACAGGGAATGAAATGTGGAAGATATGTCTCGGCAAAAGCATATACCAGTGCTGCTATAGGGTTTCTGAAGGAAAAATGCTCAGAAGAAAAAGGCAGGTTTACCATAGTGCTCCCCTCCCCGCCTTTACATACTGGAGAGAAGAGAAGGGGAAACAAAACCATGCTTGAAATGCATGCTGACCATACAAATATTTCAAAGTACTTAGATGGTAATATTTAGAAAATTTTCCATACACTGTTCCCCTGTTCTAGAAAAAAGGTTTATTCATCCTTTGTACGGCACTGGATAAATCTAGATATTTGTTTTCACAGAAGTCAACATTTACTCACTGAATGTTACGCACTGTTTTAATGCTTGGATGATACTATACTGGTTATCTTATTAACCTTTGAGATGCTTAAATCTGCTGCAGTTTATTGCACCTGTAATTTGTTTTGCACTCATAAACACTGGCTGATCCGGATATTTTACTGCTGAGATGTCTACTTCTACAAGATTTCATGGCCTGCACAATCTTAATTCAATCTCTACTTGCTTTATGGAACAGCCTTCAAACACAAGATAACACAGTATTCTTTCCAGTTCAGTTCCCAGGCTGGATAGAGCTGGCCAAAGGAGACTGTCGTGGTTTAAGCCCAGCCGGCAACTAAGCCCCACACAGTCGCTCGCTCACTCTCCCCCRGGTGGGACAGGGGAGAGAATCGGAAGGGTAAAAGTGAGAAAACTCGTGGGTTGAGATAAAGACAGTTTAATAGGGAAAGCAAAAGCCGCGCACGCAAGCAAAGCAAAACAAGGAATTCATTCACTACTTCCCATGGGCAGGCAGGTGTTGAGCCATTCCCAGGAAAGCAGGGCTCCGTCACGCCTAACGGTTACTTGGGAAGACAAACGCCATCACCCCGAACGTCCCCCACTTCCTTCTTCTTCCCCCAGCCTTATATGCTGAGCATGACATCACATGGTATGGAATACCCCATTGGCCAGCTGGCCTAGCTGTCCTGGCTATGCTCCCTCCCAGCTTCTTGTGCACCTCACAGAGCATGTGAGCTGAAAAGTCCTTGGGAAGTAGGCTACCTAGCAACAACTAAAAACATTAGTGTGTTATCAACATTCTTCTTACACTAAATCCAAAACATAGCACTATACCAACTACTAGAAAGAAAATTAATTCYAYCCCAGCCAAAACCAGGACAGAGACACTGTTCTGGTTTGCCCCATCTGACAGACTCTACCCCTCTGCATTTATTTATTGCACAACACCGAAGCCTTGCTCTGATTAAATATGTATTCATTTCTGCATGAGCTTTTCAATGTGATGATTCTAATCATCGTAAGAGATGATGATAACTACAAAAAATATTTAAAAAGTTGTTTCACAGCACCTTCATGAGTTGAGAGGCTATTCAGGGATTCCAGACCAGGAATGAAGGAACAAGGGAAGGACAGTCAACCTGTCTACTGATGCTGAGTGCCAGCCTGTGGGACCCAATTCTTCTGAGACTTAATAGTAGATAATACTTTACATAGCCAAACACAACTCCTTCCAAGGTTGACTGCCATTGCAGGTATTTCAGAATCAACGATTACTGGACATGTGAAAAGTTTTGTTTAAATTATTTCACCAGAAAAACAAGAAGGGTACAGGAAAGACATGCCAAACCCAAATCTCCAGAGAACACTGAACAATCCTAGCCCGATACTATCCGTTCTCTTCCCGAAATCCCCTGACTCACTCCTTACTTATCATCCAACTTTGGCCAGARACTGCCTCTGCATTCAAGTACTTCTGATGAAGTAAGTAATGGAAACAGGAAACACATATTCCAGGCTCCAGAACTGACTCTTATTAGTATATATTCATCATCTATTTGCATGTTCTTTTTTTGGTTCAGTGAATTTCACATTCTCTCTGCCTTCACTTGCAACTGAGGTCATACTGCTGGGAAAAACAACTTGTGGATTTGAATGCACTGCCTCAAACTCAAAAGTTCCTTGAAYTCAGAGCTCTCCAGTTTTCATGATGTGTTACTGTGGATGAGACTCATGTGAATTTACAATGCAACTCGGTGGTAACGCAGATACCATATTATATAATTCTCCTTACCCRTCTATCAAGCTCTATTTTAAAAAGAAAATTCCTAGTACGTTTTCTGGCATGACTCCTCCTACGGGAAAGTTGTTCCAGACAGCCTGTACGATGGATGAAACATCTTCGCCTAACTTCAAGGGAACACAGCTATCTTCAGTTTTTACACAGAAATTCCAGTCCAGAAGGCCTTTCAGGAATCATACCGGTCACCATACCTACTGAGAAACCTGGACAGATTCAGCTGCAAGCATTTTGGGGACTGTAGTGGCTAGCACAAATCTCTGCAGAGCAGGATTTCAGGCTATTTTGCCTAGCGAATCTTTCCTTGACTCTTGTGTGCTGAAGGCCTTTAGCCTACATTCTGCTGGCAAAAAATGAAAGGGTGAATTTGGCTCAAAGCACACATAGAATTACTAAATGCCACAGCTATCCTGCTTTGGTGYGTGATGATGTAGTCCTGCAAGAATGAGAGAGCAAGGATGACAAATAACATATCAATAGCATTAGTGTGGGACTTTAGATTAACAGAGCACAGTCACAGGAATTTGAATTTGTTAAATATTATTAGGGCTAACATCCCTTTTGGAGAAAAACTAGTTCTTTGCAGAAAGATGCTATTTTGAAATCAACATTTCAAAATTTCAAATGTGAAATGAAAAGCTGTTTATGGAATTTTAGCTAAGACACTTATGGCACTTTGGGTGTGTTGGCAATCATGGCTGGTTTTGAAATAATTAGGTATGCTCTTGCTATGGGAAATATCCACCCCATCGGCAAAGTCAGCACTTACATAGTAAAGGAATATGATGACTTACAGATAAAATACTTCCAAATAAATGCTAGGAAAATATAAGAAAGTACTACGACAAAAGACAACTACGTTTTTTAACTGCATCAGTTATGTATCATCTGAATGTACAATATTAATCAATGGAAGATAAACATTGAAATGTGATTGTAATAATGGAAGAATGGCAATACTTGGGATTATGACAATTTATGTGAATATATGAAATTCATAGTTCCTTGTTTTGTATATGGAAATGGGTCTGGCAACAGAATAATTCACTAAGGAGCCAGTACTGTAACTGCATTTGTTTAATGATTGGTCCTTGTAACAGCACAAGATCTTCTTGACCTTTGTCAGCAACTATAATATTCCAGAATGGGAAGGGAGCCCACTGAGTTGTTTAGAAGATAAGGTTATTAGAAAGTCCTTAAGAAGAAATCAGCTGGGATAAGAAAGGAGGAAAACGGCTGAGGAACCTTTTCTTTAGCAGAGGTTTAACACATTACCTCCAGAACGCGAGGCTGCTGACAGCAGTTACTGAAAGTGCTGGCAAATGCCCAGTGTGCAGTAACTTTGGTGATGTTCATTGTGACATTAAGGAATGCTTGAAGGAATCTAATTTTTCCTTATTTTTTCCCCTTTTCTTTTTTTTAATTGGACAGGAATAACTTTCAGTTATGGTCAGTCCAGGCTAGATTTGAAATAAAAATTGGTTCTTCTTTTTTCAAAATTTTTGCACCAACAGTATGTCCCTTTCTGTAATGTGTCTTACGACAACACCACATCTATGGAAATGGCCAAATACAAAGTCTCAAATACAAAGTGGTTATCTGTCATTCCAGTGCTCTTAGACAGCCCTTGAATCTTTATGATTAAGGGAAACAATGACTTGTGATGGATCGAACTGTTCCGACACATTACAGAGAGTAGATTTGTGGATTTCAATGAGACTAGAATAAATTCATCGCTTAGTTTTCTTTGTTTTGGTTTGTTAGTTGTTTTTTTTTTTTAAATATAAAGTATGTARCCCATTTTTATTTGAAGAGGACTGCATGACACTGCTGTATCTTGTGTTTCTCATTCCACTGATAATGAGAACTACAATATAGTCTAGGCACCAATGGCAACTAGATTTATGATTACTATTGTTTTGATTTTCTTTCAACATAGGCAGATGATACGGTTGTAAAAATATCCCATGTCTTTATCATAACCTGTATCTTTCTTTCATACTCATCCTTCATACAAAAAAACCAGCATTTTAAGAAAACATGACAAAAATAGTTTAAATACCTTAAGTTACAGTCATGTGCTGCAGACAGAGTATCTAATTCTTTGTTTAGTCTTACAGAGGAACTAAATAACAGATCAGATCAAGATATTATTCAAGCAGTTTCCAGCTATGCGGTCAAAGACCATGAAAAAGTGATRTAACTTAACCTGAAAACCGCTTTATAATGTCTTCTTGCTTTGGAGTGTCATCACCCACCTCAACTATGTCATACGCTTTTGGACTTTTACAGCAAGTCTGGACTACCTCCTGAAAATATCCCATGGAATATCTCACAATCCTATATCAAGCCCAAAGAAATGGCATAACGGCCTCCCAGGTCTTCTCCTTCTCTAATTCCTGTAACCATGATTATTTTAATTAACAGAAAAGCTTTTTATTTTTACCTCACTAGCTTCAGCTAGTGACATCTATTTCGCTTTATTTTTACTTCAAATTCTCAAAGATCTTCATTCCCTCCCCCTTCCGTTTTTATTTCCTTTTATTGTTCCTGCTGTAACAGTTTCTATAGTAACTTCTCTAAGTGCTGATGAGATTGATGCTACTAAAAGCTGCCTCTTCTCCATCTGAATTGCTTGAAGCTTATACTTTAAATACAATTGCAGTTGTTATGGGCGTAAAAAGCAAGCTTTGCCCTTTCTTGGCACAGGCTGGTGACCATCACATGTAACCGGTGGAGAAAAGGCGAAAACTTTTCCTCTGCTTTCCCAGTACAGAGACGCACTGCTAAACACTGAGAAGTTTTACATTACTTTCCAGCAGGACAGGAAGACTTCTAAAGCATGTTTTCACCTGAAAAGCAGCTGTGCAAAAACATTGGCTTCTCTCACTGACATTTTATTAAGCTTATGAGGCTTGCAAATAAGTTCTTTTTCCTGTTTCAAATGCTGCCTGGGATTTGAAAGGAAACTGATTTATTTCATTGTCATCTGTGATCAGCGTGACATTATCCTGCAGGTCAAGAGGACCCTTTGCTGACACACATGCTATCCTGTTCTTTCAAGCTCTGCTCCATGCAGGCTCACAGCTTTCAAATCACTTTGCAGTGTAACCCTGCCTGACCCAACTAGCCAACTAAGCCACTCCAGATATTTTTTAAGCTAAACTGAAATCCACTTTACTGCAAATAGGCCCACTGCTTCTTCCGACTCCTGAACGTTACAATTTATCACCTGCCCTTGAAGCCACCTTTCACAGTTCTAGAGGCTTAGCCTTCCATTGCATTTTCATGACCTAAAGAACTAGTTTGTGGAACGTATTCTTTTAAGCCATGCTTTCTAGACTACCAGTCATTTTTGGTGCTCCCTTGTGCATACTCCATTTGAGGATGAAGCAAGACAAATAGCAGGATCACAGGCCTCAGCTTCAGGGAGCAGACTTTAGGTCGATCAGGGATCTTGCTCCTCCCGTGGAAGAATCCTATGCGATAATTGTCCTGGAGAGAAGTGGGGTCCTTGATCACCTCCTCCAAGCTCAAGAATGGCCCATCCTAATGAGCAGAAAGTCAAGCAATAGTAGCAGGAGGCCTACATGGACGAACAAGGTGTTCCCRACAAAACTCAAACATAAAAAGGAAGCACATGAGATGTGGACACTCTCTAAGCATGCAGAGACCAGGTTGGGGATGTCAAAGCTCACCTGGAGTTGAATCTGGCAAGGGGAGTTAAGGACAACAAGATGGSCTGCCACAGGAACAGCAACAGCAAAAGGAAGACTAGGGAAAATGTGGGACTGCCTCTGAATGGGGCAGGGGAACTGGTGACAAAGGAGTCAGAAAACCAGCTTAAGCACTCTCTCCTTCCCCCATTTAGACTTTTAAGCATCTTTGTGACCAGTTCCATCTCTAAACCAAGGTATATTTCTTATTATTCAAAAGTAAATTATACTTATCTATTCCATAAAAGGCATGCAGCTGTCGCCTTTGTGTGTCATTGCTGTGTCACATACAGATTCTCAGAAAAAGTTTACTTTGGTGACAAAATAATTGTCATTGGGTAGAAAGAAGAAGGAGATAAGGAAGAAGGATTCAGAAAATCTGTCTTTTCTTGATGCAGCTCTTATTTCTAGAAATTTCTTATCTCTAATAGTGGTGTTCTGTATCATCCTGTTTTTTTTCTGAAAGCATTGCCTGGTATTGAACCTAGGACGGATCCATGTGAAACCCACGCTCATCATCTCCTTTCCAGACTGAAAACAAAGTATTTGCTTTCTACTKGCTACTATGAGCAATTTTCAACTTGCTGTATCTCATACCTTTAACATAGTTCTTACCTTAGAGAAAAACTATCTGTGAATGCCATGTGAGAGAATGTCAAAATGTGTAAACACAAGACATAGACACAGCATAAGAAGAAAAAGTACCACAATCTGTACTCAAGTCCCAACTCTGTCAATGATTTTTTGTGACCTAATTACTTTTTTCCAAAAATTGAGTGGATAAAATAGGATTATATCCATTCCCTATCTCAGGCATCTTTTCTGAGAATTTATTAGTTATCTGTCATAGACTTGGGCACATAGTAGTAGTACTCTAGATGTATCTGTTAGATAAGAAAAAGCAATAGTTCACTTTTCCGAAAAGTGCAATTTTATAAGAAGTTATTACAAAACCTTTCAGACCATTTGTTAAAGTGCTCGTAGTTCCTGGAAGAACATCAATTAATGTCTGCAGCAATATACTACAGTTTTAAAAGTATGGCAAATATATGCGTTTCTCAGAAATTAAAAAGGTAACATCCACAGCAAAGTGACACTTAAAAATACTTTACCAGCCCACATACATCAGACCATCATAAAATACTTGTAAAACCTAATTTCTATCACAACAGTTGTTTCCTGTTTGTTGCGGTTCATACCAAGTTTTATGAACTGCCTTGTGTCCACTCTCCCTTTTTTAGCAGAATTATAAATACAAACCTAAACCTAGTTTATACTGAGTGACATGATTACAAAATCAACACAGAGAAACAGAAAAAAGAGGAAAAGAAAACCTCTGTTTTCAGGTTCACTTGCACCCATTATGAATACCTAAATACGGAAAATCTCATTCAGCTCACATGCAAATAAGTACCCAGGATGGAATCAAAGGAAYATGATGTTTAACGTACTCTTAACGACAAAAATTAAATTATCAGCTTTCAATACCAATTTCAAACTAAATCTAGTTGGCAGCGTCCCTTAGAAATAAAGGAGAAAAATACGCAACAGAGTAAAATGATCAGCAAAYGGCTAATTAATTTTCCAAATGCTGCAGTTCAGTCCTGGGATTAGCCCCCGTCTATGCCTACTTAAGTGCAGAACTGTGTGCCTGTGACTCAGGCCACTTTTCCATCACATTACCTGATGCACAGCGCTGCAGCATATCTGCAGCTTTCATTGACTTCAGTTAAGCGATACCCACTACACAGGAAACGTCAGAGAATGCCTTGTTTTGTGGTGATTAAAACAATGTACAAAGTTTTGAAGAGAACCCCTCTGCTCAAGGTATATTTTGCTGTAGGCAGAACGACATGCACTCTGAAACTTTCAAGATCAGATTCAAAGAAATATGTGGTACTGACTAAAAGTACTGAGAGAGTCAGAAGAAACAACCGCCTCGTGAGAGACACTTATCTGCCTACTGAACAGTCAAAAAATTACTCCCAAGCATAAGATCCAAACGGCTTTTGACTTCTGCCAGCCAGTTTTACATCACTGGTGCTTTGTTACTCTCCAGTTTTTCATTTAAGAATGAAATGACATCCCTATACAATCTTTGCAGTCTTTTTTGATCAGCATTGAACTTCTCATACTAGACTCCTGAAACATTTATTTTGTTATGCTTGACATTTCTGCTGAACTATCTTGCTTTCCTGACACTACCAGACATCACTCCATTCTCCTACACCTTGTTATTCACACTGTCATGTTCTCTTTTTCCTTCTCCCTTAGTTTTGACGGAGTCATAAATTCCCATTTCCATTTAAGGATCAATGAGAAGAATAAAATAAAAGCACTATGTAAGGAAGCCAAAACACCTCATTAGATAAAAGCTCATAGAAGTGATCTAATGTAAATATTCCACTCAACACTTGGCTCTTTTTTAGGAAACGACTCGGGCAGACAACAGTTTATTTTTCCATACCTTTTCTTGACAAGACTTCTTTTTCATAATCAGACTAACTTCCCTGAAGTAGGGCCAATGCAATATTGATTTACTCCAAAGATTTTTTTCGTGGAATTTTAAGTGCTAATTGTGATGACTGCCAGGCACTGATATTGACGAAGAAGAGCAACCCTTGAAAGCTATCTTCTTTTCAGCTTCCAAAAGGTATGTGAGCAAGTCTTACATGACAGAAAACTGAAAAAAAATATATCTCTAAAGCTACCAACCACACTCAAATGATTATTCATACTCCAGTAGCACACAGGAGTCATTGAGCATATTCCAACTGCATTAAATACTATATCAAAACAACAAACACATCTCATGTTTACATTTAACAAGATCTATAGGTCCTATATAACTGAGAGGGTTCTATGGCCAAAACTACAGGCAGACAAAGGTTTACTGAAATATTTACAGGAATGTTTACATGAAACAGTCTCACATTCTGGGTTCCAAATTGCTTGGATAAACAAATTATTTCTTAAACATTTTTATTATCTCAGTGACTGTGGAGTTAGTGTGGTAGGCATGTGATTTTTCAAACAGGAATCTGCAGAAGGAATTTCAAAAAGAACAATAAATACAATCTTAGATGAAAGAAAATACTTTTGCCTTTTCACATAAGCTCTCCTAAACCCAAATAGCAAACACTAAGTGATCAGACACACACTCATCTAGGAAAAATCTTTCGTTTAAGACTTTACCAAACCTCCCTGCTAGCCATTTACTACCACAAAGTCTAACTTGTTTATTTAAACAGCTGCTGGAGGAATAGTTGAAGGGGCTGATGAATGCTCATTAGCTCTGTTCTGTTGACTTTCCAGAGGTGGGGCAATCTCCTTTAAAGAGCAGGTAACATCTTAAACTACACCAGGTGCCTGAAAAATTAACATTTCCCTAAATTCTAAGGATTATTGTTGCTCTACTGAATGATTAAAACAATATCTGAAGCCTAATGAGTTATTTCTGCTTGGAAAGGGAACTGATAGAAGGAATTACTTCTTCAACGCAATTTTGTTTATTTACAGTGAGTGGGCATACATTCCTCTTTCTCTGAACACTATTGGAATAAACTGCACTTTCTTTGCACAGTAGTGTAAACTTGTCTTCCCAGCTAATAATGCTCTTTCCCAAAATGTCCTATTTTTTTTTCCCTTCTCCCAAGCCCGATCTGACAAACATGGCTACCAAAAATTCTTTGCTTTTGTCTTTATTTTCCAAGCTGCTTTTTGAGGCTGTGGACAGATGTGCTAATCCAGATCCAAAAGAGGTTTATGTGAGCGAACCCCCATTGTTTAGCTCAGGCCATCAATTCAAACCACATAAGTTGACTGCATTGGCACAAACTGCTGTGCTGACAAACGTGTGCAGATAGCGATATGCAAACAGGAATGCATCAGAAGCTGGCATTGATGACTTCCACCAAAAAGCCCTGAATCCAGAAGCGGGTGTCCGCCCAAAGCCTGATACTCATAGGTATAACCTCCTATAACCCAATTAATGCTCTAGGCCACTTGCTGGCTTCTCTCTCCTGTGTAAAAACCTCCTTCTTGCTGAGATGCTGCCTATTTCTGATCTATTCTCTGACAGAGGTAACRACATAACTGCACAGACAGGTAAGARAGTAGACAAAAAGCTACTTCAGTTGGCACTCCCATAGCAAGAAAGCTCGTTAATTAAACTTTAGCTTTTACATGACCAGCACTTTGGACCTCCTGGGTCACTTACCCAACACAGAACCTGAAATCCCTTACAGTTAGCCAAGGTCAGTGGCAGCAAGTGTTCCCACCAACTTCACCTGAGATCCCATACAAACTTCAGATACAAATGCTGGCAGCTTCCAACATTCTCCATCCCCCTAAATATTGTTCAATGAAACAAAACCTTTTTAGTTTAATATTTGTCCTTTTGAAGAAGTCTTAAACAAATAACCACTAACACAAGTAGTGTTTCATTTGCTATTGCAACTGGTCCAACTTCTGTCAATCTCCTTTGTGCTGATAACCTAAAAATCTCGTACAATAAAAATTAATCTTTGAAAAGCCTATGTACAGGTCGCTTTGGAGTCCTATTCTTGTGTCCACACCAATAAGGCTACTTAATTCTTAATTATGCACAGATAATGTAACTTGTGTTTACATTTATATATGATATAAATACACAGAATGTATGCAGGAACAAGAATATGAAGAAATATCTATCTCCAAAAACTAATCATAGCTGATTTATAAACAAGAAGAGAAAGAAATCAGCAGTATATTGAAGTTTACTTCCAAAGCTTCGTACTGAGACTTACTCATAAACAGTATCAATATCAAAAGCACTAAGCCTGATTAACGATTTCCTCTTCCATGTGGATGCATGAACTTCTCTGTATGTTTATTTCTTCTGTCATATATTTGAAAGCACTCGATTAATTTTAAAACTAAACCACTAAAGCAACAGTTCCTTTGACTGCTCTTTGATCTAATATAATAACTTCAGCAGCTACATTAATCTAATGATTAAGTTTGCAATTAGGTAGCTCTTCTGTGTTTTAAGGTAGAGTGGGTAGACTTTGCTCTTCATTCTGTAACTACAGCACAAATCAATTCTTTTTAGCAAGTGAAATTGTTCTGAGGTTATTGGGCTTTGGCAATCCAGAACTACTTTCCCATTTCTCTCCTCTTACCTTTAACTCAGTTCACTCAATAAAACTATTCTGAATAATTTCACTTTACTTTTAATGTATTTTGCTTCCTAGTTTCCAAACAAGTTTGTAACTTTGAATGCAAATAGTTGCAAAAAAAGGCCAAAGTTATTTTTGAAATCTCTGAATGCATCTTTTAAAGGAAATACAACTCACGTTAGGGTTTATGTATCTCACAATCACAATTAAAGCTAAAATTTTAACCAAAATTAAGATGCCAGTAAAATTTGGTTCTCTTCATTTGATTTGCCACGATGCTTGCTGTATGCTGACCTATTTATTCTCCTCTGAATATTTTCTCTACATAAATATAGAAAGTAGAACAGTTTTCAACTCCTGGCTATCTCTCCCAGACGTTTTATTAGACGCTTGCTAAATATTCAACCATAATATACATAGTTATGTCAGTGGTTAAGAGATGAAAGCCTACATTACTTCACTCAGGAAATGAAGTGCAGGTTTCGGTCCTTTCATTRCAATATCCTTCAGTGCATGGAACATAAATGTTTTTGCAGTGGATTGTTCAACAATCAGGTGATGCAATGGCTTACACAGCTAAGCCACTGTATGATTTCTAAGGCCACAGGGTTAATACATAGTGATAAACTATTCAGTTATAATTGTAGCTTTCGTGCCAGTTAAATTGAGCACTCTGAATATTACACAGTTAAAACCAACTCTGTTATTTAACAGAAATTTGAATTTTGATTCCCCTGAAATCTAACTGATTAGATTAGCAAAAATCAAATCCACAGGAATTTTAATACTGATAAAATTAAGCCAAACATATTGGGGAGTAAGAAAGGTAGGAAATCTTCAAGCAGGTTGTACATAAAGAAGCATCATCTCATATAAGACAATCGCCCAGTGACCAATTCTCAGTTGTAGTTGAAGAGTAAGTAAAGACGTAATAAGGACAATTTAAAAAAAAAATATCTGTTTTATTTCTTGTTTTCCACAACATAAATCATACCAATATGATGGAAGTTTTTTAATTTCAGGTTCGGGTTTTCTAGACCTCTTACAGTCATTACTGTCTGGAAATCTTAAGTGATAAAAAGAAGGGGATCAGTGAGACCATTTTTTATGATCTCCAGTACAGCACAGGGCAAAGGACTTCTCTGAACAATGGCAATCCCCACTTCTTGCTTTAAAAACTCTGGGACAAATTTCTATGATGTCAATAAGACATCATTAGTTTTCCACATGAAAAGCTAGCCCACAATCAAAAATGATGTAATCTCAAATATTCCAGTGCTAGTGTTAACAAACACCAATGTTGCAGATGCCCAGATTGCACTGTAATTATTTTAAACAAAGATGAGAAGTGTAACAATCAAAATTAAAGGGTAACATGACTGAATTTCCCCAGACCAAAATATCTATGATACCGATGAATTTCACCTTACCATAAGGAAAAATAATAATTGCTACTTAAGGTAACATGTATAAGGTAGTAACAAAGCCATGCTTTCTAATTTCTACATGAAGTAATTCCTACCTATTTATTTAATAAAGAACGTATTTTTGAAAAGAATACAATCTTGATTTAAAAATTTAAAGTGACAGCAAATCTAGCTAAATACTGTAGCAAACTGCTAGACAGTTTTGCCTATAAAGTTTCTGTCTAGGAATAACTTTTGGCTCCTAACAACAGTATAGTGTTATTTCTCATTTAATATATTTTCCCTACATTAAAGTGTCTTTACTATCACTATCAATGCATTAATTCCTGACAATTACAGAATATTTTAGGTATTCCCAGGTTGTGTATAGTATTGGTCCTCATTATTTATACTTTTGAAAGGACGAGTTACAACTGTGAACTTAATCTTGAGTCGAATTACCAGAAAACCTTCCCACGACGCTTCTGGCGCTCTATAAAGCAGGCAGTACACTATCGATGTGGATCCTCTCCCCTTCTCCAAATACAGTCAGGATTTTGTGTTTTCAAAGTGTCATGGTCACATCAAAAATATATTAAGAACAGATAAAAATAGCTAAAACTTTTAAATTGTTTCCTGTAATTGTATTTTTTCCCTTTGAACTTGTATCTTCAAGAGGATAGACATTTATGCCTGGGGCAAAGTGTTACTCACTGTGAACAAGGAAGCAAAAATCTTTCCACATCAGCAACAGAGTAAGCTTTGTGAAGCCTTCTGCATCATATTCCACCACACCACTATCAACAAAAAAATACAAAAAAATGAATACAATTCTTACCTACCATTCATTCTAAAACTGAATGATAAATATGCCCATTCTGTATTACAGGGATTGGGTTTTTTGTTTGTTTGTTCAGAAACTTCCAGTATTTGCTTTATTTATTAACAGTTACAATTTTCTAGCTAAATGAAAATTAGATTAAGCTTTTAATCTGAATAATCTTCTTATTTATGCTGTGGTATTGGAGTTTCTTACCTAAAGAAAGGCCATATTCAGTTTAGATRAATACACTTTAGAATGAAAGGAGACCTGCTAATGCATCTGCAGTACTAAATTGATAAAAACTGTACACACAAATTCCTTGTACGTTACTCAGATTAAGATAATTTATTAGCTTTGTAGTAAGTGACAGGGTAAAATGTGCAGGCTGAGAAGAGTTTAAATTTGAAAATTCAGAAGAGTATATATAAAAAAAGCAAAGCATGAGAGCATACAAAAAATTAAGTGTAGAAGACTTGTTCAGTAGACGGATTAAAAGTTTCAACCATCAAGAGCTGGTATTTTCTAAGAGTCTCAAGCAGTATCAGGACTCATGAACCACTTCACAAATGAAATAAAATCATAGGCACACCTGGGGCATTTCTATACTGCAGTTTTCTCAGAAGAAAAAGAAATATCTTGTTTTCATAAGGATTGAGCTTGCATCGACTCTCTATCTACTCATAAATCCAGTTCAAGTCATTGTTATCTATCTATAGTTCTATGACATTTGGGTGCACGCTAGAAGCCACTTGTCTTCCTACCCTCACTTGAGAGACCTGAGATTTGAAGGGCTCCTGAATATCCATGTCATTTGGCATCACCACCTGGAAGCAGAAACCCCCTCCTCACAATAAGGTAAAGCACTACTGGCCAGGCAATCGCTGTTGCATCGGCTCCTGGACTCTCGCTCAAGTCAGGATTTAGGTGGGAAACCAAAGTGCCTACACCTTTCACAGTGCCAAGGCACCCCTCTTTAGTTGATTTGTGAAGCTAATGTATCATCATGCCAGGCCACGGACCTTTGAACTGCAGAAATTCAACACGACCCAACAGCCCTTTCTCTCAAGAGAGACAAGATACTGCTCGGCGGTGGGAGCAGCTGGTCTCCCAGTCCTGCCTTTATGCTGAGCAGTGGTTTCTGGCTCCTGCAAGGCTTGGAACCATACCCACTTCCCCATCCTCCCACCTCAGTCACTGCCTAGTACTGTAAGACCCCTCCAGTCATGTATTCAGAAATAAGCACATTTCTTTTGCATGAGGAGAAAATCCCTACTGTCCTTTTCCTATAACCAGCTATTTTCTAGCAAAATCAGATCGGCAACTGGCACAGAAGTGAAGTAACACTGAACTTCATTCCAGTACTGCTACAGAGAGACAATCTATAGACATCATTCTGTGAAAAGTGAACAGATTATCCAGTGGACAGCAGTCACACAACCAAAGACCACGTGCAGAAAACAACACTTTCCCCCACGCTACAGAAAATAATGCATCAAAAGAAAACTTACGTTCCAAAGTGACTCAGGAAAGCTGCAATATACTCTCTTCTCTTATGGTATCCCTGAATAACATACTGTACCTTAAAAAAGAAAGAAACAAACAAATCCAAAGCTATAGAAAGATAAAAAAAGCCAATGCTCCCAATTTGTCATATATTCCTTGTTAAGGAAGATTTATATTTGACATGATAGTAGTTCTGACTCCTACATTTAGCTTGCATGATTTCCCTAAAGAATCCTAAAACTCCTTTAAAACAAACAGTGGATCTTGCACACAGAAAATCTTGTAAGGAAATCACTCACTTCTAAGTGAAACTTAGTATTTCACAATATACTGAAGCGCTGTTTAACTACGCAAGATAAAGAGTGAAGAAAAGAAATGAGCGACCTTGCTTTGCTTGAGCAGGAAGCTGTGATAGGCAAATCATAATTACCTGAACTGACAGTTGGTTGTGTCAAAATAACATTCTGGTTATAAAAGAAAAAAAATATATATATTTCACAACTGATCTTGGGTGTTTTCCGAAGACTGCACCTCCAACAAAATCTTCTTAACGCTACGCTCTCTCAGTGGTTTCATGCTGACTCAGGGAGCCACCTACTCAACTGCGAGCGTCAATTTCTGAGGCATTCTGGGTTTTGAAAGACTTCCATCCTGGCACAGACAAAATCCAACAATGCTAAACTTGGAAGACTTAAGGCAAAATTCTCCTCTCACCATATATGTTTTCTTATTGATTTGAATGGGATTACTTAGCAGAACAGTGTGAACAGGGTTTGACCCTTAACAGAAACAATGCATGTGTTGTCAGGCTGCAAGAGCATCTGGTTTACAACTGGTTACTTCAAGTACTTACGGTATGGTTCCATATGTGATTCCCTGTGTAAATCCCTTTGCCTTCCAGAATGAAAACTAACATTTTAAAAACCTTTTTTCCTCAATGAACACGAAAAGAACAGGAAGAATATTTTTCTTGGCTATGGTAATACTAGAATACCTTGGCCAGCAAACACTTTCCTAAATTTTTTGAAAAAGCCTTGATGCAATCATTGCTGAGAGCTATCTTGTACCCCTTAAAGTTAAATTCTATTTATAAATTGAGACTTATTTTATTTTATAAAAAACTACAATTATTTTGAAGGCTTTGTGTGGGATCTGAAATGTTATTTTGGGAAAAGGAAAACATATGATAAGTTTGCTTAAGGGACTTTGTTTAAGAAAGGATAAAAACAGTCCTGTGTACTTGCAGATTTTAAAAACAGAAAGTAATTTTAACAGAAAACCACAACAAAAACAACTCTAAAGATAGATTCCAATATAATTATGGAAACACATTTTGAAGAACTTCTTCTAAAAGAGAAAATTATTTTCCTCATTTGGACAAACAAAGGTAAAAATAATATACAAATACAAATAGGAGATCTGTAATAGGCAGATTCCTAGATGTTGGCCCCTAAGCTTTCTTTTGCAAATTACACTTCAATTATGGAGAAGCTTTCAAAATACTATACTCACTCTTTTTTGTTTAAACAGTAAGCTAACTGGAACACAACCTTTTCAGCAACCTTAAGTAGCTATTACTGTATAAACATCCAAGTAGACTGCTGAGTCAGTTCACTTGGATGAAACATCTGAGAAGAAAATCACTGAAAATACTCAAAACCTACAATGGTGACTACTGTATCAGAACTTAGATATCTTACAACTGGAAAAATAATATGCAAACTACACATTTGTATTTACCAGCAAAACAGTATGCTACAACGCAGTGTTGTACGATACAACAACACTTTATCCTAAACCGTAACATGTCACAATAAGAAAAATCCACTCCAGGATCTGATCCCAAACATGCTTGTTTACCTAAAAGAGTCATTATATTCAATGCCCTGTGTAGGTGCTCAACTCTTATCAAGAAGGTATTCTTTGTGTAGTTCACTGTAAGTATGCCCTGCTTGGATTACCTGGCAGAAGAAAAACTATGTCTGTGGAAATGCTATAGTGTGTTACTGCAATACAGGACAGCACATAAGGGAAAGGAAAATTGAGTTCTCTTTACTAACTTACCTTGTTTGTTAGCAGCTGGCATACTTGGGGTACATAGTCAATAAGACAACCTCCACCAGGAAAGGCTGGGATGTGAAGGGCAGATGATCCTCCAAGCGCACTAGAAACACAAGTTAATTTAACAGTACATTAGACTTACAGTCCCTGGGATTTGAAAGTAATTTCTACACTATCCTCTTTCCCTATGCTTAAAGTCAGAAGGCCATAATGACGAAGTGTATTTTATGCTGTGACGATATAAAAAGTATTGAGTGATACCATCTATAAAACCAGGTTATACCATGACCCACTGTAATTAAACTACTTTAATCAAGCATATCACTAATGCAAAGCATTCTCTCAGGAAATAGCTTTTTCATTGTAAACAGTTGTTTCTTAGCCCTCATCAATAAGATGTGCAGCACAGTAGTTAAGATATCTTGCTATTGTGGGAGGAGAGGACTTCGAGTCTTGAATTATTCAAAAAGCCACCTTCAGTAAAACCAGCTAAGAATAAGCAAAATAATTTGGACTGAGGAGTAATAGATGGCCTGCTGCAAATGTCAGTCACGCCATCTACTCCAGTTTGGGCCTCCCCATACAACACAGATGTTAACCTACTAGATCAAGGGGGCAGTGGACCAGAAAGATTATTAGGTACGCAATGTAAAGGGGGATGCTGAAAGAAATGGGTTTGTTCAGTCTTAAGAGAACACTGGAGGGGGGGGATATTGAAGGTGAGAGTTGAAGGCATATTGTTATTGAAGGCATATTGATGCCTTCAATTATCTAATGGAAAAATATAGATAAGATGGAGCCAGAGTCTTCTGTGAAGTGCACAGCGACAGAATGAAAGGCAATGCAGACATGCTGCAACAAAGGAAGTTCTRGTTAGCTATTAGGAAAAACGTTTTCACAATGAGAGTGATCAAATACTGGAAGACAGGCCCAGAGGGGCTGGGGGATCTCTGTCCTCAGAGGTGCTCAAAGCTCAGCTGAACAACTGCCATGAGCACACTGATCTAAGCTGGCCTTGCTCTGAGGAGGGGCTTGGCCAGATAACCTCCAGAGGTTCTCTCCAGTCTACATCGTTTTATGATTATATTCCCTGATTCTATGATTTTGTTCATCCCCTAGAAGGAAATAATATGAACAAAGATATTAACTCTGTCCATGCACAGACTGGAAATCTGGATGGTAGGAATCCACAGAAATAAGGTAACTTCAGAGATGTATTTAGGCACCTTAATCAATTGCCTTTATCATAGGATGGAAGACTGAAGCACGCCTGCTCTTGCCAAGGATAACAGCTTCTTTGGTGTAGAAAGATCCAGCACTTTTTATTTAAATCAGGTTGTATAAGGCAACAACCAGTTAAAGTCCATGCTACTTTCTTTTAGCAGTACTGACCTATATCTTTCTTATAGTCTTTTACTAATCAAAAGGGATATGAATTTGCGTTACACACTGTGCCTTACATCATTCACTAAACATCCAGAACCTTGCTGGGTACAATTAAAAAGCTTCAAAAGCTAAGTTACTTTGTGGCCTCCTGTTTACATGCTGTTTCCATGAAAGATTAAACTGGCTGGAAAGAAAGTTCTTCTCTGCAAAATAAGGCTCTTATTCTCCAACAGGACCTGCCCTTGTATTGTCCTCAGTACTTGATAAGATATCACTTTGGTAGGTATAAAGGTCTATAGTAATACATCCCTTTGAAGGAACAGAGCCTACATAAATAAAAAAACCCCGAACTCATAATGAGATATATGGAAATCTGCTACTCAGGCAAAACAGTCTGGGTTCAGCAGACTGTTCACCACATGGAACAGTTCTGCAGGTCTAGATTTTGCATATGCAATGATGGTAAAAAAAAAAAAAAAAAAAAAAGCCTTGAGTGTACCACACCACATAAAAAAAACAAACAAACTTTTCCAGCAGAAGTAAGACTTGAACAGGATTAATTTTTTGGTTTTTAACCAGAGTTCAGCTTCCTTGCTGCTACCTATCCCCTTACTAAAATTACTCACACAGGAGTATAATTTTGCTACTTGTGGATGTCAAAAACAGTGAAGCGTGACTATTAGATTATTACTAAGTTGGAACATTTCTGAAACAGTAGTTTGCTCTTAGGAAACTGAAAGTATACTGGGACCATCAGTCCTTAATGTTGGAGAATGAAAGACTTRCCCCTCCTGGTGTCTTACAAGTGGGTTGTGAACCTTACTTTGAGACCCTGGCTTTCAGTTTATTAAACTCCTTAAATGCTTGTGTAAATATATCCATAAAAGCCTCCAATCTCACACAGAGAGCAAACGGTACTGTCCGTTTTGCATCCTGCCTTGCCTCAGTTGCAACCACGTCCAAGTTCCCCCTCAGCATGGAAATACCACTGGAGACGCTCAGATGACTACAACAGGAATTACAGGCTCCTCTCTCGGTTACAATAGCAGGCATGAAATTAGGAGTAATCTCTAACAGGTTTCACATGCAAAAAAGCTTCCACTCCTATATCATCAGCTTCCAATACATCTTCCAGACTGAATTATTATGATTCGTGAATAAAGGTTTCCCATTTTACCTGTATCCATCTTTTGAAAGTAGTCAATCCATAAAAACTTGACATAAATGGGAATTCAACCCTTCTCAAATGAAAAACAGACTGCTACAAGGTGTGGTTTCTGAGAAAGAGGTCCCTCCACAGAAAGAAGGCTGGAATTTCTAGTATAATTATCCTCTGAAAACAGAATAAAGCTGTACAGTAGTAATTTATGTTCTGTAGAAATAATTATGGGTAGGGAAAATTAAGAGTGGACAGGCATCTTTGTTCCCTCTATTGGGTCAGAGAATCTGTTTATTAAATATATTAATAAAATACTGCATTTGCACAGGACCTTGCCTCTGACCATCTCAAAACTTTCTATGAACATTCAGCAATTAAGGTTCATCTGCCTTATGAAATTGATATTTTTCTTTTATTTTTAAACATGTAAGGAAGCTATTGCTCGGAGTTTGATTTGACTATGCTGTACTATGTCTCTGTCATGCCAAAGGAACATATTTGCAGTACCTCACAATCATGAGACAGGGCAAGAAACTGTAATAATTCCTTTGACCCTACAAGAAACCTACAGCTGAAGAAAGAAGTGACTTACTCAACATCAAATAAGAAGCTTCCTTGCACCTTTTACAGGTCCATGTAAAATGGAGAAAATTAGGCAAGGGAATTTCAGCATGCAGCTCAGTATCTAATGCTGCTTTTTGGTCAAAGCCCAATCAAAGGAAAATGTGTAAGACAAAAAATGCCATAAGAAGCCTTTTATAGTCAAGGACATTCTATGTGCCAAGAGATTTCACCAGCACAACCTAAAGATTCCTGCATGTCAGACCCGCTTTCCAGATAGCTGAGCCTCTTGGAACATAGATCTTACATACTTCTGTTTATGATTAAGCTTTCCTTCTCGATATCACTGCTATACAGCTCTCACAAATAAAACACATTTTTATACCCAGAAATAAAAACAAATATAACATCACACTATCAGGTTTGGTGACATTCATTTTATCAAGACGACAAAAAAACCAAACATAAAACCATCAGGAGATATGATGAGGAAGTTACTTTGTTTTTAAACACAGACAAACTAATTAATATTACTCCCCTACAGCTGCCAGAGTAAGTCTAGTTTGAGCACAACCAATTGAACTGTGTTTGGTTTTTACATAATTTTTTTCCAGTAACCTGCTATTTTTTAAAGGCTAAGATTCTAACAGATTCTAATAGTGGCTTTCTATAATTATCATAATTCACAAAGCAACAGTCTTAGTGGATGCTATTTCATTAGGACTGGTATCGGATGAAGATAAATACATGGTAGATCTACCTATACATGAGATAAGGTTGCATGAACACGTTGGAACACAGAGACAAAGATCTGTTGGCCTCAGCATTTTATTCACTTGCTGTTAATCTAAACTCAGCTTTGCAAACCAACTTCATACACCTCATTTTAAGACGGACCAGAGACTCCTTTGCAGCAAGTTCCTGCCTTCCTGGTTTTCTGGTGTCAGACACAATGTGGTTCTGATCCATGATCTGCGAATTAAACTGGATTTTGTGAAGAACTCACTACTGAATTAAAAAGAGCAGCAGTCAGTCTGCATTAATAGCAGTTTTGTTCTGTGACACGCTGAAATACAAGTGCAGAGCGTGTAGCTGGAATATGTTTACATTTCTGCTGTTGACTGGTGCATTCCAAGTGACTTGCTCTGTCTGTCTCTCAATGGATCTATTTATTCAGGCCCACATACAAAATGCAAAACTCTCTCCCATTTCTTGATAGCTTATAATTACATTGAAATGTCTTTCTCAAGAAATTATCCTTTTGAAAAAAAAAAAGGCACAGCATTAATTCACAGGTTTACAGAAGTGACTGTTTTTGTTCTTGAGTATTTCTGTGTACAGAACCAGTCATTTCCCCTTTCCTTAAAAACATCACTTCACTACAGAAGAAGGGTGCTTCCAAACCCCAGGCTCAGAAGACTGGGTGGTTTGGCAAGGCAGACTTAGAGGCACGAAGGAAGATGCTCCTGCTCCCATCCCTACCCTATCCCCTTCCCTCCAACTCTTCCCATGCTCTCTTGGGCCTGTCTAGTTCCCCTAAACTCCTTTCATTCACCCCACCTCTTCCCTGCAATCCATTTCGCTTCCCCTTTCTCGGAGCAGAAAAATGCAGGTTTCTCTACATTGCTGGGAATCTTTTGAGCTGAGTCTGAAAAATGAGGATTATTTCAGACTACCCCCTACATATTGCAGGGTTCCGCAAGAATAAAAATATCACAGTTTATAAAGTTGTGTGCTAACACAGGTTACGGTACTACAGTTAGGCACCTGTACACACATAATACTGTCTACATACTTTGCTTTCTCTCTCTGTACATACCTATTTTGCCTTTACCTGTTAACATTCCCCATCTCCCAAAACTGCATAAGCGTTTCCTTGAAAGAAGTATCACAAAGAAAAGAACATCTACAGAAAAGTTTCATGCTTTTGAAAGGAGGTACCTTGCACAATGGCAGTTATTTTTGCTCCAAGGGAGGAAAGGGTAAGAAATGTGTGTCTGGGAAGGAGGTCCAGCACTGTAAGAAGAATCATACTTATCCCTGAATACAGTGTGAACGTAGCAATGAAGAGCTTTTTACCAAAAGTGGTATGTAATACCAATTGCACTCGACAATGTTCCTAATCCAATGTATTCTTTCTGCAAAACCCATATAAAATAGGGAAATGACAATTTCAATGATCGTGAACAATACAGTTGAAGATTTGTCTAGCTTTGAAAATGTAGATAAACAAAAAACTTGCCTCTGCATGGGAAGACTTTTTATACCGGTTTAAAATAACTAAGAGCTTTTCTCTCAGTGTGGCCAACGTTAAAACATGTTCAAATCTACGTAACAGTGATGGAAAGTAGACTTTAGATTTTATAGACTATAGCCCTTGCTTTTACCAGGATACACCCTTCTTAACTAAGTTTTCACCTGCCTTATTTTGAAACTGAAGCACATTGCAGACCTACACAAGCATTTAAAGGGTTTATTACTCATGATGGCTATAAGCAAGAGTAGCCTGAAGCATGTGGAAAGAAATTCCCTTGTTTTTGCTCTTTTTTCCTCTTTTGAGACTCTCGTTATGGGCTTTGATCTCCTTCCCTGTTCTCCTTTGTTGCTGAAGTAAATAGTCGATTTTTTTTCTTTTGCAGTTTCATCACTTTMCTACATTACACCATTTGGCACAGGAGACATGAGGAACCACATCAAATAAAAGCACGTGACCACAAAAGCTGCCTTACCAACGATGATCCCAGATTTGCTGTCAGTTTACCATTTTTCAGACTTGCTCGACCATAACCAAATCCTCCCTATCACACAAACAACATGGTGCTTGGCAGAAGCCTTGGGATAGTGCTTCGATCAGCAATACASAGCTTAACAGTAAAATAACAAAACATTACTCTTGTTACTGAAAAATTGGTCAGTCTAGGTTTGTGACAGTGTTTTCTCCCCTTTCTAGTAATACTCCATTTAAAGCAAACATAATTAACGTATTGCTTGTCCACTCAGATCTACTACAAGCTACAGTGTGTAAAAAAAAAAAAGTTTCTATTCTATTTTTAAAGAAACAATTTTTACTTATAATTATTTCTACTTCAACATTGGTAAAACGGAAATGTATGTTTTCAGCTAACAGACATAATCTGAGGTATCTACTTTGTTGAGTGTACAGAAAAAAAATACAATCACAAATAGACCTAGAGGGAAAACTATGCCAAATCTACTTATTTGGAGGAAGAATCCCGGGCAAACTCAGACTAAAAATCTGGCCATTAGAGCTGAAAAGATACTACCACCTTTTTTTCCTCGACCTACTAGAGGTTCAGGGTAAATACCTCGGAGCTCCTCCTAACTAGTGACTGGAAAAAAATACGAAATAATCACTGTAAAAAGCAAATATTAAAACCAAAATGTATTTTAGTTTCACAGACTGTGCAGAAAATTGCAAGTCAGACTTGCTGAGCTTTATTTGCAGCTCTTCTGCTGACTTCATACGTTCTAGCAACTTACTGCAATCAGTCTGCTCTTCTGCTTGCCCACCTATAATGTCCAGATGCTTATATTGAAGTACACTGAAGTTTAATAACATTCATGGAATAGTATAAAAGCTGTGGGATGAAGTCATCCATAAATGCTAATGAATACTGCTTTGTTTGGGTTATTCCAACTTCTGTATTCTGCTGCAGGTAAAATTGTCAAAAATGACAAAAAAAAAAAAAAGTATTTCCCATTTTAGACAAAGTGGCTATACCAAGGAAACATTTATGTTAACTTTACAGATTCTGGGTTCTAGCAGACCTTAACCTAACAGACTTATACACAAACCACAGCTCGGGTGATCCAATATTGAAAGATTTACAAGGATAGGAGCTCTGTTGCCAGGATTCTATTCCTCCTGAAGGAAAAAAAACCCGAGAAGCATGAGATGAATASATAGTTAACCCTATAATTAAATTAGAATACGTTTTGTTTCTTCCCTTTCCTGGCTGGACTCAGAGCTGGAAGGAGAAAGAACAGATGCTCTTGCAGTATAAAGCTTTTCTTACTGCTGCTTGGTAGTATAAAAGCCTGAAAACCCTAGTACTTCCTCTGTATTGGCTAAATCAGGACTGAAGGCATTTTTCCTTTGCTTARTGGGTCTCCGTATGTAGAAAGGTTCTGCGTAAAGGGGATTGAGAGGTTTCCACTGACGTGCTGAACGAGTGAAAACCTGGGCTGCCAGCGATGGGAAAGGGAGTTCTCCACCATCCTCAGACCTCACATTCTCTGAAGAAACAAAACAACTCGAGGATAACATTTATTACCCAGCTGATCAGACACTTCATGTTGTACAGCAGTAGCATGCGGTATACAAGCACTCTGCCTACAACAGTCATCACTTCTCTGGGTAAGGGGACCCATTTTTATAAATTGATTCGTAACTTATAACAGCCAGCCTAGGCAGGCAGGCAGTCCAGCAGAATCGTTTGCCCTCTGGAACCTCCATCATGCCTCAAGGTACAAACCTCAGGAAAAGTCCAAGCAAGTGCAACAGAAATTATCAGCAAGGCTTCAATGTGTGCAGCGGTTTAAAATACAGGTTAACTTAACCAGTGTCAACAATATCACTCTAAAACACTGCACAGTACAGGAATTTTTGTCACTTATTCATTCTGACAATATAAAACCAAAGTGAAAAGTATAAAAGCAATATATTTCAAACTGATTCAAAGTACTAAAAAAATCCCTTAAAGCTTAAAATATCAAATTCTTTTTCATAATACAGTATGAACAGGTTCAAAGAGAGAATATGAAAAGTTCCACAGGCTGTAGAAAGAGTGTGATTCTCTCTTACAAGGCTCAAAAATTCTGACAGGTATTGCTTTTGTGTTGCAACTTACCACATGTATGGCCCCCTCAGTTTTTCCGCAAAAAAACCCAGTAGCAAGGTGTATTGCAAATGTAATATGCTCAGTCATTTGGGGCAAATAATAATGAGAATCCATAACATATGACATAAGAACTGAATTTAGAGACACTTTCTATGAGCTTAAGAAAGTAGTCCCCTTCCCCCCCCCCCCCAAATGTATTAGTTACTAATATTAATTCTCCATTAGCACAGTATTATTTAAGGAAAATGGTTATGAGAAGACCTGAACAAGTTGCTAGATGCCTCACAGTTTAAACAGGAGAGCACAGTTCCTGTCTCAAAGAACTTTTGCAGTCCAGTATTTCACACTACACAGCACAGTGAGAAACTGAAAAGCAGGGACTGAACAACAGGGGAGGAAGAACACGGGTTGCAGCAAGGAGACTTAAACACCTACAATGGAGAAATATGTATTTCCGAAGCATTTTGCTTATTTCTTAAAGGAATCTTGGCAGCAAATTAAGAAAAATCTGAGTGAGAAGTGAAGAAAAGTCAAAGAAGAGTTTCACAGAGAATTAAATGCAATGAGGAAACAACAGCCAAAAAAACCCCAAACGACCAGAAAAAGTTGTAAGAAAGAAACCCTGACAAAAGGAGCAGCAGTAAACATCACTGAACAAAAAAGTTACAGATAAAATAAGCAACATGGGCAGATACGAAAAGGAAGAGAACACTATGCAGGCCTATTTTGTTTTTACTTCCAAAGAAGTTAAAAAAGCAGTAAGTGAAGATTAAAGAAATTATTTAAGATGCCAGGAGAAAGACCATGTAGCCTAACCTACTGCGATTGTCTTCTGTATGGATCTCAGGAAGAAGAGCAAGTGTGAAAGAGGCTGGAGACTTGTCACAACTAAGGCAGAACAAGATTTTGGCTGAAGGAAGAGTGAACTGTAACCTAACTGCAACACTTTTTTCATCCTGCACTGATCTGAGACGCCAACATAAAACCGGGAACTTGTTTAAAATGATGCACTACCCCATTTCTCCTTCACATGGACTGTGAAGGAGGAAAAGTTTGTGCCTGTTATGTGAAAATTTACTTTTCAACTTCCTGTTCTTCAGAAACGTACTTTTAATGGCATTACCTGTTTTGCAGATATATTCACAACCACCTTAACTGTGAATACATTGAGGGTCTTCTAAGTAGCAAGTAAAGTAATACCAGGYGTTGGCTCTTCTGCTTCAAGGGAAAAATGTATTGACTTGAAGTGCTGCCTCAAAGGAACTAAAAATGGCTTACACGTAGCATGAAGACAGGAGCTGGGAATTATAAATTTTTGCATAAACAAGAAAAAGAAAACTAGACCGCTGGTACGCTGTGAGCAATATTCTCCTCTGAAACAGTAGGACTCAATAAATTAATGAAAGAATTGAGGATTTATTTATGGTGAGGATTACTGGAAATTCCTCTGCACTGAAGCCTGGATGGTATGTTACACAGTGCTTGTCATCGTTTAAGATACTGATCTGCYCTTTTATAATCCACTCTGCTTTAGTGATGGAGATCTCCTGACCAATCCCATTGAACAGAGTATTTTTCACAAATCCATGTGAATCTTCTCTTATTATCCATCCATAAAGTGGTTAATATAAATGAATAACTGTTCTAAGATGGTATCAGTTATATTTACAAACATATGCCCTATATACCTATAATTTCTTATCAATCTTCCAGCACGCATTCAATAACATCCAGATTACTATATTATGACTGTTCACATGACAGGTACTTTTCTAGTACTTGTACTAAGCCCAGCTAACCAGCAGTGTCTTTATCATGAAGCAGAAAAATGAATCTCAGAAAAACTGTACGACTCTTGCCTTCCTTGCCTGCTGTTTTCACCTTTTTCTGAAGAACAACAGTCATTTCCTATAACTTGCAGCATTTTATGTTTTATGATTGCACTTGCTTATATTGTTCCTTATTTTATTTATGTTCCCATATCTACTAGTCAAATTACAGTAATTATCTCTTATTGTTAATCTTTTCCTGATATTGCTTAACGCCTAACACTTCCAGTGACACAGTAATGTTGTAAGCACACTATTTTTTGCCTCTGTGCTAATATAGTGCTGTTTTGTAGACTTCTCCCACAGAATCAAATTTTTTCTGTTCTCCTTAGGCCAGACAGTAATCCTCATTTGTGGATCGCTTCTATCTGGAGAAACGTTTCGTGTAAGAAACATCCTGTCCCCTGCATCATCAGCATCACATTTGATTAGCTTACATGAAGAACGAGAAATGCAAAGTACTGAAAGGATAAGAAATCTTGCAGAAAAATTTCAGAAATTAAATGAGAGCAACATGCTGGAAAACTTCTGGATATGAAGTTGAGCATTTGGGTCGTTGATAAGAATGCCCGAGGGAGGCAGAAAGAGGAGAAAAACGTTTTTCTTTCGTACATCTGGCTTCTGACATTGACTTCCATGTGTACGCAGCATGATTAAGGGGCATTCTTGCTCAGATCTTGAAATTGGCTTTATCTTATGTTCACAAACAATGTGGAATGCTACAAGTCTGGTCTGGTGCTCCTGCTAAGTGCTCCAAGAGGCCTAGTGAGCTCAGGTTTTATGTAAGCCAAATCTGTTCACATGTGGACGCAAGGCAAGAGAACATAAGTTTTTCATGTAAACACAGCCACTGTGGTTTGACAAACTAATAAGAACCATGTTAAACCCTTACTCGTTTAGCAAGATGGTATGAATCTGCTGGGATGGTTTTTACAGCCCTTTCAGAATCTTTACCACAGGCATTTGGGTAAGTGTGTTTTGTTCCTAGGAACATAAATAATTCAATATTCATCCTAATATATTCTCTTCAAAACAGAGGGAAGCAGAGCTATGCATCACATCACACAAAGGCAGTCTTTGGTAGGCGGGAAGACTGGGAATAATTCTCAGAAGAAAATGTTGGCGCTTTGAAACCCTGGTTTACGTCAGAGGTAACAAAGGTTCCTCCTGTAACAAGGCAGACACAGGTCTACTTTTAAAACAAAAAAGGAAATGCTGAAAATAAAACCACAGGTCTTCATTGTGTTAAAATCAAAGTAGGAACTCCATACACACACAAGGAACTGGACATTTCATAATCTGCAACTTAGAGCAGCCCTTAGTTGGTCAGAAGGTGAATACAGACGTTCCCAGGATTTCATTTTTACTGATGCCTGGATTTTGTTCCTGGAGCAGTTTCATTACGGCACGTGCTGCAAGACAGACTGGAGCGAAAATCCTTTTCACAAAGATTCCCCGTTTTGCCAAACAGGTTATGAATGCATATAGTGCACATACAGACATCAGTCAGGCCTGAGTCAAATGTAGACGCTTGCATCCCACAAGATTCCTTTAATGCAGGCCCTCTTTCCCTTACAAACTGCAAATACTTACATGGTCACTGAAAGACAAAAATTCCAACTTTCCGTTAGTATACCTTATCACCTTTTAAGGGTTTGATTAATCTTACTTAATGTTTAAGGGCTTGAGTGCATTTGCAAGTTGAGTGCTTGGATAATGGAGTGGCCTAAACGGTATCTGCAAGTAGACGTACTTACAAATAAATATCGGATGCTTTGATAAACTAGCCTTCTTAGTTGAAGAATGACATTTTCAGAAAGCTTGTCAGCTTTTAAATCATTTACSTTTTATCTTTTAATAAGACTGAAGATACTAGGATTCTACATGTAGAATAGCCTCCTAAACTAAGTCTTTTCTTTTTGGAAATTATATTAAGGCTCTTGAGTCCTATAGATATGTTAAAAAAAAAAA